>JAACJT020000028.1:16599636-16611498 GCA_009936485.2 Gymnarchus niloticus | reverse complement strand
TTTTTTTTGTTTTTTTTTTTTTTTCTTTATTGGGAAAAAATTGTGTGTCCGAGTATGTTTGGGGGGGGGGTCTGTTTGTGCTTGGGGGGGGGTGGGGGGGGGGGGGGGGGCTAGGAAATGCATAACACATTTTAAAGAAAACTCATGCATGTAGCAGACCAGGCCTCCTTGCAGTAAATCCTTTAAAATAACTGAATTTAAATAAAGGAGCTGTGACTCCATCTAGTGGTCAATATACGTTATAACAACAGATACGCACCGAAAAACGGCTAGGCTCAAATGACTCGAGCAGGGCACTACAAGACGTGCAGACGCGGCACACACACTGCCTCCATTTTATTAGAAAAGCGAAAGAGAGCGAATTGTATGAAATACAAGCTGTCGACTGTCACCTGAAGCCATTCCATCGTCAAAAAGATGAGAGGCGCAGCCCCTCTGAATCTCAACAGCCATTTCCAACCAAAAAAAAAAAAATCAAACTGGCTTACAAAGACTTCAGGACATTCACTTTCATCGCAAAATACAACAATTGGCCCTGTGGTGCAGACAGATATTCACGAGACATCATTTATCTACCCACAAATGAAGTGACATAACACAACTTCATTGTTTAAAAGGTGCACCTAAGAAGAAGGATCGAACATTTTGCAGCACTGGAATTTCAAATCAGATACTTAAACAAATCTGACAAGAAAAATACAAAATAGATGCTTCAAACCATTCAGCTGATATATTCACTGTTTGTTTGGACAATTCTTTATTGGCACACGGGATACAGTGACCCATTTTTAAATTTCTTCTTAGCGACTGTAACCAAGGCAAAAAAGAAAAACCAGGAGATGGCAAGGAGGACACAAAACACCATATTTTCTTCCCCCCAAAAAAGAGGAGAAATACCGAGATGAGTGAGGCAGCCAGCAGAGTGTTCACAGCTGCCTCCCAGCCCAGCTCGATGCTGTCATGCTCTCACAAGAGCCGCTGCGCCAGCAGAGACTCCAAAGCAAAGCCAGCAGCTCCACGGGTACCATTCCGCTCCAGCCAGCGGAGCCACAAGATCACGCCGCCACCACCTTACATCCCGGCTCTGCATTAACCCCTTGTCAACATAAAAGTGAATCACTGTGGTGTCCACAGAAGTTACCCCTACTACAGTGAGAAAGTTCAACTCGAACCGAAACGCAGGGACTGAGCCGCACAGCCGAGTATTACAGCATTCTGAACATCTGTCCTAAGGTAGGCTGAACCGAACCTGTGCTTGGCAGGTGAGGGTGAGGCAGAGGCAGGCAGGGGATGGAGATAAACAGGTATGGCCTGCACGTGTGTCCTGGAACTCCCGGTAGAGGTATAACATCTCTTGGCAACTCTCTCAGTCGAATGCCTACTTGAAATTACGCGTGAACCCCATCACCCGCCGAGATGGGCCACAAGTAAGCACAATTAATCCAATTAATGGTGTCAATGGTTTTGTTAAACATGCCAATTTCCTGCCACATCGTGTGCACTGCTGAGATGTTGTTTACCAGCCACAGCTGCTGGGAGATACCACATCGACAAGACCACGTTTCCGTTGTTAAACACTCCTTACACAAAATACACTATATGAATAAAGCCCCCTGCATATGGAAAAAGGTCAACGCCGGTCTGTTTAGTAAATGTGGGAGGGGAAATACTTTAATATATTAATCACCTCACTGCTATACAATCTACATATTCTCCCTGTAAATGAAAAAAATAAAATAAAAAGGAACCAGCTCAGATGGAGGATTTGCTTATGTGAACTACTTGGGTAAGAGTAAATGTTAACCAGGTTCTGAGGACCACTGGAAAAAGAAGGAGCTTAGGCAAGCAGAAAACTTCACGTTTAAAACTTTGGAAATGCTTCTTCCTTCTTCAGCTCCATCCTTCTGAACTTCTAAATGCAGGGAGACTGAACACCCAGATGGTGACTCAGCGCAGACATGAGTGCCAGACTCAGAAGTGCCTGCTGTGGATTCACTGTCCACTGCCCGGCCTGGAAAAACAACATTCAGGGCGTCGTTCGTGTAAAGAAAAAAAATATATAACAAGAGAAGAGCTTAGGAAATCATGAGGGGATGAACTGAAAATGGAACCCAGTGACCACTACATGACTACCACAGGCACACTGCTTAAATAGAGAGAAATGGGTTAGAATAAAATTAATGGAATATGCCTTGGGATGATGCCCAGAACAAAAAAAAAAAAAAAAAAAAGGTGGAAATCAAAAAAGAAAACAGCATGATGTCAAAATGGTGAATTTTAAGGCCATTAGACCCTATGCAGTCAGTTCAGTTCCAGAGCTTCTGTGGAATCACCACTCATATTCAATTAAAGAGCTTTGGCACAAATTAAAAAGAAAAAATAAAACTGTTACTCTCCTCCCTCTACCCCTGAAGAACCCTGTAAACTGTAGCAAAGAATACCTGCTTAGATACCACAGCCTCCACATCTCCCTCTGGCATCTCACACTCAACAGAGTTAATTATAGAAAAATAGCTGTGATTTTAAAATATCCTTATCTCCTGTTATGAGCAGGAAGATGAAAAATGTAACAAAAAGAGTGTTTGTCGATCAACGAAACTTTGGAATGTTTTCGTCCGTTTCCAGTTTTCTGTGCAACTTCTTTTTTGTTCACGAAACCAAAAAGAATCATCTGAAAAGCAGAGGAGACAAATATGAATGGGTATCTCACGTCATTCCAAGCAGATAGACCGTTTCACATCACAAGGTCACGTCTCAAAGACCAAAGAATAAAAATAGAAGTGTCAGCATCAAATGAAACCACTGTTAACCATTCTGAAACATATAAAAAAAAACCCGCCAAAATCTGTGGCGCTCTTTTAACCCTGGTCACACATTTATCTTACTCAGGAGCAGACTAAAGCTAGTCACCACGATATCTTAACTACTCACTGAGATAAGGCTAATTTATCTCAGAAGGATGACACTCCATCTTGTTGCTGACAGTTATTGTGCCATTGGTGAGTTAAGATATGTTTGAGGATGCAAAGATGAATGGGGCCCATTAAAAAGTGTGGATGACAGCTGCATGCTATGGGACAGACCAAAGGAACAAGTTAAAGATTACAGGGTAAGATTGAAAAGGAAGTTACAATGTTTAAGTAAATCTGCAAACTGTGGACTTTACCCTTTAAAGCAAAGCAGCTGTCAGCTGTGCACTCTTGCATGATGGCCTCACCTTCTCAGGGCCTTGGCCTCATACACAGTCGTGTCGTCCTCGTCGCTCTCGAGGTGTGCCATCTCCATGTTGTCATCGTAATCTGAAAGCAGCCCGTACTTCTTCCGGCGGTTTGTCGTTTTCTTTACCCTTAAGACCGCAGGGACAATGCTTTATAAGCGAGGCAACCCCCAGCATCACAATGACTTTGTCACTACCTGTTATGAGAGCAGCACAACTACCGTGTTGTACGAACTGGTAAATAAAGTCAGCCTTTTTCTATAACTATATTAAAAGAGGTAGGAGCAGCATGTAAAAACTGAATATTCATAATTTAGTAACAGCAATTTTAGAAAACCATTAGAGGGTGCAATAACATGGATGGTTAGCGGGACCATATTGGTCATGTGACCAACACAGTCCCCTGTTGTTACATCTTAACGAAGAGGAATTACCCAGACAGTTCAGCTTTTGATGGGCCATTTAGTCACGATATTAAAATCCTCCTTCAAGATTTAAATGAATTTAGTTAAAATCAGTCTCTGCTGTTAAAACTACTGAAAACATTACATTTTAATGAATTCGACTGTGTGGTAATGTGTTATGCGAGATGTGTTACAAAACAAAACCCTAACCTACAAAACACAATTCTGGGACACAAGGTGATTTGGGCCCGATATGTTTTATAAAGGCTGCCTAAGTAGTAGTTTTCTAAGGTGGGTCAACAATAATGAGGCAAGCAAAGGCTACACTGAATATATTATAAAAATGGATCAAACTAGCCTTCGCGCAACATACAAAACTTCCACATAACCTCAAACTCAAAGTTAAACTTTTTTTTCCCCCAGACAAATAATATAAGCTGTTTAGAATATGTTCTGGACACAGTAATAAAACATGTATTATTTAGCTTGACACAGATAAGCAAAAACAATTTAATGCATATGAATGTCCTGGAACCATTCAAGACTGATAGTGACTCTGTACTCAAGTACTAATGTCAGAGTGAATGGATGCAATAATCATGTTGGAGCTTCTCTAATAAATTTAAAAGAGCCATTGATTTTAAGAATCTGACAGCATCACTGCGAACGTAGGTGTAATTACAATTTACAACAACTGAAAGAAGATTTTTGTTTCATAATACATGAATTTATACTTTATAATCCGGGCAATGTTGCCATATACCTGCACGATTCCTTCACAGGAAAGCCTACTTTGACTGTCATCTACTGAACTGACAGAAGACTGTAGTCTGACTGCTGGTACAACATCAGCCTACAGTCGAGTGATGAGAAACTACCCCAGACATGACGGGGGCAGCACAGTGTGTTACAAGACCGCACACTTGCTTAATTATGACATTATGTACTTCTATAATGACGCAAAGCCAGTCATCAGGAAGCAGACATCGGCCACTGGGTAACACCTTCTCTTTCCGCCCTATGGCTCGGTGTTTGGTAGACCCCCGATCTAGAAATCGGAAACTGCAAATATTTAATTACTAAAATAGTAACAGTATTTACGTTTGTTTTTGAGGGTGGGGGGCAATGAACTTATAACATATTTGAGCTAAGAGTGTGGGACAAACTCAGGGGCTATAGGGAGACTCGTGTACAGTACAGATCATCGGCTGTGCTGACATATATACAGTATCATATATATATATATATACAGTATTATATATCTCCTTTCTTGTGTATATCAGAAAGGAGGAAAACCACACATGTCCACTCACCGAACAGCTCGTACGAGGAAATAAAGCAAACCGATGAGCGTGATGCCAGTGAGCACATAGAGGGCCCGCTGTATCATGGAGCTGTTCACGTTTAAACTGGGAATGAAGTCTTTTCTGACGGCTTTGCTGCTATTCGTGCTGTTTTCAACTTTTGCGGCATCGGTGACATTCGGACTTGTGACGTTCCCGATGTCCACGGCGTCGCTCAGGACGAGCGAGAGCGCCCAAATACTCAGCGCAACGAACAAACATCTCGGCCGCCACATACTGTCGCTGTCAAGGAAGAGGTTAAACGCTGGAGAAAAGCGAAAATCAGCTTTAATCACACGACGGCGCTCACCCAACACCGCGCTTAACAGCAAGTACCTGGCCAGTCGAGCTACTTCCTACTTCCGCAACGCAGATGCGTTATTTTTTTTTTCCTTCCGCACCCGCTTTCCCCCAGAGACACGCCCCTGGTGAATCTGAAACGCCCCCCGTGGAAGCTGATTGGTTTATGTTAACCCCGGGGATTTACTGTGGAGACAGCGAAACGACGGGAGCAGCGATTACGTGACCTCGAGGCGACGAAATATCTCTGTTCACAGAAACCCAGATGTGGGTGCCCGAAACTGTGATGTCTCAGTCTATTCAAGGGGAGTTCACCTTGAATTAACGCTTTGTTAAGGAACTGATTCACCACGACGATCAGTTCTAATCTTACTTTAGGTTGGATATGGATCAGTTTATATCATTACTCACTTTTTTTAATTAAAACGTGATACGACTTATGAAGTATGAACTCAGACGCACACGTAATACGTTTCTTTTCGACTTTGATTTCTAAGTGTTAATTGTGACGTAATTGTTTATTATGAAGTTCTGAAAGTATCCGTCTTCAGAATAGATATTTACAGGATTGTTCAACGTCATACTCGAAACTTGAATATTTTATTCAGAATGGATACGTACAAGGGAGAGTCATGTTACCTGCGATTCTAAGACAATCCCCAGGACGTAAGAATGGGAGGGGACGAATATCGCTCCCAAATATTTTCTTAAATACATTTACAAAATATATTTCGTGTGGTGTTTGGTCTTCATGATGGTTCTGTGATTCCCATAACCAGCCAAAATAAAATCTTACAATACCAACCGAACGCAGTCTTAGTTGGCTAGCAAATTACCCCTAAAATTACATATAAGAAACAGTTTTCACCAACGCTGAAGGTCAAAATGATGGCATGGTAATCCAAGCACAGATGAGGGGCTTATTCTGTTTTTTTTTTTTGTCAGGAGTCACGGCTTCACAGCGTAACCTGCGGCTCTGGATTTGAACCAATCACTTTCGACGATTCGGCGGGTACGTTCAGACGCAGCAGGGGCTTGTCTCTGGGGGAAAGCCGGTGCTGGAAAAATAACGCGACGCAGTAATCACGTGCCAGGGGCGGGTCCAGGATGGCGCGCTAGTGCGCATGCTTCTCTGAGCTCCGTCTCTCTATCACCTTATTCGTGTTCAATCTTATGAATCAACTTCTTATTACTCTTCAAATTGTTTTTGCTTGATTTTGTATCGGTATTGCAGCGGCACGGACCGTGGGATTGTGGGTAGTGTTTATGTGTGGGGGCTGGCAAGGCTAAGCCCCCACGTTGTACCGTGTGTAGTTATCGAGCGTGGGTGGCTGTGGTCGAGTACTGATCGCCTCCAGTAAAGGCTCCTGGTGTGAACGGCGAGATGTCTTCCGTCTCCTGTTTGTCACAGTATATTGTGCTGTTTTAATAGACTCATTGAGTAGGTCGTCTAACCTACCATCTCTAGGGAGAGAAGTGATCACGACTACACACAAATGGAAAGCGTGTGTACCACCTCCGGGTGAAAACCTTCGGAATGTTCTCTGATGAAGACTCCCCTGCCATCCAAGCGTGAGAACAAATGGCGGTGCCCCCAATTCTGGTACGAGGAATGTTGGCATTGCTGTCTGTTGAGTTTAATTCACTGCTGAAATGAAGGATGCAAAGATGAAAAGATACAGGCGCTGGTGGAATTTGAGAATTAGGGGTCTAAAAACTGTGGAAAGACCTCGGCATTGCCTTTACGGAGGATCTATCCGAATCGGACAGAGGGAGGCGGAATGCAAATTGAAAACCCCCACGCTAGATTACCACAACAACCTGTTGGAGACCGTTAGCGTGCGGAGACAGGAAGGAGCTTTATCTTACTAAATCCCTTTACCAGAAAACAGTAGGATCACTTTCTGTACTAGCTAGTACAAAGTATTGTTTTGCACATGCTCATTACGGACTTCACATTTGTTCAACCTTTGCAAGTTATCCAACTTAAGTGCAATATAATAAATTCATAATCTTCATTTTATAAAGACACTGGATGTTATATTTCCAACCAAATGTAACTTAGGTTTGCAGCTATTTGAGTATTATGGCTTTGGCGGTTCTAAATTTTGCATTTAAGATTTGTAAGTCGAAGGATATGCATGAAAGCCCTAAAAACCCACACAACTTACTGCTGGGAAAATATGCCCAGAAAAAAAAAGCTTTGGAGTAGAAACAGGACAAATCTGGAATACACTATACAACCTACAAAGGTTTAACTTTTGTTCATTTCCCATTCCATTAGTGATTAGGTGCACACCTGAATGCAACATATCCGTGTTACACAGCACATGTTCTGTACTGCTGTTTGAGGTTAGCTTTAGTCTTTACGGGTCTTAAACACTAGTCATCAAAAATCTGACGACTAGATTGACTTTCTTGAACAAAATCGGAACAAAATTCCCCAACCTTCCTCTAGGAGTTGAACTCATGGTTTTGCAAGTCATTTGCAAAAAATAAACGGTTTGCAGTAAAATCAAGTCCCTATGTCATTGAATCCCAACTCAATTTCCCCACCCTAAACAACTTCGCTGTCCACACAGAAGTGGACTGTTATACAAAAGACAAGTTGTGGTGACATTACAGAAAACCATTTTGACAGTTCCAAAACACTGAAAGGGTTAAAGATGTGGTTCATGAGTATAAACTAGGCCTGTGAAACAAAAACTTAAGCAGAAATAAAGCAGCACTTCACTACAGGATCAGACTGAGAAAAATGGAAAAGGAAGCAGAAGCTAGAAACACCAAAAAAAAATGTTAGGGGTCAGTCACAAAATATGCAAGAAAGGACAAAAAGTGAAAGTAGGAATAAATGAGAGATTTATTGAAGGCACAAGATCCAGGAGGAGTCATTTCAAAACAATGGATGAATGGGGTGGATTACAGAGAGATGCACATTTTGTTAGAAAATATCTTTTAATTTCTTTTCTTTGTATTACAAACTCTTAACAGCTCCATCATGTCTGGAAAAAACCTTAGATGTAATCAAAATATACATTTGTTTTATAGATATAAAACCTGTATTGCTAACCAATCGGTGGTACAAAGGAAAAGGCCAGCCCTCCCCCATTCCTGTTTACAATCCATTCTTTCCCTTCCTCAAAAGGAAAGGGAGACCAGGAAGGGGGGAGGACTTTCAGATGAAGATAATACATTTAAACAGGCTGTGATAGGCTGTAGCTATGTGCTAGTCTGCAAAAATGTCATGCCTGTTTGTCAACTAAGACAATGACCAAGACTCAATCTTAATTCACAAATTTGCAGCATTTCAGAATTTTTTTTGTACGTATCACAGGATGAGTGCCATTTAGTTCTTAGCCATTCAGATTACCCAATGCAACATGAACACAACCCAGGTACAGCTTGCAACCAACCATCTATGACCTAGACAGTGGCTGTATAGGTTTAAGTGGTATAACAGCAGTATATACAAATACCAAGCTTTGAAGTGAAGGTCTGATACCCTATATTGAGAAAAGTAAACCAAAAGACAAATTGTAATTTAAATCAGTGGGAAGATGGGGAAATAACACTTTGGTCCAAGACATTTTGTCATTAAGTATATGAAAGTTATTGCTGTGCACCAGACCAACATGTTAAGGGACTTGTTTGTACTTTGTTGGGTAAATGAATCCATGGGGAAAGGGGGAGTAACAAAGTTCATTTTACCAGAAAACACACTACAAAAGGAATGTGAAAATTAAGACTCTGGAAATGGTCACAGTGCTAACTAAATGACCGTGGCATTCAAGCCAAAGGCAATACAAAGAAAATTACTAAGGCTTTACACTGTGGAATGCACCACTTGATGTCTGGTGTTTTACTATACCTGGCATCTACTTAGATTGTAACACACAGTACGCAAGAATTTATCAAAAAAGTTAAGCACATAGATGAAAGCAATGCGTTGTATTAGCCAGGATTGTATATGCTTGCCTTAAAGAAAAATGGTGCACCACAGACACTTCAACATTAACATGAGGCACTTGTCCCATATGTAAAAAGGGCTAGAAAACTACAGGAAAAAAAGTCAGCCATTGGAAACAAGAGTATAGAAGCTGGGGCCTTCAACTTGAAGAAATTACAGCCCCATGCAAGTTTCCAAGCCATTATTCACAAATGCCCATTAACTACAACTTCAAATTAGTTAGTTTAATCTTTAGGAATGTAAAAAAAGGGGACCATTACTCCTTGTGATTTGGCCTTTAATTTAAGGCTGAGCTTCTGGGCACTTCTAAGGCAAGCTGAAAATGGTCTATACCTACTGGTTGACAGAGCGATTTGCAAAGGATATATTTGGTTTTGAGCTGTAGTGTACCACTAAGTGATACAGATAAACAAGTTGGGTATTACAGGCCATAAAGAAAAAAATCCCAAAGTAACTAAATTTCTAATCTACACCTTTGAGAAATACACAAGACTTATAGCAAAGGCAATGTAATAAGGCAACCACTGACCTCAATACTACAAGCTACAGTATAGGAACGATAACTGATACTCAATATTGGATTTGTACAAAACTGATTGCATAAATTTAATGGAATGACATTGTCCTACATCTACAAGATACAGTAAATACAATAAAGAGTAAGACTGATGTACCCCAGTATAGAAGGGCTGAGATAAAAAAAAGCATGCCAAAAAAGCAGTGGGGACTGCAAGGGGGCCAGAACTGGTCAAAAAACATCTTTACTGTGTTAGAGCATTACCTCCAAATGGCTTTTTGTTTAAACTGTCACAGCATGACAAAATGGTAAATCATGCTTGCAATTACTGATTTAAGGACCAGCTCAGTGTCAAATATGACTGATACCAAAAAAAAAAAAAGGGCATGGATCACAAGTCAAACAAACGGCACATATCATGCCAGTGCAATTAGCCATAGGAAAAGAGTCACAAAACAGTCCCTATAAAAGGCACAGAATCAGAAGGGGCAGGGTACTGAGAAAACAGGTAGTGGTACAATTCCCCAACAGCAAAAAAAAAAAAAAAAAAAAAAAAAAAAGCTTGTCATGTGCAACCTGAGTTGAGTGTGGAAAGTTTAGGAGATGGCAGGCATAAACCTACTTATCTATACTCTGATCAAAGTGATATGCACAGAGGTTCCAATGAGCTTTTTAAATATAAAAAAGGGAAACTAAAACTTGCTTAAAAGCTCAAATAAAATCTGGTCTGTATTTACTATGATCCATGGTTCAAATTGGCATTGTATAGATATGGATCCATATAAATATAAGGAATGATGGAAGTGGATCTTGTGGACAGTCTCCAGTCTGAAGACTTACTGCCACAAGGTCATACATCTGAAGCCTAAATGTGACAGTTCATCCATCAGCATCTCAGGCTCCTCTTGGTTATTCATCCTGTTTTCACTCTCAGATGGTAGACTTTGAGAAGGACACCCTTAGGTGGTGATTCTCACCAAGGTCGTGATTGTGGAATTCAATCAGTGACTGAATAGCCTCCTCTACAGATCCCATCTGGATTAAGGCCATTTTGCGATCTTTCCTAAAGTTTAAATGGAAGGAGAGAAGTGGGAAAGGTCAGGTCCAAGAGTGAAATGCCTAAGAAACAAGAAAAATATAACTTACTGGAAGAACTTGAAAGCTTTGACCAAGGCACCAGAACTTGAAAACAGTAGCTTGAGGTCATCTTCAGTCACTGAAGGCCTAGAAACAATAAAATGAAGGTCAAAAAGCACTCTTTGGGGAAAAAGGCGATACTCCAGAAGAACCTGAACTTACGGGATGTTGGAGAGGTGCAGGGTTGCAGAAGGTGGGAAGATGTTCTGGTAGTTTTTAGAACCTGGCTTCTTGAAGCGATGAAGTGGTGAGTTACTGAAGTCCTTCGTGAGTCCTTGGTCTTCCTGACCTTCACGGGGAAGCTGCACATTTGTGTGCTTTGAAAGTGTGACGCGGATTGCCTTCCCATGCAGCTTCTGCCCATTCAGGTGGCTCATTGCTAAGAGATGTTTAAATTATGATCAGCAGCCAACCAAGGGGCAGGGAACTTGAAATGAAGAACCTTTAGCCACCCACAGGATTTCTGCCAGTTTAAAGTTCTGACAGCAGCCTTGATTAGAGATGCACATCAAAAGCTGTGGATAGTTACCAAGCTGTGCCTGGGTTCCATCGGCCATCTGCACAAGGGCATTCTCCTTCTTGTTAAACAGAATCTTCACTCTCATGACATCACCGTACACACCTTCGTAGTGTTGGATTGGGGGGGAGGGAGTGGAATAAACAGTGAGATAGCGGTAGGTTCTGTATCTTTGACACTTTTAAGTCATCATCACAAAAACCCTAACATGGGGAAGCTGGTATGTCAGTTTAAGAGCTACTGAACAGGACACTAAGGCCAAGCACCAGAACCTTCACAACCCACATTAACTACCCCATACTGGTGCAGACATGATATACAAGGCAACATTTCTTAATATTCTGCACTACAAGAAAAAAAAAAAAAAAACCCTTCATATCAAGGGGGGTGGGGGGGGTAAAAAAAAACAAATTTAGAATAAATGACTTCCTCGCGTTCTTTGTTAAAAGAAGAAGGGACC
>JAACJT020000028.1:16541438-16599626 GCA_009936485.2 Gymnarchus niloticus | reverse complement strand
ACGAAAACAAAAACGACCATCAAGGATGCAGGATGGTGGGGGGTGGGGAAATACAGTCATCTTAAAGACTAACTCCCTCCCATGAGTCTGATTACAGAACGGGGGACCCAATTAGATTTTGGAGAACCATATTTAACAGCATTAAGGCAAATCTGGGGAATTCAGCGAAAACCTGATTTAGCCAATTCAACTACATGGGTATTCTAGGATTTGCCTATTAAAAAGTTTAAACACCTACATTAAGCATGCAAAACATGCAGATTTACAATATGACTAAAGTATAACTTGAATGGCAAATTAATGTTGAGGCAAAAAGATATAGCATCTTATCAGAACACACTGCATGCCCAATTTTGTCAGGCAAAATCACCACAACTGGTCTGATGCTTTACATCCCATTTTTATACTAAACTTTGACAACAGAATGATGAAGTCAGTAAATGCTACAGCTTTTTGCCTCATTTGTGTTGGAAAATAAACACGCAACACAAAAACCCAAAGCAGCACTCAAAGTATTAAAAATGAACTGTTTAACAAACAAGTAATAAAAAGATGCTAATGATAACATACCGAAAAGAATAAAGAGGCATTGGGGCGTAACTCTCTTTATAAGACAGCAGAGGAAGGCAGCGGAGGGAGGAAGGGACAGGAAAAGATGGGAGGCAGGAGAGTGGAGGTTGAACATATCATCCACAGCGAGGCAGTTCCACGAGGAATGGCCAAAAACGGTGGTCGGGTCATGAAGATGGTTAATATTTTGGAGCAGAAGGTTCAGGGTTCGGGGAGGGGGGCATCCAAGGAGTTGGGGGAGGGGGCAGTGTGTATATTTAAGTTTTGCAATTTTTCCAAAAAATTGGTCGGGACAAATTGTACATAGAAAAGCACGTGGGAGGGCAAATAAATGGGCGTGCAGTCAGTCGGCAAAAGAATCCAGGTCAAGGTAAACAAAAAACCAAAAATAAAAAAAGGAGGGAGAGGGGGAATGGGGAGGGAGAGAAACAAGAAGAGGAGGTAAAAAACAAGGTCAGTATACAAAGAAATGTAGTGTTCCATCCTGTAGAGTTTCTGCTTCTAAATGGTTTAAATGATAATGGGTTTTTTTAAACCTCGAACACTACTGAGGAAGGGGAAAGGGGGGAAATAAACTTAAACATGATGACACAGATGCTGAGACAATATGTACTTGTACAATTTTGTTAGTACTATAATTAGATCAGTGTGACCCAACATTTTACTACTTAAGAGTTGCAGAACATATGATAATGGAAATTTAATTGCATTTGGATATCAGCATACAAGACAGACAAGAGCAGAGTGCCCAGAATATCAGATACAGAAAAACAAAACCAAATAGTCACTAGAAAACACAAGGTGAGGCTATGAATAGACTTCAATCTAAAAGGTCTGGCTTTAAGGATAGCCCTGGATCAGAGGGTGTGCCTCCAGTTAACTTGGCTTAACATAAAACCCGTTATCACAGTGGAAAGGCAATGCTAAACTGGTCAACCTCCAGCAGACTGCTCCATTTGGGATGAGTTTTAAAATGAGGGAGAAATGAAAAAATTACTGCACATTTTACAAATCACAAGACGTACAGAGCCGTAAAAACGCGGCACAATTGATTTCTCCAAATGCAATTTCACAAATTTTTCTAATATCGTGACAGGTGTCATGTGATGTCCTCTATGGGCATGTTAAAAACCTGTTTAAAATTTGGTGGAACCATGCCTCAAGAAATTGGAAAAAAGAACGATGCAATAAGAGAACAGGGAGCAAAGAAAAAATTTAAGGGGAAAAAAATGCCACAAAAGCTTGGTTTTAAAAAAGATTTGAGGAACTGCAACTGGAGGAAGGGATTGAGGAGATACTAGTATTTAAAGAAACCATACTGAGGAGTAGACTAGTGAAAGTCCAGGACTTTCCCTGGATATACTTGCCTACACTTAATTCCACTGTGTGCACCATAGCCATAAAAAGCTTGAAGTTCAATACCCTATTTAACATACTGAGCCCACTTCTAGGAATTCTACAGCCCGCTCAAAGCTGAACTACAAAAGGTTTAAAAAAGTGCAGCTGTGTTGAATCACCACCCCCCCTTAACTCTCAAGATAGAGGATGAGTACTAACCTCAGGGTTCAGGTTACTGACAAGCAAGACACAGTGGCCAGTCGTGAGGCTGGAGAAGCCAAGCCGGCCAGCAGCTGCTGCCGCAGCAGCAGCGGCCCCAGGGATGGCCAGAGAGGCCAGGGCCCCAGGAACACCGGGCACTGACAGACCTGGAGGATACAGTCAAGTCAGGGCTTTCACCAACTGGGAAAGAACACTTCCGAAATCACCATGGAGTCAAAGGTGAGTTAAAGCAACGTGGTCCTGACCTGTTGCCTGCTGAATAGCAAAAGCAGGAGGAAAGCCATGAGCGCTGGTGTAAGGGGTTGCTGAGATGATGCCGGGAGCACCTAATGGAGACAAAGGATGGCAGGAAGTGAAGGAATAATCAATGCTTTGAAACCTGTGGTGAGTAGGAATATCCCAAACAATCAGTAATGGCTGGCTAGATAGATATTTTGGGATCCTCCCACCCACAACAGGTTTGGAAGCCTCATTTGTCCAATCAGTAACGTGATGAGAATGATGAGCATGAATGCACAAGAACAGATACAAAGCGAGTCTCACCAAAGGCAGCAGCAGCCATGGCCTGATGGTCAATGGTTGGCTGGCTGTCTCCAGAGGGCAGGTCAGGCCGAGTGTAGTCACGACTCTTGTCGTTGTTGTATTTCACATTAAGGCTTGTCAGTTTAGAGAAGTTGATGCGTAGGGTGCAGCAGGCATTGTAGATGTTTTGCCCATCCAGAGCCTGTGTGTACAGATTTGGGTTAAATGGGGGGAGAACTTCAGTGAAATTCCTGCAGATTCTCAAGATACCTTAACAGTTCCAGCATTGTGCAAACCAAAAGGCAGAGGGCACTACTCACCAGCTTAGCATGCTGAGCAATCAGGCCATCTGAATACTGGAGAAGGGCTTGGAACTGGTTATTTTTGGTAAATGTAATGATCTTCAACACTGTTCCAAATTTGGAAAATATCTGAAATAAAGTGAGTCTTGGTAAGGCTAAGCATAAACAGGAAACATTTAATCAGGCCTGTGTACAGACATTGAGGGGGCAGAGGTAAAGACCCCCCACTGCTAAACTAAAACCTCTATTACAATGCCTCCAATAAAATTCCAGATTACTGCTGTTTTGAAACAGTCAGATGGTAATACTGCAAGCCACAGCTTCTGTAACTGATCCTGATGTAGCGCACTAGCAGGTCTAATTACTGTACACCAGTTGAATTTCTGCTAATGGACCAGTCCATTATAATGTGTAGTTCTCAATATCTTGAAGACTATAATCTTTCAAACAGCTGATCACCACAAACCAAACTAGAATGACAGTAATGACTCTAGCAATAGGTACACAGCCAATGGTAGGCCTATTAAAACCAGAATGAGACACTAGTCACTAGTATAGCAGTATTTTGTTTGCGGCATTTCAGCTTGCAGTAAGCAAAGATCTGTAGCATGACTAAATCTTTGCTAAAGTTGGCTTTGGAAACTTCATAGTTATTCAATGAAAAAATAATCACAATCATAGTATGTGAATGCACAGCAGAGCATTAGCAAACCACGAAAAAAAGCACCAGAAGTGCTGTTAAAGCTAGTTGCTAGGGTACACAGTACAATGTTCAGGTGTCATTTAGCTACAGAAGGACAACATTATCCAGGGCTGAATTAACACCTTAAATTGTTTAACTGCATGAATGCAAACCACCATCTAGATAGATGGAGACTCCATTGATTTCTCCTGGAATGACTAGTTGACTGTTTGGTGTACACCCATTTGCCAGGGTAACCCTAACCCCACCTACTCACCCATTTCATTGGCTCTCACAGAAGTGATAGACATGTGATATACCTTCATAGAGAAAGTCTCCAAAATGTCATCCTTAATGGATATGGATGCTGCCACCATGTTGATTACACACAACACATCATTACATTGTGAAGATGAGGAGTGAGAGCTCCTTTTAGGCTAACATATTCACTTTCATTTCTCAGAAGCTGGAAAACAGCTCGTTTATGATCATATTAAAGCAGGTGTGATCATTCACAGAGAGGAGGAAAGGGCCCCTTTGCCAAGAGCAAAGGAGTGGGAGCTTTCACCCCTATGCAGGTAAGGAGGGATAAACATTAATGTTGGATTTCAATGAGTTAACCCTATTTTAATCGGATACCTTCCGATGCTCATGAGTTTCACATACTTGATGAATGGCTAACAGCAGGCAATAAAAGCAATTCCTGCCCATGCAGGCATACCTGATGCAACACATCCAGTGTGACTGGATAGAAGAGATTCTCCACAATGATACGCAGAACAGGACTGTGGCTTCCCATGCCTGAGGTGTCCACAGTGGCCATCGTCATGTTGCCCGTCTGGACAGCATTAACTGCCTGCAGCGCAGCCTGTGCTCTCTAGAGTGGTGGGTGAAAAAGAGACGGGCACTTTAAGTTGGTCTATGAGGCCTAACAAAGCAAAGTAACGGAGAGCAATGAGATCTGGGTATAAATAGTCAATCACACCCTGTTGATCCCATTGGTTCTATTCAAATACGCAAACATAACATTCTGCTTGGGCTCAGTAAAATACAACGTTTAAATGCACCAAACACCCCCTGGGTACTTTTGTATCGAGTTATGATCTGACCACCAAACACTATATTCAAGAGGGGGTCTACATTTGATGTTCTCATGTAGTTATCAAACAGGCAAATAAAGGGGAGACATCACGTGCCTATGGCAACTGACACCAAGTTCGGATTTAAGAGCCTGGAAGCATAAACCCACAACTATTGGGAAGGAGGAAAACTGGAAACAAACCGTTTACAATACACAAAGGAATTTCAGACAGACACTATCATGCTAAAGCAGAAAACGTTAAGTGGCATTCATAACAGGCTTTTGGAAATGTGCTAAACAGTACACTCCACATTTAGTGTTAAATAATTCTACCTGCATGACAAGTCACTTGGGGCAAGAACAGACTATTTCCCCCATCTGAATAAGTGACACTTTGAAAACTGAAGTTAAACGACTAAAGACCCAGACAATTTTTTGGTCAAAACCACAAAACTTGGTTTTTTTGAACCTACAAAGATCAGCTCAGTTGGCACCTCAAAAGGTGTTTAAGTATTCAACAAAGTCATCCTTACTGCACTACATCAACTTTAGGAATCAAATGACTAAAAGCTAAAATTTGCAGAAACAAAACACTAACGGCCAGGGTGACATGGCCTTCAAGCTATCACAACAGCTTCCACACAAACAGTGAGAATCTCTTTCCTGACAATCCCCATCAGGTATTACTGATTGGTATATTGTGTGAATGCTCACCACTTGATTGGGTGAATTATCTGTCTTCAGCTCCTTGTGGTTTGAGTACTGCATGAATATGGGATGGTTTCTGATGACTGGAGTGACAGAGGAGTAGTAGGTCACCATGGTCTGCGCTGCTTCTTCTGTGTTCATTTCGATGAAGGCCTACAAAAAAATGGCAGAAGCGTCAGTGCCTGTTTCACACACAGGAGGATGCAGTGCTATCGTGCAAATACCTGATTCTTTCCTTTGAGCATGAGCAGATTGGTCACTTTGCCAAAGGGTAGACCCAGGGATATAACTTCGGCCTCGTTGATGTCATTGGGTAGCTTGCGCACGTGAATGACACGAGACGGAATACCAGGGCTCCGGATGTCACCTTTGAATTTTTTGCTGTCGTTGCCATTAGCTGCAAACAGAGAGAGACTGAGAACCCATTCCCAACACCCATTCAAGTACACAGATTTCAGGAAGGGAGCTTGCTAACCTGCTCCAGATGAATTGCTCATGATATAGGGTCCGTTAGAGACACAAGAGGAAAACAGTTCGTCGGATCCTCTCTGCAAAAGAGGAAACAAACGCCACCATGAATTTGACCATCATATCTTAACACACAAGGTGTTAGCAAGTTAATCCACAACAGTTAAGAGCAAAGTCTAACGAGTTTTATTCCAGACAGAACACATTTGCATAAAAAAAAAACCAATGATGCAGATTCAACTAGGAAATCCGAGACTAACCCATTACCATAATAGGTACAAAATGCTGAAACGCCATCAGATGTCATACATAAACCCCATTAAGTGTGTTCATATGAAGAGTCAGAACCAAATTGATTAAAAATGAGCACATTTTCAGAGGGTTATAATGTCTAATTTTTTTATTGCACAGGATGAATTTCAAAGTTACAGCATTTCCTGCTGAGGTTATACCATTTAAAGCAAGCAAGCAATTTAAAAAAAAAAAAAAAGCACCAACTAGACTGGTAAAGGCTGATGAAAACTAATTTTACCCTCATTTACAAATAGAGGGGGTTTAGTTTGGGTCACAAAGCTAAAAGAATGTGTGGGAGGGGAAAAAGCTAATTTACAAGTCACCCACTTCTCCCCCGTTTGCCCAGCAAACTTAAACATCTCCCCCGCAATGTAAAAGTCTAGTCCAAGAAGTCAATGAGTGGAAAATGGGGAGGGGGAAAACTGGGAAGTAAACATCCAAGGGTAGACAATGTTTAAATGGATCATGCACGACTTTTGAGATAAGCAACCACAGCCAGCGAGAACTTTTCATTAAAATTTTAGTGTACAAATCCTAATGCAACCCAAACACCAAAGGTTGCACAAATAGGCAGTAGAGCTAAATGTTTACAGGCACTTCAGGATGAACACACACACGCCAGTGCTATTTGCTGGGCAACTGAACACTACAATGTTCGTAAAAGTGGTCACACAAGCATTAATTATCCACTGCCTTATTTTAGCCATACTCAATGTTTAAACATTGACAACTATCCCTTACAAGCAGCAACATCTGTTAGAAGTACAATGCAAAACAGGCTTGACAGCTACCCATTTCTGCAAAGCACTACCTTTACAATGTCAGCATTAGCTTGAGAGCCAATATGGTTAGCGGGCTGCAGGTAGGTACGGCTGACCGAGAAAATTGCAGGCACTGACTGAACAGGTAGGCCAGCTTCATCCAATACATTTTGCAGACACTCCGTCTTAATGCTCCATGAAGCTGCATTACTACCAACATGAATTAGCCAGCATCAACTTCAGATCTCATTCATGCAGTGAAACTATGACCACCTGCAGTCCCAAGTCATTATTGAAGCTTAGCCGGAAAAGGATTTCAAATGCTTTAAACCCTGCAAATCTGGTAGAAAATGGTGCATTAACAATACAAATCTACAGAACAAACTTGCTGACTGTACATTTGATGGCAAAACACTACAAAAGCAACAAAATGAGACATTCCCATGAAAGGCATCAATTCTTTCACACTGATGCAAACTACTGCAAGTTTAAATAATGATAGCGTATGTCTAGGTTTGCCTAACACAACCCTGAATGAGAGGACATTAGCACACCCCTGGAAATGTGAACCAAGGATGCACAATGATGCAAAAAGACAAAACAGGGAAAAAACATCCACATCACATACACAGTCCAGAGATTTAGGGATGTTTCCAGGCTGATAACTGGAAGACCCTTACTGGTGAACAAACAATCCATGATTAAGGTGACAAGCAGTGAGCTGCGCCAGAACAGTCCGACATGGATGAATTGCACACTAATCACAACAAATAGTGATGACAAAATTAAACACACACAAAGCCTGGGAGAACGTAAGGAAACTTAGCATTCCCACATACAAACTACTAACCACTTACTCCTCTTCATGGTTCAACCCCTACCATTTAATCCAAAGGTGCTTAAAGGGACATACAGCTTGGTGACATCAACTAAGATCCAATGAAAAAGTGACTGTTCCAAGCTCAACGAAAGAGCACAAAAAAAACCAATGGGGTTGGGGGCCCCACCTGTGTTGGCCTTCAGCCTTTCAGAATTGGTATGGTGTGTCAATACAACTTGACTTGGAACTGCTTCAAGACACTGAAAACCCCAAACACCCCTGGGCATTTACTTTAATCCACTTCCCTAAGCAAACGGACTTCCCCATGAAAGTCCAGGCTGAACTACTAGATTCAGATAGTTTAAGTTGTCATATTAGGAAGACCTGTATTATCATAAAAGGCAAACTTGGTACCTGGGAAAAGCTAGGTATTTTAACAGCCACGTGCAAGGAGCAGTTTGACAAAAGTGAGACCAGAACATAAACATTTATCTTTCGTTTAACAAGTACACAGGCGTAAGATTTGCCATTTGCAATCCTAATGTCAGGTCTTCTGTCTATACCACATAGAACAGTGTAATCTGAAGACAGACAGCTGCCCAAACTCATTTCTGGGTCCCAAAGAATTTCAGCAGCAAAAAAATGCCTTGTGATATTACTTTAAAATCAATAGGACTAATGAGTATTCAACACCGCTGTGCAAAGAGGTAATGCTACACTTCATTTAGGCTGAAGCATGGTTACCAAAAAGCAGTTACACATGGAATGATTCCCTATAAAAAAATAGCAGTGTGCTTCTTTGTGTAGAGTTCAAGTAAAATTAAGAAGCACCTCTACCTGTACTTGTGTTTAAAGGTACAATGGATAGGGCTAAGCAAAACAAAATGCAATTTAGAAAAGCAGTTGCCAGGACAGTCCGAATCACTCACCATGGAAACCCTGCCCTAAGGTTGCAGGAGCACTTAAACCCCAACTAATATTCTAAATGGTAACTTGACCAACGCTAAGCCACACACTGCAGAACTGGCCCAACCAGTTATGAGATTCTTAAACATTTAGTTCAAACACTGGAGACCAACATGGCATACAACAGCAAAACAATTTCTGAAAGGCTAGCAGGTGATATGGATTACTTTAATTCAGCAAACCTGCACAAATAAACCTGGGAAACAAGTGTGCCAAACAATTCAAAATGAAAAAACCCAAGCCACTTTTTTTGGCAGTCCGCAAAGGCACCATGGAGAACCATTACCATCCAGACCCCAGAAAGTGGTGAACCATAACTATTATTGCCGCAAAGTAATTTTGGACATTCAGTGGATGTGTTAACAGCCAATTCAAAATATGCAAAGTAGACAGGGCACACCCAATTGGTCAGACTTTCAAATTCAGCAAGCAGGGTGGAGGAAAACATTCCCTACTACCACCCACTACTTCTCTGAAGGCTACTGATTAACACTTAAGACACAGGCAAAATAGAAATAAGTGCATTTGCATTTAATGCCCAACCCATCCACTTACCCTGCTTTGCACAGGATTTTAAAATTTAAGCTGGCTGTGTTCATTCAAAGCATTCTGTGTGGGAGGGGGTGGGACAGGGGACTTCCTAAAGTCAAAGCAGTCAGGCAGGAATTACCACTCACAGAACGGTACTTCAAAACTCTGCCAAAAATGAGCAAGAAAATTGACTTTGAGCAGACAACTGTTAATGGGATGGAGCTCCAAGAAAAATAGAAAAGTTACAGGGTAGGAGAAACAGCCATTCCATCAAGCTGCAACGCAAACCATTACATGAAGCTAATGATTTACATCAAGTCATGAATTAGCCTTCGCCACCCCTAACAAGTTTGGTACCCAAGAGCATTTCTCTTAAGATGCCACAGTGAAGGTCAACCTGAATTGCTGCATACCACTGGTGCTTCTCAGCAGAAGACAACTGGAGAATAAGAGTCAAAGGCCATTGAAGACTACAGTCCTGTCTGTAAAATGTTCAAAAATCCCAGATCTTAAAACTGCAGCGACTCTGACAAGCAAGGGAGACCTCATTCTGATGTCACTCCATTACATGGCATAACCTTAGGAAGCCATTTAACATCTTTGAACCTGATATAAATCAAGATCTGGAAATGTCTTTGGAATGAAATGGCCAAACAAGTTGGAGCAGTTTGACAAATGAAGTCACTTTAACCCTTAAATGCATGGAAAATTCAACAATTACTATTGACTATTGCATAGCTTGGGTCATTAGTGACCCAGAACAAAAACCACAAACCATTCTCGGTCTAATACTTCACCTAATTTTGACAGCTTTTGTTTAACAGCATTCTCCAATTTTAATTGTCAGCACTGTTTTCATGGTCACTTGGCACAGATATTACACATAGGCATAACTATTTTACAACAAAACCTCATTAAATTTACACAACTTTTAAACATTTTTCTGTCTTATAAAAACTGACAGTGGCATTGATGTTTTTTTTTTTTTAAAAAAAGCTACTATACACTATTGCATACCTCAGGCTGCTAGTGACCACATCATTTCTGAGAAGTATCAAATATGACAACGCCGTCAAAAGCAGCAAATTAAAAAAGCTTACTGAACACCATCTGGAGGGAGGATGGCCCACTTAAAAGGCATAACCAAATACAGGAGTGCTCATATTGTCCTGGGTCACCAGTTGATACCAACCCGAGGTATGCATTTAAGGGTCAAGTCCAGCCTGGCCGTGAGAGTGACAGTAAAACTAGAACAGTGTAGTTCAGGAGAATCCAGGAACCCTGGAAAAGGGAATATCCCAATAGCATTCCTGGCACACAGCCAAGGCAGCAAGTAAATTAGTCTCCAAAGCAACAGTCTTGTAAAGCTCAGACTAACAGAAACAGTATGGGGGAGGGGCCAACAATGTGACATCACAAATTACAACAGCTCGGGGGGGGTCTGTCTTAAAAAGTATACATTTGCATCTAGAACTGCAATTAACGAGGTATACAACTTCAAGACATCCATAACTCATCCGCTAACCAATTAGCGGTAATTGATTAGCTAGGCAGGGTCACGGTAAAGTGGAGCCACGTCTGAAAGACTGCACAAGCACAGTGCAGACAGGAATACCAACCCATCAAAGCAACAAGTCATACACTGACATACAAATGGCAATCCTGAATACACAGTCCACCTAAACACCATGAGTCAAGATTAAGGGATTTAATTTCCCACTGGAACCCCCTGCAGACATGACAAAAGCCTGTAAACCAAAGTCTGGACATCATATCCCCATAAGGGAATGTTTCTGCATAGCCAGTGTTAATAAGGTCTTACCATTCCATAGCTTTACATTACAAGACTAGCAGGGTCAGAACACTTCTACACCACAGCTAACCTAAGGAACTGGTGCCACCACGCCAGAATAAAGCTAAATCCCCAAGTGTTAGTCCATGTTAAATGCAAGTATGCCAATAATCCACAAGTATTGTATTAATACAATAGCTAGCCATAGTAGTCCAGTAAGTCTGATGAGTTTACCTACAGAATCCATGTTAAGGCTGGTAAGCCATTTAAGAGAATTTAACAGTTGCAACTTGGACTCAGGTTAGTAAGGCCAAGGAGAGCACCTCTAAACAGATTAATGTGTATAAAGGAGTACATTTAAACAAAGACCAAATCTTTAAATCAGATGTTACTTTCAGGTGACTTCACATGAATTCATATTTGCTACTCATACACAGTAGTAACAGCAAGCCATTACAAGAACATAACTTCAAATAGTTCCAGCATCATAAGAGCACTCATTTAATGATGAGCGCTTAGAGACATTGTTTAACCAGCATGCTGCCTTAGAGCAGTGCCAGCACATAAACCAGCACATTGTGACTGCAGGTTTTGGCAAATAAAACAACCATGAAATGCAGCACTGCTGCACAAGACAGCTACCAACCCAGTGCTGCAAGGGGGTATGTCACCACAAATAAAAATACACTGAAGTGCAGGCTGAAGTAATTTGTTTCCTCAGTTAAGCAATACATGCTACTGGAGAAGCTTACATAGTGGGCTTGAAATTACAGTACAATTCAGCTCCTGAACAAACAGGATGAGAACCCAAAAACCTCATTAAAGCAAAAATTCTGTATTGCTGATCTACACTGTGGCAAACAAGCTTTGATGTACACAGTCAGCTACCCCTTTGCTACCGCCTCTGAGGATTATATACATAAACACGTTCATTGCAAAACCGGGGTAGAAGACAGCAGAAAATCAAGAGAAAGTGGTGCCTACCTTTGTACCAACCGTAATATCGTGGACACTGCTGGGAAGAAAAGAAAGGAATGTTAGAAAGCAGTAAAGATGAGAATTTTAAAAATTACACAAGTTATATTTCAGGTTAAAAGTTAAGAGGTTCATTGGCTAATGAGGACTTGGAACAAAAGGGATAACAGGTAAGGTGGGGGTGACAGTGAGAGACTTACGGTGTTACATGGAGCACACAAAGCAAAGAAAAAACTAAAGGGGAGGCACCAGTAGAGCTAGTTTTAGCATTAGAGCGCCAGTTAAACCTCTGCAGGATTAAAAACTCACTTTATATTTGCCTTTAACTTTTATAAAGAGCAATTCAAAAAGGGGAGGGGCAGTATTTGATTCAAGACAGTGATTAGAGGAATAAGGCCACATTCCTGGCTCACAAGGAAGCTCCTATGCAAAACAGGATTCCCCTTTGAATTGGCAAAACCTGTAACATGAAGAGTGCCACGAAGATCTAGCAAGAGGCAAGATGAATGACTCATCACAACACAGTGGTGTTGGGGGGCACTCAGTTCCACAGGCACTTCCCCTACATCATCATCATCATCAAAAATACAGCAGGCACCAATCACTTATTGGAAACTGACCGGCCATTTAAGCACAACACACCAGCAGAATCTGCATATAACCAGTTACCCAGCAAGTAAAGCCAGAAAAACCAAGGGAGGGGCCTGAAAGGTGGCAGTCACAAGTCACACCCCCCCCCCCTTTCCCAGGGAGGGCAAAGCATAGTGATCCCTTTCCTTTCCCACAGCCTTGCTGTGTTCCTGGAAATATGAGCAGCGCCTCAGAATGCTGCCCTGCCCCGACACTCATTGCAGATTAACCTCATATCCACATCCTGTTTCTCATGGGCTGCGACAAAACACTCGGCACCAGTCCCTCTGCTCCACAAGGCACCCCAAGCAAGACCAGATCACCATGAGTTCCTGCACTGCAGTCATGCAGAAAAGGCCCAACCTTAAATCAAAGACAACTTCATACAACATGTACAACGCACCCAGCTACAACGTCGTGGAGACAGCATTAAAGGTCAGTGTTAAAGAACAAAAGTTGATACTGAAACAAAACCAAGAATGCCCTGCATCAGTTTTTTCCCCAACCCAGCAAACTGCAATTGCCAAATCTAATCTGAAACCTAGGAACTGAATAGTTGCAGGAAAGTATTTACTTTAGACATGACATATTGGCGACCTCATCACAACCAAGTCACAAGACGGGTAACCAGAGCAACTGCTCTATCCATCATTCTGATTAATGTGGCAAAAAAAACGCTATTTAATCCACACCCAGAGTAGCTAATATCAGGTAATAAGTGACTATGACCGCCAAATCGCTGGCACCACAGACGCTGTACAGTTCAACAGGCCGGACATCGGCGGTCTTGTAAACGTAGGCCAGTCCAGATGCCTTAAGCACCGGCAGAGTGAAACGTACTGAAGATTCCCTGGATGTCCGTGTCTAGTGAATGGATAGAGAGCACTGCAACGCAGAAAAAATACGGACAGGCTGCTTTGTTTCCTGCGAAAATGACTCCTAGGCGAAAGCTGAGGAATGCCGGAAGAGACGCCGCTTAACCAGAGTAATCCACACCCTACCAGACTGAACAGGCACACGCAGAGTCCCGGTGAAAGAAGCGCTTTGGCAAAAAAAAAAAAAAAAAAAAAGCCAGCCAGCAACTAACCATGCTCCCTAGAATCTTACACATTACAGCTTAATAAGAAAAGACACTTACTCAAGTTCAGTGGAGTAGCTGGATCCCAGAGGATACAAATCAGTCTCTAAACGGCTATTGGAAACAAGGAGGTGAGGTCCATTTAAGAATGTACATGTGTAGTGTAAAGATCCTTACAGCAAATAGTCAACATCACAACCACTGAGAAGAAAAGCTATCAACACTGGCAACAACGTTTCACGTGAACTGTACATTTTACATCTCAACACGCATCGACGACGCCTCAAGAAATAAAAATAGAACCCGAACTGAAAGAAGGCTGGCACGTATTCATGCCCATTTGAATATTCTGCATCGTCCTCCTCTGGTGACTTTAGAGGGATTAAAAAGTGTCCCCTCACCTACCCCAGAAGTTATCGAAAACTTTAACCCCCCCCCAACGTCTCTCCTCACGGCTAGCTCGGAACGACACACCACCGTTAAATCAAAAGGCTGCGCTGGTTACTCAAACCAAACAGACGCGGCTGTCGAAAGTAGATCCGAGTTCCGGGCGATCGCATTAAAGCGTGCAGGAGAACACAGAAGCAGCCATTCCGAAAAAGATCGAACACTTCAGCAGCCAGCGTTTACGTCGAAACTACGCAGGGAGAAAGTAACACACGTAGGCAGCCGCTCACATTTAACATACGACGAGTCTCTTCCGCAAACCGACGAATTAGCTACGAATTCAAAGAACTAACCAGCTAGTTACTGAAACCCCGCGTTAGCGATCGACGGCTAGTTAGGCAGGCGTCACGCGCACCGACGCGACCAAACTTCGAAAGGCAGCTACAGGTGGCCGCTAAAATACCTACATACGGCCGTAAAGTTAACCCTAAAGGTCCACATACAGACTACAAAACACGACGGCTAAGGTTAAAGTAACTAAATCCAACGAACTAGCGACTACCAAAGATTAGGCCAGCAGAGCGCTTTTGGCTAACGTGTTTTTAACTCCAAGTTTCCATCGCAACGTAGTTAGCTCCGTAGCAAGCCACAGACGGCTGACAAATTCTTTCATTAAAGAAAAAAGGAAACTCGTTAAAACTAGTAACGAGTAACTTTATATTAAGCATGCTTTGTCGTTCGTTATCGCTTCAAACGTGATTAATTTCCTCATTATTTCTTACCCGTCCATTGCACAATACAGAACTACAGGTCAGAGCAGCGGGACAACAGCTTGGCTGACTTTTCTTATACCCCTACAAAATGGCGGAATACACCAAGTCGCTCTCTGATTAGCCCGACGACTGGGGAGAAACCAAAAAGAGGTGGGCGTTGAGCACCAGGGAAGCGAAGCGGTTGGACAAGATGGCGTCTGCCTGCAAGAGCGGCTCTAAAAAGTTGTGCGTGAGCTTTCATTGTGCGGAGTAGCTGTCAGTCATATGCTTTGGGTTCTCATTTTAAAGCGTTGATTGGTTTAGGTGCCCATCTGTCGGGCCGAGGGGCAGTTCATCTGCGTACAGTTTCACTGCCAAAATCTCAAGAGGAAGAACGTGACTAGCAATGAAAAAATGTAAGAAATGGGTGTGTCTTTACTTTAGTAATCTGCCCAGTGGTCTGACTTGAAAATCTTGCTTGCGTTTAAGACAACAATTCCTCCATTAGCCAGTATTGCCTTGGATTTAAATGTGTTTAAATTGTTCTAACCCCATATACGTACAATAGTTACTAAAAAGTTTTATGATTGGAATATGGCATATTATTTGTTCGCATCTTTGGAATTTGCCAGTTACTAAAGTTAGACTGCTGGGAAGTGTACTTTTCTCGTTTCCTTTTTTCACGTTGTTAAGCCCATTCTCCTGCGGTGAAATGTCAGAACTTTGTGTTTCTTCTACCACTAAAAATGTCTCAGACTTTCAGTTCAAAGGCCATAGGGGTCATGGGATTGTCTCAACCAGCCTAGATACTCTGTAACTCCGGAACCCTAGCAAAGAAAGATGATACTGTACTACCGTCCAATCATAAATATTTCAAAAGGTGCACTTTCCAGACTAAATTATTGGCTACAGCAACAACATACCATAATAGACCATACATTACCAGTAGGGCCACTACCAACAAGCTAGATTCTGCACCAAAAGTCTACTGCTTTCTGCTTCTTTTTAATGTCATGTTAGGTTGACTTTAGCCCACATTTTCCTGTTCTTTCTGTCATTTAAAATGCTATATGATCCTCTAGATGAGAAAGTCTGCCAACACTTTTACATATCTCTGTGTATTGTATCAGCCCACTACATTTATGCATCATTTTCATAAGAAATTTGACTTTCATCCACAGTACTAATCAAATTAATATACACATTTTAAAAACCCTTTGTATGACAACATATCTTGTACTAGATCGCATTTCTCTGTCCTGATGTAAAAGAAAATAAAGTTGGGATTACCGTTAAATTTATCTGGTCTAAATGGATAATAGACTTAACATATTTTTGTTAAAAAAAGACAGTTGAAAATCTACCTGGCTTCCCATAAGCCTCCATCACTATAAAAATAAGCTACAATGTAAACACGCTACATTGCAAAGGAGTTAGTCTATTTAAATTCAATAAAATTGTTAATGTCTTCCAGCAAATGGTCTTAATAATTTGTGATCAAATGAAACAAGATCTGAGACAGTAGCACTATGCTGCTGTATCCTTTGAACTCACAAAAGAAGTGGAGCTTTCTGTAGCAATGGTAATATATTGAAAAACTCCTTGGACTATAACAAGGAAGACTGACACCAGGCAGGGAAGCAAAGAGCTGCTGGGATCTTTAGAACCCTTTTATGGGCTTTATGGTGTCAAACTCTGCCTGTTGTCGACAGTTTCCTGATCAGATCCACTTCTGGCCGGATTGTTGTCGGTTAGATTTCAGCCACGACGGGCATCAAAGCCTCAGCCGCCTTTGATGTCTGAAAGCGTCTGGAAAATGCTTGGTGTGGGATGTATGTTACATAGACAGAGAATGATGGCCTAGGAGGTTTGTGATAAAAGCAGGCCAAAACTGAGGTGCATTCTGTGATCTTACTATTTTAGGAAAAATAGTGGATTTTCATAATCCAGGCGACAGGCATTATTGTTTATTGTCAGTGATTTCAGCAAAAGAATCCGGTTTTCAGTTCTTCGTATGATGGACATTGAAAGTGAAGACCCAGCATTGACAAAGAGCATGTGTGTACCTGCGAGGAAAGTCATCGTGTTACCACAGGGACTGCGTCTTGCACGGTCTGTGACCCTTAGTATGGTGGAATAATTTAAGAGTAACTGGATCCTGGATACGTCGTTCTGAAATAAAAAGGAACAGTGTTACCATTATATTCCATTCACGTCTGAATCCTTGAACACTTCGGTGAACGTACCTGAATATTCCGTATTTTACAAAAAATTGCACAGACGGAGCAAGATCTAATTTCTTGTTTTCTGCATAACACCCTGTGTTGCTGATTATACTTTCTGCTGTGTGTGTTGATAAATATCAGATGGAATAAAAGCCCGTTTTTTTCCCCACTTTGCATTAGTTGTTTCATTACCCTTTTGTAGTCAATGCTATACCTTAAGAACTGTTGTTACTTTTTATGTGATTTTCTCCATGGTTTTCTGTTAGTGAAAAAAAAAAGTGTTATCTGCAGTCTACCTACAACACTCCTCAACAGCTTTCAGCAACAAAGAAGTGTTATCTGTGTGTGACAGACAGGATGTATGCCAGAGGGAACTGAAACCCACTGAATACACACAGAGTTGTACTCAAACTGTTTTGCAGGAAAGAGGACATACTTAATAATCAGTGCTTTTAATAAAGTCGCTCTTTTACCTTTATTCACATACACATCACATTCAGATTCATGTCAAGAATATCGTCAGTAAAGCCACTATTCAGAACAGAACATCATAAAACAGAACATGTTCATACAAATAAACAAAGTTGTCTATAGTCAAATATACACAAAAGTTTACACTGTTGATTGAATCCTACTTTTAAATTCCTAGGTTTGCTCAGCTTCTGGCCCTTGTCTGCCTTATACAATGACTCCAGAAAATATCGGATAACAACATCAATAATTACCTCACTAGCTCCCTTTCAGGAAATTACTTTTCCATGTGGGTGCAGGTGACACACCTGCTTGGAGATAAATAATTGAAAGGGTCCCTTGGAGACAAGTCTGAAGCCCATTGTTTCCAAGGTAGCAAGCTATTCAGCACATTGCCAAACTCCTGTGAACAGGAGAGGACTGTAGCATTGTCAAAAATAAAGAAGACAAGAATTTATAAAGCCCAAGACACATTTTCTATGACTATATGCTGACTTGAAAAACAAAGTGTTACATATTCCCACAACAACAATAAGAAGAAGGTGATGATGAAGAAGAAGAACCATTTTACTCCCAGCCAACAAATATTATATTATATATACAATAGTTTCTGCATGGTTCAACTAAAGTTAAGAAATACTCACTATTTGTCACTTGTTAGTGAGTAAATTTAAAAATCTTTAGCTATTATGACTGTTTAGATGCATTTAAACATTCTGTATTCTGTGGCTCATACAATGTTATTTATGCTGGAATATTTTTAATTGTAAGTGATTCTGATTGTCCTATATAACTAAGAGTGTGTGAACAATTTATGGAGTCAACTTTGGAGAAATTACTGGTGAGCTATAATCAGACAATTACCACACAACACAATGTGACTAACTGTTGTGGCATGTAGGAGATTATGTACCCCAGTATGGTGAAACAATTTATTTACAGCTTCTGCATTTGTTAAGTGACAATTCCTCTAAAAACTGGGTGCAAATAAAAAAAATCAAACCATTCGTTGTAATAATGCATTAATGTATTCAAAAACAGCCAAGTTATTAATCTTCCTAGTAATTAAAAACAAAAACTGGTGTAAATTGAATCAAGGTTTCACACTGCATTTAAGATTATGCAGTTATGTGATTAAAACCATCAATTATTAGTACATCTTTGTAGTTATGAAGTTTTTGATAGATCGCTAAAATGTGCTCTGTTAGGGTTATATTTAACCCTTCGCTTGCTGGTTAGAAGATCAGAGATCTCACACTGAATGCCTTCCAGGTGGTTCTAGTCCCACAGTTATCTGTTGTTTGCAGTGCAGAGAAAAACCAAACGGTGGCACATTTGGCCAGAATTATATTATCATGCGACTCTGTGACACCTGCCATGAATATAACTGATCCTTCTTCATAAGCCCCCCAGCATGGAGTGGAAAAAGCATTGGGCAACAGTTCTCTCTGGACCTATGACAAAGAGATGGCTTCTTTGGGTCTTAGCTGCCATAGGCAATTTGCACAATTTGGAGCTGAGCAAGAACGGTGTTCCAAAAAGGAGGTGAGGATTTGTTTTTGTCAGCTGCATAAATGAGTCCTTAGCATCCAAGCTAGAGAGCTTGTGCGGCACAGTTAACCACACAAAACAGATGTCCAGCTCTGCCTCAACAGCTAAAAGAAGGTTATCAGGAAGCTGGCCATAAAAGCTTTTTAATGACTCATGCTGACTTCCTGGCTGAACTTTGCCTTGTGTACTTTAAGGCACCGGTCCTATGATCTTTCTTTATTTCTATATTGCTTAATAGACTGTCTGTGATTCTCAGTGCTACAGTGAAGAGAACCACTGAGGAGATCAGTGATGAAGAGAAGAGGCTTGTCATTCAGACCCCATCAGAAAGACGATCAGTGTGCAGCATACGTCGGGCAAAGCCAGGGTACTAGCAGCCTGCATCCAATCCATGTTTTGCTTCAGCTTCTTTAGCAGTACGTTAACCTGTGCTGGATCCCCATCAAAATAGGCGGGGCTATGCTTTCAATCTATCTAAATGCCTGAAGTGATGTCTGCTGACGGACTTAATAGTGTATACGCAGAGGGGACACGTCAGTTTAGAGTTCTAAGTCTCCCAGTGGGCCATACATAATCCGTGAGATAAAGGATGGCGCAACAGTATACCCAAGACCAAACTTCACATAGGGAAAGTGCTGACATTTCCAGATGCTGACAGTCCACATTAAGAAAGGGCTTACAGTGTAAGCGTAGCAGAACTGTGTATGTCTCAAGATGATCAGCTTGAACTTGTTGCAATACTCAGGTGCAAATTAAAACAACCAATATAGTACAAAGAAATACAAGTTATATTTAGTCTTTTCATGTTTGGGCATTCATTAAAATGAAGCTTCCTTTAATTTTGCCTAACTGAAGATTGCTATACTAAAACACAAGTGAAAGAAATTAACATATTAATAACAAATCGTCTTCGATTGCACTTCAGTGTAAAGGTTTTCTTCTAGGTAATGTCCCTCTGATGTTTAGCTCTCTTCAGTGTTTATATTGTGATGGTAGGCATGGTCATCACCTGGAATAGCCAAGTATCCGTGTCTGATACCTCTCCAGTTAAGATAACTGTGGAGCGAAAATGAATGCAGGCAATTAAGTAAATGGAGAAAACCATTTTCAGTAGTTTCTAGAACTCAAGAAACAATTCAATTTTGTAATTAGGAGATTATACCCTCGTGAAAATACTAAGAGTGTTAAAGTATTCTTAATATTGCATTGCAAAAACATCCCTACAAAATTTTACGCAAAGTTATTTATTACATACAAATGAGACAGCTGTTACTTCACTATGTGTACACATAGACACCAGTGGTTATGTTGTAGATGTAGTCACACCCAAAATGCCATGGAGTTTGTGACTTTTCAAAAGAACTTTACTGAAAAGGCTTTAGATATATGCTACACAGAAGTGGAGGATTTGCTTCCTGTTTGCACAGGCACTCACAGAATTGGAACGGCACTTAGGTAGCTGATGGCGCAGGAGAGAAGGAAACAGAAGCTGGGGTACCAGCCCAGGGTCAGGGGGTAAACAGAGCTGAAGAGCACCATGGACAGGACCTCGGTAACAGCCAGGGCAGACTGCAGCAGGCCAAACACACGTCCTGGATAAAAAGGCACACGCTCAGTGGGATGAGGCTTTTCATATGGAGGAGGATGTAACACTCTGCTCAGGGTCTTATGTTTCATACATCCACTTATCCAATAGAGGGATAGTGCTGGCCTGGAGCTGACCTCGGAAACACAGGGTATTATGCTTGTGATGCCAGTCCATCACAGGGCAAACATTCTCACACAATGTCACGTAATGCATGTTGCCGGACTGTGAGAGGCAATCTTGTGGAAACCTGTGCTAAGAGGGGAGAACAAACTCCTCACGTACTGGATTCCTGAGTGGGGTCACCATAAATGGTGTGGAAACACTGATGATTCTGGGGGCCCAAGCTTCCACTGGGGCTCATGGTTCATGCTAGCAAAGATGGCCAGGATTTCTAACCTGGGTAATCACCAAAATGTGCCCCTTTAATATCTCTCATTCTGGAGTGGGTTTTAGTAGTTAGGCTACAACAACACAGGATTTATGGTGCTAATAAAAACCAAATTACCACTGATATGCACGATTAACAACCTGTGACACTTCAACTAGACATAGCTTCACCTGCCGGCACTCTCAGTTTCAGAAAGGTAGCCCTATCACTTCCATTGAATACAGTTTGTGCAGTTCATCACCATGGAGTTATTCACCACATACTGGCACATAAAGGAAGCACGTGAAATGAGGTGAGATCTGAAATCCTATCTGCAGCACATGCTAACGGAAACGTGACTTTGTCAGGCTAAATAACCTCTGGAGTTTCTTAGCATGAGTGTCATTGTAAACTGAACATCAGAGTAGGGTATGGTGATGTTACTATTCCATTAAAACCTGGCTAGACAGTTTTCAGAGCTCCATCACTGTTCTCCAAACTATCATTAAAACCATACTGCTGTCTCTTCAGTCCCACCAGCAACTCACTTATTTTGTCCATTCTCAGTTGCTCTTGCAAGACTTTGTCTTGTTCAACACAGAAAGTCTAATATTGGCACTGATTACATTCCTTTAGCCTCACAGTGCTCCACCAAGTGGAAAAACTATGAATAGCAGGGAAGCAGGGATTTACATTTAACATCAGTCTTACAGGGCAGAGTGGAATCTTTATCAATACCATTTTTAGTCAGTTCTCACGGATCACATGAAACAAGGCAGTGAGCCGTTTTTGGCCGGTGGGCCTTGAGTTTGATACCTTCAGTAATGAGTTATCAACAAGAAACATCCACTAATTGTTATGTGCAGATGGTCAGCTACAGTGGAAAGGCACCATTAAAATTAAAATGTACTTTTCCATCATTCTGCTCAGTATACGACAGGACTGCATTTTGTTATTTTGCAAAAGATCTTTAACACAAAGACACTCAAAAGGGATAACATCCCTGACATGGATGGGCTATGAGTTAGATCACTGATTCCAGTATCCGTCCTCCGGTTCCTGTTGATATTAAAAAACTAATTACATTTTAAAAGTCTGCTATCATTTAATGATAAACTTGGTTGGAACATATCCTCTTCGGCATTGGTGTCATTTGTTTTGAGGATGCCTGCTACCGCTGACGTTAAACAGTATTTTTTTATACCCACCCTTCCTTCTCTGATAGTTGTGAGTTGTTTTTACTAACTTACCATACATCTGAGAATCCAGAATTTTGGACAGCTGGGCTCTTATCGTCGGCATCGGAATACAGGCAAACATCATTAATCCACGGGCTATTGGCAGAGAGATAAAACTGTCACTAAAACTCTGAGATGATCTTAGCATAGCTATATTTTTACCTACAATTAAAGTCATAAGCAGTTTGGCGGACAGATACACCAAAAATTAAAGAGCTCTGCTGTATGAAATGCAATATGTCCTACCTGAACCTTCTTTCACAGAGAAACAGTGTATGCAAACCTTATTTGCATTTCAATATTCATCTTCTGGAGCAGATAAGAGCTCAAGACTACTATGAGGACTGTCGACAAGCCAATATCAAGTTAACAAACCCTCTTTATGGCACCACAGTGGCATCTAAAGGCCCACTGTGTCAAACCTGTCCATTATATTCACTTACTTTGTATATTGAAATATATAGCCAAGATTATGATTACACAATGATATAATTTGTACAAGTTCAATGTGATACCATATTGCACTGCATAAAACAGCAGATCTCATATCAAATATGTAAGGGAGGGTTGAAAAATTACCTACCAAAGAAATACACCCAGCTGCGTGTAGCAAAGGCCAAGACGGCCATTCCAGTGCAGTTGGACATGATGCCCAAAAGAACAAGGGGCACATCTCCCAGGGGCCGGGATAGCAGCAGCACCCCCAGGAAGCTGGTGAGGTACATGGCGCTGGTGGCGGCCCTGCCATAGCCCGACCACACTGAATCCCAGCTGAGGGGTGGCTTTAGCACAAAGAGACACAGCACGCTCTCGGCGCCAACCATGCCCAGAAAGAACAGAATCAGGGCTGAGAAGAGCAGGACTACAGCCCGGCGATCGTTCAAAGCCACATTCTGTGATCGAGAACGGTCACAAGGGACTGACGGCTTTGGGTACGAGAGGAGAAATGCGGAGTAGAAGAGTCCGACGGCACAGAGTGCCACGCTGGTCAGGATCAGGGCCAAGCCGGACCGCCCCACTTGGTACACATACCCAGAGATCAAGCCCCCCACCATGCCAGCCACCCCGCTGCAGAAGTCCACAACATTGAGCTTCAGACTGCGCTGGTCCTCCCCTGAGCTGAGAGCTGCCAGGGACACCACGCCCCCCCAGTAGCCTGGAGACCCCCCACTGAGCCCGTATATGGCAGACCCCACGTATAGAACTGCTAGGGGCAGCCGCAGCAGCGTGAAACACAGCAGGGTTGTCTTGGCCAAGACGGAACCGATCTGTGGAACCACCAGCAGGACACGGGGGCCGAGGTGGTCCGAGAGACGCCCCAGGAGCACGGTGGACATTAGGGACAGCAAGGAAGCTAGGGTTTGGTAGATGAGGAAAAAGTGGGTGGCCAGCACCTGGGCCTGGTCGCTCTGGCCATCTGCCTGCTCCAGGGTCCGGTTGTAAACCACCAACGTCAAGGCCGTGTCGAAGAATGAGGTTCCAACTGTATTTATCAGTACTACTGGCTCCACCAAGGTCAAGAAGGCCCCCATTGCTGTTTCTGGAGATGAAGAAGCTCTGATGTTGATACCATTTTGCACTTGTATGTTTTGGAAACTTTTTACTATAAAACCGATTTTACTCTTGAGTAGGTTAATTTACAGCATGAGATGACTAAGATCAATTGCTAGAACTATCATTTTTTAAACAACTTATTCCAAAAGTCATACATCATAGAGCTGTCTATATTCAGAGGTATATATTTACATTAAAAACATCACCCTTTGTGCTAGTTTAAAAAAAGCAACAGAGTTTGTTCTTAGGAACAGTAAATTTCAATGTACATACCTTGGCAATCGAGTCTTCCTTTCCTTACGATACCACACAAATGGACATTATAGACTGCTTGCTCTCAAAAAAACCTCACCCTTAGAAACTACTGATGACGTCTTCGGCCAGTGGGCACCAGGCAGAAAAAAGGAAGAGGGTGCAGTGTCAATATGGAGAAGTAGGCCAAGAGCAAAATGAAAGTGTTAGAAGGGAAAGGCAGCAGAAAAACAGCATCTTGATGCCAAGGTTTCATAGCGGCCAGGTCTGATTCCACAGACCTGTGGGTACATGAAGGATTACTAAATCCACAGAAGGCCTTTCATGCATTGCTCACACAATTTGAGGTGAAACGGCTACATTTTCATGCTTCAGTCACTGTTATTTGCTCTGATTTAGTAATAAGCGGCTCCCCCCTCAGGAGAAAACCTGTGTGCCTTCTTTACATGACGGACTTAACTATTTTCAGGAGACTTTTGGTTATTAGTATTTTGGACATTTAGCACCGTTTTTCAACAACCTGAAAAACATCTGTTTTGGCTGCCGTGACTTGAAAAAGATGACAGTAACTTTTAAACGTTTAGTTCTGTATTATAATAAAAAACTTGAGAATCAGACAAGTTCTCTTTATTCATATATTGTCCCATAAACATATATAAATCAAGGCAATATATACACAGTATAAATTCAATTTTAAACAAATTAAGCATTCAGTAATAACACCTTAAATTAAAAACATGGAGCTTTTTGTATACAAGCTAAATACTGCTGAGAGAAAGACTAATATACCAATTTAAATGTATACATTGTTCACACAAGCATCTAAATGTTTTCCTGTCTCTTCACATGTTTCTTTCAGAAAACTATAGCTAATGATCATTAAATGATTAATCAAACACTACATTTTAAGTTATAAAAACACACCAGAAATTACATAAAATCAAAGAAAATGCGCCGAAGTAAAAATCTGTTTGAAAGCTGTTTGTGCCGTTTAAATTTCAGGCATGTCCATCCTTATTCAGAAGGAAGTGTAACATGTTAGTGTGTGACTGAAGTTAGTAGACTTGCACAACAAAATATGCCGTTTCATCAACCCTTCTGACGTTGTTTACATACAAGCATTTTCCTATATAAAAAATACATTTCACTAGACAATGTTTAAATGTCAGTCACTGGGAAGTGAAAAAATAATGATCTACAGTCCCCTTGTCAAGTCCCTTAAAAGATTAAGCACATCTCAAAGCCATTGTAGATCTACTGTTATGTGATTCCACATAACTAATTTTCTCTTCATTTTCTTATAATGAAGCACTACAGTAAGATGCTTGTCTTCAAGATTGTTTTTGCTATTCTAGTATACTCCTCCAATGTAGATTGCGCACTTGACTGTTTTCTTCAGACTGTTCCCTAACCCTCAGATTCAGATTGAGAAATCTGTTCCTTTAGCCAGCATCTGTTTATAATAGTAGCATCAAGTGATGGTATATACTTATCCCACTTTCGTTTTTGTACAGGACTCACTTCTCTCTGAAGAGATTAAATGACTTCTGCTCAAGTCAGGGCATTTCCCAGCCCGTAATCGATGAGGGTTAAGTAACTCAGGGCCTTTGCCATGTGTTAACTTAGTATAGCACTAGTTCTTTAGTTTAGAAAAGGGGGAACTAACGTTCTCATTTTTAACTTCCTATGATAAAAACATACATATGAACACCAGCACCTGCAAAAGTGTGGGTTAAGTGCTAATGAGCTGGAGTACCACTCACAGAGGGCCTTCCTATCCAGAATACAACAAGATTCATCACAAAAGGAGAAAGCCAGGCAAGTCAGATGTGTAGGACCATTCTCTCCTCCAGCCACCACCATTTCTCCTTGCGGTCGACTCAGTCACCATCCTTGTTGGCAAACACCCCAGCCTCCCAGCGAAGGGCACGTACGTTCTTATGTCTGGTAACTCGAATGGCCTCCAGGACCTTCGACGGGAGAGCCGAGCCAGACACGACATCTCAGTTTTTCAGATCTCTGCTTAGCATGGGATTACACGCCACAGTCTGGATGATCACAGCAGACTGCATAAACAGGCTGATTTTCTCATATCTACAGATGACACCATGCCTGCTGCAACATAAAAGACAAAAACTTACCTCATTGTTTATATCATCAGTTGGCTGGATTCCACCATACTAAAATAAAAATGGGAGTCAGGAACGCAGTTTCTTCACATTGTGCAGTCATTTTACCCAGACAACCCATCAGTCTGCTCAAGTGCATACACATCCTCAGCTTACCTCCATCCATCCCATGTAACACCTGTATTACTTGGGATTAAATCCAGCCCAAAATGGGGAAAGCCTGCAAACCCCAGGCAGCCTGGAGCTGTAAGGCTAGAGTGGTGCTGACAGAGCTACCATACTGCTACCTTACAGCCATTTTTCATTGCTACAGCTCTTCTGTTAGCATTTTACACCATCGGAGGTGGTTTTGAAAAAGGTGCGATTTCCTCAGAATTTTCACATTGCTCAATATGTGCATGAGGTACAGAAATACTGACCAACTGATGCGAGACTGAAAATATCTGCGGGTAATAAAACCCGGTAAAGTGTAAGACACATAAAACTGCCACATCTGTACAGCACAGGTAAGGCCAAAGAACAGAAGTCTTCTGAAACTTACCACACTCTCTTCCAGCTTTGCCCTGAGAGTCCTGTCCTGCAGCATGGTTTCGGTCAGGCCCCTCCGCGTTGAGGGGACATCTGCCCCCAACCTCATCTGGGCCCTGATAGTACTGGGAGAGTGTGCCCACGGGGAGCTCCAGGGCTGGGCCGTCACGATGGAAACAGATGGGAAACTGGGAGACTGGGGAGAGGTACCTGTAACCCAGAGCTTGTCTGAGATGAACCAGACAAAGACACCACTGTTACTCTTTGCTATGTCACATGGCCAGCACACACCAAATATAATCAGTAATAAAAATACAATACATTATATTGCTAGTACTGTATTGTCTTCAATTGTGTTGCATTGTTTTCCATTTATGCATTTTGTTTGTACAAACCCCATTTCCAAAAAAGTTGGGACACTTTCTAAAAACGCAATAAACTAAAATCTGTAATTTGATGTTTCACTTGAACCTATATTTAACAGGCAAAAGGACAAGATTTTCAGAGCTTTCACAGAGAAAACTTAATCCTGTTTGTTAAATATAAACAGAAATTGGTGCCGGCAACATACTCGTTCCTGGGAAAAGACATCGACTTGACGGGAGCATATGTCTCAAATGCCAATGCAAGCTCCACATCAATGGTGCCTTCACATATATACAGATCCCCATGCCATGGGCACTGATGCACCCCCATACCATCACAAATGCTAGTTTTTTTGCACCTTTCGTTAATAACAGTCTGGAGGGTCTTTCATCTTTGGCACATAGAATCCAACATCCATTTTTCCCCAAAAACAAGCTGAAACATGGACTCATCTGACCACAGAACAGATTTCCATTGTCTTTTGGTCCATCTCAGATGAGCTCAGGCCCAGAGAACGCACCAGTATTTCTGCACAAAATTGATGTATAGCTTCTTTGCATAATACATCAAATTCAGCATTTCTTGACACAGCAGCATAATGTGTTAAGCAACAATGATTTCCCAAAGTACTCCCAAGTCCAGATGGCTATGTCCGTCACGGTAGCATGACGGTTTCTAATGCAATACCACCTAAGGACTCAAAGGTCACACACATCCAGCAGCAGTTTCCACCCTTGGCCTTTACACACATTTCTTCTTACTCCCTGAATCGTTTCACAATGTTATTAACTGTAGATGGTGACAGACCTGAATTCTTTACTATCTTGCACTGAGAAGCATTGTTCATAAATTGACAAATAATTCTTTCACAAAATGACAAGCCACAACCCATCTTTGCTTGCAAAGACTGAGCCTTTGGTGGATGCTCCTTTTATACCCAATCTTCATACCCACACCTGTTACCAGTTAACCTGCTAATTGAGGAACCTTCTAGAATGTTACTTGTTTACCCTTTTCAGTCTTACTTTGCCTCTGTCCCAACTTTTTTTTAGTGTGTTGCAGGCATCAATTTTTAAATTTGTTTATGTTTAACAAATAGAATTACTCGTAAGTTTGTCTGTGAAACCACTGAAAATCTTTTCTTTGTCCTTTTACCTGTTAAATAAAGGTTCAAGTGAAATACCAAATTACAGATTTTAGTTTTTATTGTATTTTCAGAAACTGTCCCAACTTTTTTGGAAATGGGGTTTGTACTCTTAAGGACGGGTACACGAAAGAATTTCAAAGTACAACTTTGAAATTTGAAATAACGTTAACAAAGCTATATGAAGCATTCCAGGCACTTCAGTTAAGCTATCTCATAAGGTAAAACAGATACAGAAACCTACAACCTAGGCCTAGTAGTTCTGAGAAACATCACAGATTAAAGTAAACAATGAATGATGAAACTCATTGCCTAAGGAATAATTAACAGTGAAACGCATTTCCCAATTTTAGCCAGCGGGTGGCAGTATTCTTCTGTCACAATGAGCTGTTAATACTGCTGAAAGCTGAGTAGGCAAATTGGGGACATACTTCAGTGTATTACCAAGCCGTATGTGTCTTACTCTTATTTTAGCTGTTTCCATAAATGGATGGTGCTCGATATCAATAATTAATTACAGTACGGCAAAGAAGCAGTTTTAGGCCATATGATATGACGATAGTTCAGACTACTGTCAGTCATTCCATTCAGTTTGTCAAAAACATAAGCAGCAAAATGAAAAATATGAAGTTATTCAAAAAGAAAAATGGGGTGGTGGTAAAAACAAAATTTTACCAGACGTTGGGGATGCCAGTATTAGCAGCAAGACTATTATCATATAGCCTTTAATGCCACATGTAGGGTGAAATGAAAAGTTAACAGAAGGATATTCATTCTGAACATTGATGGCACAAAGGCATCAACAACTCATACCTTTTGATGTCACTGGAACACTTTGGGTAGCATTGAATCCCCAGGGGGATGGCAGGCTGGCCTCACTTTTCTCAGGTTGTGCATCAGAGGGGGCAGAGGAAACAAGGGCTTCCTTCTTTAGCTTCAGAAGATTAGGTATATCATTCTTGGAGGGAAGCATCACAGTTCCAAGGTCTGTGGTATCTGTAGAGGGCGCCATCTTATCCATGCCATCGAAATCACCTTCCAGAGATAGGGACAAGCCACAGCCTGCCCGCAGTAGCCGAATCTCTTCCTCTCTCTTGATGTCTTGCTCTATTTCTTTGCGAATGGCCTCCAGGGTGCTGCAGGGTGTCAGACTGAACTGCTCCGGGGTTCCTGTCTGGGGCATGATGGACTTCCCACTTAGCGAAGACCTGATCTCTTGCAGGTCAGTGGGTGTGGAGGGATTGGAAGAGGAGGTAGACGGAGATAGAGTGTAAATGGCAGGAGTGATGACCTTCGATGAAGCCATCGATGTTGATGGATCGTTACCCAGGTTCATGCTGTTTGCTGACATCACCGTTGTGGCACTCTGAGAAGATGTGTCTTTGATTTTATTGCCATTTGTAGCGTTCACGCTTTCCTCGTGGATCAGATCGATCAGGGATTGTGGATTCCGTGCGTATCTCTCCTTTATGGAAGAGCGCCTAGGGTTGGGCATCCACTGAGCCCTTTCTTGTGGGTGCCAGTGAGGAGAGCAAGGGGGTAGGTTGTCTTCTGTTTTGTTGTTACTTTCCCATTTTGCTGGTGCAATGTCCTCTGAAGTCCTGACCCCCTCATCAGCACCTGCTTTGGACTGCAGATCATCAAGGAGGCTTCCTGCGATGCTTGTCTTAGTGGGTGTCACTGGAGTCAGATTTGCCTGTTGCTCAAAGACCCTCTTCCTCTCTCCAAGATCCTGGGGAGTGCCTCGGTTATACAGACCAGACACTCTCCCTTGGTGATGGAGGTTTTCCTCTCGCTGTTTCTCCTGCGCCATCTCTCGCTGGATGTAGAAGCTTACTCTGCTTTTCTCCTTAGCTTTGGTTGGTATCGCAGAAGGCCCAGTCGGGGAGAGAAATGACGTGGTTTTAATTTTCACCATCCCCATTGCATTAGTGAGCTTGATGCCTCGCTCTCGCCGTAGACTCTCTTCCCGCTCTTGGGCAATGCGGATCTCCCTTTCGATGGGTGTCTCGATTGCATCTAAGGGCAATGGCTCCTCATCACTTTCCTGCCCCAAATCGGTGCTGGAAGCATACTGATCACTGGCATGGACAGGATGGAGTGTGCCTCTATGGCTTAGCTTAGTGGTGCTTTGGATTGCAGTCTTTTCCTCTGATGTGTTAACTGTACCACCTTTGCTATCAAATAAGTCACTTCTAACCAAATTCAGTTCTTGGGTTGGACTTGTAGTTGGTTCCTCTCTAGAGGGGCTATAATAATTATCTCTCTTCTGCATCATCACCCCTCCCACTGCTAGTGGGGGTCGTCCTTGGTTTTTAGATGGCTGAGGCAGTGGAACTTTCTTTATGGGGGTGGACTTGGACTGTTCCATCTTAAGGAACTGTTGCCGTGCTGCACTGAAACTAATCTTCTCTGTGTCAATGGTGTTAACCTCAATCTGCTCTCTATCTGTGCTGAATGGACTATAGCTTTGGGTCAACCCAGCCAGCACCCTCTGGGGGGGATTGCTTAGGTCCAAGCTTTCGAGGGCCTCCCAGTGCTCAGTGGAAATGAGCTTCTTCTTTGGTGCCTGGCTGCGGATGATCTCCAACCTCTCCTGAACTGGGTCCAGGTCATTCAGTGCTGTTGCTGGCACGTTGGCTAGTTGGTAGCAGGGGTCACTGTTGCTGTCCTGGAATAGCTTCTTTGGCTTCTTCTCACTGTATGCCTGCAACTTGAAGCCATTTTCCTCTTTGAGGGTCGCCAGCTTTGACTGTCTCTCAGGGGAGACCATCCAGGTCTCCATCTTCTCCGCTTCAGTGTCAGATTCCTCTTCCACAAAAGAATAGAACCCATGGGAAGAGGACGAGCTCCCATCGCTGCTAACACTGGCAGGGCTGCTGGGATCCTGATGCCTGCTGTAGCCTCCCTCAGAAACCTCCACCCTCTTGGCTCCTAAAGACACATCATGCATGTTCTCAGTCTCCTGAGATGTCAGGGTCACTGAATGCTGGCGGGACACTAAGGTGAATGAGCCATTCAGTCCTTCTCTGCTATTGTGCGTCCATACCCCATCCGAATTGCTTTGTTTTCCACTGGAATCAAGCATGGTTCTTAAGTCTTTCGGTTCCAGCTTCGGGGATAATGTCTGAATCATCCACCTTTTGGGTTTGCTTGCCATTGGTGCTCTTGGTGGCACACTTTTCTGTGGAGATGGAAAAACTTGTGCAGCAAGAACTTGGTGGGGCTACATCAATGTCTGATTTTCTTGTATCAATGACAACAGACCCTGTTAGGTGTTTGGTGCAACAAAGAGAAAAGACATAAAAAGTAAATAGCTGCAATTGTCTAATCATACAAACCTAAACAGGACTGTTTTACAGAATGTGTCAGTACAATCTATTATTTAGTATGTTTAGTACAAACTAAATCCTTACAGGTTTGCCAAAAACATCTCTGTTAGTCATTTACATTTTTTTACATTTATTTTCCTCTTGATATTAGGAATATTGATATGAATTTAATAAAAATTGAGTTATGATGTTTGATTCAAATGAGATGAATTGCCCATATTGTAAAATGCTAAGAGTGAAACGGACACGAGCAACTGTGTCAATTTCTTTTCCATCCATCCATCCATCCATCCATCCATCCATCCATCCATCCATCACAGCAAGCCTCATTCAGGGCATAAAACATGGGACCTCACTTAACGGGATGCCAGTCCATCATAGGGTAAACATTCACACACAATGGGCAATAATAACAATGGTACCCAGGGTAGGATTTGAACCCACAACCCTGGAGGTAGGAGGATAAAAAATGACCCATTGAGCTACCTTGATTACAGACACTCATGAGATCATAATTTAGCAATGATACAAAATGAATTACATTGTGACATTTGAGAGAAGTAAGACAAATTCACTTGCACGAATAATAAAATGTCAAAGGACTGGAGTAATTTCAGTTATTTATAATTACAATTCAGGCCACGGGAGTAACATTCTCACAGAAATGCAAACTGATAAAGAACAGCAATAAAGCAGTAAATTGCATGCATAATAAACATTCTTTACTTGGGCTGATGATGATTGGAAGATAGAATACATGAAACCCTTAGCATCTCATTAGGAAACATATGAGTAACATATCTTGTAAAAGACCAAAGACAGGTCAGAAAAAAGCAGTCTGTCCATAAAAATATTTTCAAAAGTTATTTTCCATTTTTTATACAGTAGTGATTGATTAATGGGATTGTATGAAGGCACTTGTGCGTCCATGGAATGTGTTCTGTTGACGTGAAGCAGCAAGAAAGAATGAATAAATATAGATACAACAGGTGTGCATTTCTGGGTACGTTGGTAGTATAATTAACATACTGAGCCAGAGCACAGCTGCAGTCATGGTAAAGCTAAAGCCTCTTTTACTAAGTTCGATATAAAATCCAGCTATATGGAAGGGAAGATATGGCCTGCTGATGCTGATATGGATCAAGCGCCCATTTAAAAAGCAGGCCAGAGCTCAGCGTGTTTGTTACATGTTTTTTTTTTTTTTTTTTTGAGGCAAATTAGCTACCCCTTTCTGTGTGATAAGCAGAAGGACATCCTCCAACGAGGTCTCTCCAGAGATGACTGGAGGAGTGAAGCACAGATGGCAGTGTAGTATTAAACCTAACTTGGTGGTGATGATAAAATCACTTTCAGATGCGTAATAAACACCGTGCTAAATATGTAAAAGAACCACGAAAATTCCACCCTTAATAGTCTGATAACATGTAAAAGCATCAACACTATGCATTATGAATATCACTACATATCAATTGTATTCAGAAGCCACACATCACCTTTCCATTATAAACAACACTGATAACTTATCGTTTTATACTTAACGTTTTATAATACTTCTACTTAGGATTCTTCCTTATAAAACATTACTCCTTTGTGTGACAGAGTTGAATCAGGTAATAAAAAAAATTCACGTGACACAGTTGTCAGCCCTAACCTATGCACTGAGCCAGTCTGATGTCTGGAGTGTTTAGTTATAGAGCAACTGTTCTCTTAAACCAATTATCCTTGGGTGATTTTGGTCAGAAAACCTTGACACAGGATGAGTTTCTGAGAGATGCGGGAAGATCCTGTTTAACGTGACTGCCTCATAGTTTATAGCATTATAAATAGATGTCAGGCACATAAGAAGTGGAGAAATGTAAAACGGCCCCACGATTCTCTGAGTTCAGACCTCTTTGGCTTACAGGCACCGATGTCATTGAGTGTGGTCTGAAAGAGCAGAGTGCTGTAGGATAGAGGTGCCAGTGTGTAGATGTCTGATTTAACAGTGCCAGGCTGACTGTAATCCTGCCATTCCTATGGCATTATTAGCTGAATGGGGGATTAAAAATAATCATTACCTTCAACATAGTTTTACAATAGTTAAGCCTGGTACACAGGAAAAACAAGGCTGTGAAAGCAATAATCAAACAAGCTCCTGAAGCCTACTCTGGAAAAAACAAGAGAATTGCACATTTTTCGCCATTGGCTATTTAATTTGATTGTCCTAACAGAAACTCATGTATTTTTTAGTTTCTTCATGCAAGAAAATCAAAAAGGAGACCACAACATCTCTAAATAGTAAAACCTGACTTCTGGGTTGTCTGAGGGACATTTAGCATGTGTCTTTGGAAAGATGGAGTCATTTCAAACACCTCATAACATTTAAAAGATTTTTAACAAGACTTGTTTTAAGTTTACCCAGGAATGTGCTATGAAATTGTTGCTGTGTTAATGTATAGCTGTTTCAAAATAAGGCAAATGGCTGAAGTACATAAGCAGTCTTTCTGTATATGAACAGTAGATAGAGGGGGAAAGTATGGCATTGATTGATTGAAATTAATGATTATAATTTCATGATGATTAAAATGTAAAAAATGAATACTTTGTACTCACATTGATCTTCGGAACATTGCTAAGCAGGCGCTAAGTAAAGGCTTTGGCTCCTGGACTTTCTGTGCATGTGTGTACCTGCCCTAGCATTCAAAACTGGACTGTGGAACCCTGATAAGCCGTTTTCTGCAGCTTCCAGGAACTGGCTCCTCTGCCAGCCCCCATTGGCTGAGCCTGGAGAGGGTGGAGTTAGTGAGAAGTCTCTCTTTATTAACTACTGTGCATTCACCCAAGAGGCACAATGCTAACAGACAGACAGAGCTCTACAAACCTGTAGCTTAAAGTCAACTAATTTCAGCAGTGTAAATCACCCTCAGTTTGAAATGTCTTTTCTTCTAAAACTCCATAATATTTAATAAAAATGTAAGTGGTCTATCCCATAACACAATATATGTTGTGAGAGCTACCAGGGAAAATAGTGGTGTTTTTGACAAATGAACTTCAGCCTTACACTGTTTCAATAAATGCCTCAAGACTCGTCTCTTCCAGGAATATCTGTCTTATCCACAGACTGACCTTTCCTGTCACGGATTCCCCCTTCAAGTTCTTACATCAAGTTCTTTTCAATAATGTTTTCGCGCTGATCCACTAGAACTTCATGGTTGTCATTGTAGATAGCTTCTGGTTGTAAAGATGTTCCATGGCTCTTACTCCAGGGCTAACTTGTACTTTGGTGCTGATCCCTCATTGGAGGCTCAGCCTAGCTGCACTCACACCTTAGGTAGCATCTTAACTGCTGCATGCTCTGATGTATTTGCCTCACTATATATCTGCCGAATGAATAAAATGTAAAGTGTAAACCCATCAAGATATTTCTATAGCAAGCCTGAACAAGGCAAGTCTGATCAAAATTAAGATTTAAACAGACAGCATGATGCTTTGGCGACCACACAAATCAGTTTCAAACTTACTGAAATGGCTGCTGCTGGCCCTAACAGGGCATATCTAGTATCTAGTATCTAGTAATATAGTTACTGTGAATGATTTTCTTGATGAAATGAAGGCCCAAAACAAAGGTTGAATAAAATACTTCTCAGGTCTCCCTGAACCTGTCTTACTTCTGATGTCTAGTACTATACCCTATTATTACAGAAAGAATTGAAACCATTATCTAAAAGATTCAGGAGGGTGGCTTTTTTCTGTTGTTAGTCTCATTATAAAAGATGAGATAGAAGGAACCTTTTGATTATTTTTATTCTTTTTCCTGTGTCTCTCAAAATTTAACTCCTGCCATAACTGAAGCTCACACCGGAGACCACGGAGATTGTGATTGGGTGGAAAGCAGAAGAGAATCTCACGTAAAGATCTGTGAGACCTTTGGAAAGGGAATTTAATCAGTGCACCTCCCTTGAAATATCACATATGATAAACAAATCACCCTTTTGTTCCGGCATATTTTGTAACAGCAATAAAAGCCTGTGGGTAGATAATACAGTCTACATGCCTGTCAGACTAAGCTGACATGTGCATGGCTTGTTACATGCTTTTAATTGCAACGCGTGCATTAAACTAGCAGGTATGATCATTAACTGAATGTTAACCCTTCCTTTCAATGTTCTCTCACTATGCTCAGCCATAGAGGGGTTCATCAGGATTACATATCCGAGCACGTAGGGAAGTGATGGGGTGTCTACGCACCGGTAGATGTTACTGCATACACAAAACTCAAGGTCAAAGGTCGTGTAAAGTAAGAAGCACCAAAGATCAAGGGGGATGACTGAGTTAAGCGCAAGAATCAGACGGATATTTAGCATCGTATTTGGTATTTACTGCACCAAATTATTCCATTTATGGATGTTCAAGCTGTGTGTAAAATTTCCAACTTGTGCTTCAGCATTTCTACTGTCTACACTTAACACTCATTCTCTTGTGTTGGTACCATTACTATTACTGGATACTAAACACCGTAATCTTAATCACAGGCAATTCTAGACCCTTTTTTTCTCAGCCACCCTAAAAAGTTCGGGTCTGTTTATGTGGTTGGTTCCTGAAAACGTAAAATCGGACACATTTACAAATAAAACAAAAGCCGCTTATCATTTCTTATATTTTCTATTTACATACGTATCATTGCCCTCCCCCATTTGAGGATTTCCTTTGCATTCTTGAGTATATGCGAAGCTCAAAGGCGCTTTTTTTAACTGGATTATGGTTTGACAGATGAATTACATGACGCCAGTGACACACAGTAAGTTTATTGTTTGGATATTGTATAATTCTGCATAGTAAAATACTGAATTAAATACATGGACTTAAATCATGTTGGTTAATCATGTTAAGTCTGTCTACTTAGTAACTGAATACATTTTTCTATGAAAGAATGTTTTATCTGCTACTGAATGTCTATTAAAACAAACTCTAACAGTCAAAATAACATAAATATTTTTGGTAATGTTAGCCTAATTAAATGTCTGTTTCCTCATTGCTTCCTCATGGATGGATATAAGAAAGTTTTTTATATCAGGCCAGCAGCAGGCAGGTGTGTATTGTAAAGGTTGATCCATGCGAAGGCGGTGTTAGCGGTGTGGGGGGTCTGTTCTCTTTCGTCGCGTTTGCTATCATTACTGATACTTGCTGTGGACAGCACTTCATAGCTTAATATAAGAAATATAAGCAGCTATTTGCTTTATGTATTGTTTAGGAAGGCAGAAGTAATTGCTAGTTAGTCCATTAGAAGAGAATGGACCATAGCTTAGGGTATTGCAGAAGGATTTGATTCCTATGACTTTAACTCACTAAGGGCTGAGCCCCTCTAAAAGTCAAATCCTAGAATCGCTCCTGATCTTAATGTAGGTCAGCATTGAAAGTACGTATATGAAGATCTGTGTGGGCTGGAGGGAATGCAACATATTGCGGAAATCTCTCACTGTCTGACTTAGTGACATCTAGTGGTAGAAAAAGATAGAGCTATAAGTGTTCGGGCTGAAAGTGCCAAAACTCCTTCGACCTTTACAATAATTTCTTATTCTGACATTTCTAGCAAGAGTAGAAAGCATTTCATAATGTTTTATGGAAAGTTTTCACGAGTGCACTTAGTTCGGTCTGTCAACTCAATGTCACCATTCCAATTTTGACCTAATTACAATGCATACCAACTTTAATTGCAAGTAATTTAAGTTACTGAGCCAAAGGTCGGTTTTACAGACAAATTATTCAACATTATAAACAAAAAGTATTCTGGAAACCTTCTGCACTCAAAAACAGCCGCATTGTGTTTGCAGGTGGGAGGTGTGTGAATGAACAGAGCTGCATCAGGAGTGGCTAAAAAGGAGCCAGAACTCAGGAAATCTAAGGCAGGCATGTCTACTCTCCGCCTGAGCTGACGACTGCAGCAGATTTAAAAATAACACTGGAAAAAATGTAAGGTCTGCCACATTCTCTCCTGGCTATTGCAAAATGTTTAAAGAAATGTGCAACATTGGCCTGTAAATTAGAAATTGTGTATGCCATGCATGCATTTAATTAAAAAAAACAAAAACATTTTAACCAGAATCATGTCGTTTTGCTCTATCACAACTTTATGTCTGCTTTTCAATGCCCCAGAACTATAAGCCCATTAAATGTCATGTAGTATTCATATCAGAAGCATAAACTATGATGAAATAGTGATATTGATTTTTTGGGTAAAATGTTGTGATTTTTCATCATACTATATTAGTTTGATAGTACAGAAGAATATTCAGAGGTGCCTTAATACCACACCTGCTAGATCATGAGTCAAGTCAATATGAAGGCTCTACACAGATGGTACTGTGTTCTTTTCTTGGTCTCATGCTTCACCATTGCAGAATGCCCATCATGGTGGCATCTACTGAACATCCCGTTATGTAGTTTAACTTGCGTATTTGTGTATATGTGAATTGCAGGAATGCCTGCCATAGAGCTGTGGACCAGGCAGTGTCCAGTCAGTCGTGATTACTCTGAACGCCGGGACAGGACATGCGTGGACAACACTGAGGAGAGGACATATCAGCCTTACATTGACGTCTCAGTCTCCTTCAGATTTAAACTGGATGTTCAGCTTTTAAACCTGGACCTTTAGTCTTCATAACATATTTAGTTTCTCCAGGCATGGATGATTTACTTACGATTATGTCTTCAGGTGGGAAAATGAGAAACAGCTTAGCTTCAAGATACCGACGAGATCTTTCAACATGCTACTACTGAACAACTGCAAATCGGCGAGAGTTGGGCTCTTTGGCATAGGTCAGATGTTTTTCCAATCGGTTTCAATGAAACGACAGTGTTAGCTCACCCCATTGGATCCTGCCGTGTCCGACCTGCCACTGGTACACCCCGGCTGGGCAGTCCTCAGATAAAACTCCTCCCCTAGGTCCTGTCAGGATGCATCTCTGTACTCCACCCCCTCACCCTCATCAATCAGGACACACAATCCGGGGCTTAACATTGGGCCGTAGGAGCCCTGAAATAGACAATGCTGGAATGGCATCATTGAGCCATCGCTGTCCCTGTGCCGGTGCTGAGGACAGGGGAAATTGCTCAGGAATGCTGCTGTCAGCAAGCATATTACAAAGGCAAACAAGGTCCACACTCACACCCACACATAACATTATAAGCCCTGGATATTTTTGCTACACCACCGACCAAATAAGATGGTCATTGGGAGAAATCCTTCTTGCTGGGTATTCTAGCAGCTTTTGAGGAAGGAGCTGAGCCTTCACTGTTAATGCAAGCTTAGCGAGAAGACGATGGGGAATGGAAAACGCCCTAAGGTCTCGAAAGACCCTTCCCTGGAGAAAGCTGTATTGTGCAACTGCGTATTGAACAGGATGGAATAAGGACAAGAAAAGAAGGCGTCGCTTTAAAGCACATTACATTTTATTGTTTCCAACACTTTCTACATCACTTGCCAGTTTGTAATAAAGAAAACCTTGACACCTTATAAGGCCAGAGAAACACTAGTAGTTGCCCTGCACAATGACTTGTGCACGAACCACACTTACTGGAAAAAGAGATAGATTGAGGATTCCACTATAATAAGAGAAAGATACATTTCTTCACAAGGACTTCAATAGGTATAGTTATATACTTATAAAAAGCATGCAGTTACAAAAAGAGGCCTGGATCGAACCAGACTACAAGGCATTAGGGTTTTCTAACGCGTCAGAATTGGAATGTCAGTACAGAGTGTCGGTGGGGGGGTTGCTAAGCAGAGGCCTGAGGTAACTATGGCAATGGGTGTGCAATGGATGCCAGCATAATATGAAGGGAACAGTCATGTGACCTCCACTGCAGCGACACTAAGCCAAACGCTACTGAAGATGTGTACTGGCCATAACTGAAGAAGGCTGCCACTTCAAAATAGTCACTCCTCTAATTTCCATCATAAAACAATTCATTCCATACATGGCGACATCACAGAAACATCAGTTTAAACTCGCGGGGGTAGATGGGCTGATTCGGGGCTTAAAACCTCTGAAGCACGTGTCGAAGGCGTAACTGTAGAAGCAGAGATTCAAAGAGGGCCACCCCAAGTGGACTTTGGTACTGCAGCTTTAAATAACAGTTCTTCTTCCTTAGACACTTACTGTCTGGCGCTATAGTCAAGTGGAAGAGATAAACTAATAGCTCAATCAAAGCAGTCAACCAAAACCTACTCAGGCTGACAACAGCTGGTGGGCCATACCAATCAGAATCCAAATTGCTAATGAAAAACAGTAGCTATCACTGGGTTCTTAAATGGAATATATAATGACCAGGAAGCACTGTGCCACACCTAGGTTTTATATTTTGAAGATAGGCATAAAAAAATTACTGTGATGTCAAACAGGTTTAGCTCTCCACTAATTTTCACAATATGTCCAACTATCTGGATGAAACTTCCAAAAAAGTTTCACCTGTACTAAATGAGGCTTCAGATATCTGTTTTGCCTGGTATTTCAGCAGAGTTAATGATCTTTTTTATTGCACAGAAATGTGACAAAATAGCTTGAAGATTTGGCATTTTTAGAGGACAGGCAAACAGGAACTATGAATATTTGAGATTCCAATTTCAAACCCAAGGCTGCTGGAAGCATGTTAGCCAATTAGCATCATGTGAAGTGAATAACATTCCAGAACATTCCAGAAAAAACATTTCCCTCTCTTCTAGGCTTTCTTAGACCAAAACACATTCAATCATTTCTCTGTCTTTCCTACTCCATCGTACTTAATCTGAGGTAAACCCAACGTAAACAATCAGCTTAAACAACCTTTAAGTGGCTTCCAAGGACAAAGTGTACATTTCAACATCCTGAAGTTTCCATCTCACACGTTCCTTTTATCTTTGTTCACCACTGCTTGATTCTCCTGCTTGAGAGAAGTCCCATCCATGTTAAATGATGATCAAGGAGCCACAGTTAAAACTGGTTGCTCTTTGCAATGAGTTGCTATATGAAGAAAGCCTCAGCAACATATACAACCGGAGACTTTTTAAGGGGTAAGAAAGGACTACACAGATAAGTGGCTTGTATTATGAAAGTTGATTTTTGCATGTGATATACAGTCAAAAAACTTTTTTTTTCACCTATTAAACATGTATGCAGATGTTTTATTGCATAGGTCTGAGAAGCTCAGTGTAGGAGTATTAGCAGATATCTGTGGTGGCTGTGCCTGGAAGCGTGAGGACATTCACCCATGACCAGGCCAGCACCCCATGGCAGACAGTCACCACCCCCACACGCTACTTTCAGGGCCGAAGGAAGTGCTCAGGAGCAGCCCAGGTTCGACATCGCAACGGGTAAAGAAGCTAATGGACACTGAGCACTGGGGGAATGGGGTAGGGTGGCAAGCGGGAGAGAGAGAGTAACTAACAGCTAGCTATCCAGCGTCTAGTTCCCGAATGTATACGAAATCCATATACGAATAGTGCATTTATATGAACACCAAGACGTCATTTGCTTTTTTTTAGGACTGGTAATACACTTCAAGCACCATTTTGAAATTTGGATAAAACATCACTTTAAAAATCCACCTTCACAGAAACGACCAAACTACTCCTTAAAATGAAATCTATAGAATCAGAGACGACAGAAAAATGTAAGTAAAAACAAAAGTGTTGAAACATGATCCTTTCAAAGGCTGAAGCTGTTTCTTTCCTCAAAGACAGACACTGTGTAAGCAGGAGGCATGACAAGCTCACAGGCCGAGGGATATTTTCAAGTTAAAAGTACTGGAGTCCACAGAAGCAACTTGTTTAGCCAGCTTCCCAAGTAAAACCTTTATTTTGAATATAAGCACACATGGACCACCAGGCAAACTGGGGTATGTCAGCAAATTGGTGGGAGAAACACAACACAGGCAATTTGCTTGACAACCCTCAAAGGGTCATTATCCCATTTCACCACTTAGAATACAAAGGACAATCAGTAAATGACCTTTTAGCTTAGCTTGAAATTTAGCTCCAAATTTTGCAAATAATAATAAATAAAAGCTAAGCTTCTATATCTCTACCAAGGCAGCAAAACAAAGTTACAAAAAACAGAAGAGAATGAAGAGAACAGAGATAAGCACACAGCAAAAAAAAAAGAAAAAACATCTATCATTCACTAAAAGTAAGGAACGGTAATTGAACAGCAACATTTAAACTGGAACTAAACCTCACCACTTGGAGAAAGGGGGGGAAAGCGGGAGACTTTATGGACAGCTTTCTGGAATGTGAGGAGGGATGAAAGCGAAAGTCATGCTGAAACAGGGGCACCCAGACTGTCACCACAGCCTGTCTGGTGTCGTGCATAGTTTGAAGACAGCACAGATAGCTTTGTGGAGCTGTTTCCCAAATGATGTACCCACGGGGGGAACTTTACTGTGGGTCTCTTTTGGCATTGATACGGGGGGGAGTGTGTCTGCATAACAAACAGCCTTCAACTGCATGCCGATTCATGAAAATACTTCACAAATGATCGTAGCACTGTTACATCAAAACAGTATCACGCTGTCCTCAAAACTAGTCGTCTCATATCTCTAACAGGTAACTGTGCTTAGGAACAGCTGGGTATGTAATCAACATCGATTACCCTCCCCTAATACGATATAAATCCCCTCATACAAGCCTTTGATTGCAAGTTCCAGGCCAATAATTTACGGTTAAGTTTTCCTTTTTTTTCCTTAAAAATTTGCATGAAGAAAAAAAAGGCATCGACTGCAATCAATTTATATGCAGAGACTTGGCCTCGGAAGTTAAATGGTGTTAAACCAGGAAATCACCGATTCTGATACAATGGCATTTATTAATTCCATCTCAATACTTCAGAATGAGTGACATGGGCCAGCTTTTTAATGACACCACAGCAGTGCCATCAAGGCCCTTGTTCTTACAGTTTGCTTAGCCACGGTTTATTTCCCATCTGAATGCAGAACGCAGACATAGGATTTGTTTTTGCTTCCGAATGAGAAACGGGGAAGGCGAGTCAAACTGAGATCGGAAACAGGTCAGGTAAGGACATCACGATGACACGGAGAACGGAACACAGGGCACGAGAGCTTTGCAGAAAACTCTCAGACAACGTTAAGGTTTTACAAAGCCAAATTTTATATCTGTTCAACTGGCCATCCTGCACACTGATAATAGTCTTAAGACACTAGCATGACTTTTTGAATCTTCATCTTTGAATCCCTGCTCAGTCCCCCATCCCCGAATCGTAAGATCACACGTGAAAATTACTTTCTGGAAAAGAAAAACCACAACAGTTACCTCATCACAGCATTATCAGTCATAAATATTACAACACGGTTTTTTGAAATATTTTTTTTGTACCAGCTGGCTCACTTATTCTCTGAAAAACTGTAATGTAACGGCAAGGTGGACACAGCAAGCTGAATACCTTACTTCTTCACCCACGGTGATCAGAGGGATTTGTCTAAAAAAATCCAAATAAATATATCTTTAAAAATAAACAATTTATATATAGATATATATATATATATGGACATCTGTGTCCTTTATATGGTAAGATAAGACTACAAAATTCATGACACTGTGTAAGAGATGTAATTTACAAAAGAATTTTGTCAGATAATCACAGGGTGGTGAGTGGAACCTGGGGCCACTCTTCCCAGTTCCCAGATTCCAGTGAATCTGGAGTCGAGAACCACTCAGACCGCTTCTGCTTTAGTGAAATTGAAAAGTGGAAAAATAAAGAAATCGAGAATAGAATTTAAAAAAAAGAAAAAACAAGGGGGAAAAGCTGTAAGGATGAGAACAGTGTGGGGTGTTGTAAAAATACAGAGCATGTTTCTGCTGTGGGTGAGAGTCTCTGTCTTGTGAAGAAACGTCCCGGGGGGGGCGTGTGCTGCCAGGCTCACATGATGGAGCAGCACTTGCAAGGCTGTTTCTCCTTGGTGTTGATCTCCGCTGCTCCCACTTCTGGCTCACCTTTCACTCCGGCCCCCTCCTGGGCATTTACGGGTTCAGCCGCACTGCCGTTGGGGGGGGCCTGGTCTTCCTTTGCTCCCTCGACGGGGCTTTTGCTCTCGCCGTCCTCGATGACCACTAGCTCAGCTTTCACTGTGCCCTCCAGGCCGAGCACCTTCTTGGTTTCGGCCTCATCTTCCACGTTCTGATAGCCCATGAACACCATGGTGACGGGGTTCTCGGCGCTCGCCTCCCCGATTCCGTCCTGGGCACCACTGCCTGGCTTGGCTTCAATGCCCGTGATCTCCTTCTTTGGGGTCTGTGCCGCCTCAATCGAGTCGCCGGTCACTTTGGGCGTGCCCCCTCCCTCGCTCATGGAGACCTCGTCAGCTTTGTGGATGAGCTCTTCCACCTCCGAGGAGCTCAGCAGCTGCACGCCATTCTCCATGGCGCCGTCGGTCCCGCGGACTTCGTGCACCACTGCAGAGGAGACGGCAAGCAAAAGAGAAGGTCGGGATGAGATGGAGGCAGCACGGAGGAGGATGGAGAGGGAAGGCAGTGGGTTCACGGATATAAAGCTCGATCTGCTTACAGATGGAGCACTATGCAAGACAATAACACTAACAGTAACACTCAAGCAGAGCCAAGGAGGCCGGGCAAAGCAAGCGAGGGGAATGAACCAAAAGTAGTGACAGGAAGCCCAGCAATGCATCATGGGTATGTGCATCACATGTTTGCACATTTAGAGGAGCAGGCTAACAGAAGGCAGCCTTGTATGATACCACTACACCAGCGGCACAGAGCCCTAAATTTTAGCCAAATTTTAGCCATTTTCTGTTAGCCACAGAGCAGGCTAACAGAAAAATGATCTACACCACACGTGGGAAGGTGCTAGCACAAGCGACGGTGGTGAGTCAGAATGGGCGTAAATGCCTGAGCGTGACCTATGTCGTCAGTGGTCGAAGATTTTAACTGCTAGCTGAGATGCTACTTTCCCTGACACCAGACGGACACGTAACAATGACAGTGTGACGCGACGTACGCTGGCTCGGTTTCCGACATATCTCAGGAGATATGGCCCGGACAAATTCCAGGCTGAGACACTAGCCAGCTGCCGCAGGATTAACAACCTAAAATCTTCAGGATTGCAGTGTGTTAGTCCCGCTCACTTTCAAAATGCAAGATGATTGGCTAGAATGTGCTGATTTCAAAATTTCAAGAAATTAAGTCAGACACTGTTGGCTTTTCATGATTTAAGACCACTGCAATCAATCCAGTCATGCTATCTGGAAAATCCTCAAATCATCAGGTGAATTTTGCAGATTTCGTGTAGAGAGCCTCACTTTGAGTGGTGTGAACATCAACAGGGTCGAAGGGGGTCCCAGGAGGGGGGGACGGGGGAGTATGTGCTCGGCAAAAAGCGTGCAGAGCCGTAGCTGGTGCTGGATGGAAGCAGCGGGGTAAAGGTGGAGAGGGCCACGATCCATACTGGCTGGAAGATCCACCCAAAAAAAAAAAGAAGCAGGCTGCAGGGTGACCAAGTGACACGTCCCAGCTGAGAAACGACAGCCGGTCACAACACTATCAGGCCCTGGTGAAGCATCATCTCTTAGCATCAAGAGCTGTCTGCCTGTTCCATTTTCGAGGTGCCTGTCGAAACAAGCAGAGCAGTAAAATTCTACTTAAATGCTCAGTTTTCTTGCCGATCTGTTGGTCACCCTGCTGAAATCACTCATGCTGAATTTTCTATCACTTTACGAGAAGTGGTACTTTGAAGTAATTTCAGCTTACTACACTGACCTTGACTCACCCCATTGTCGCGTCATGTAAAAACACATCCAATGATGCAGATACCAGTATAAAGTTCTATGATGAAGTCAGCAGGCCAGCAGGTCAGTGACGATAGTCTACATCTTTCTGAAATTATGGGCTTTCCTTTTGTTCGACTCACACCTTGGGCACCAACAGGCTAATCCTGCGCTATAACCAGCCAGGTGTTTAAGTCAATGCCCATCTGCTGACATCTCTAGCACTTCTCGTAAAGCTCAGGCATTCCATCGAACAGGCTGGCACCGTGGCTGCTGCCAACATCAAAGTCACCTTTGTGGTCATCCTCATACACCTTGACCCCCTGGTGAGTGAGGTCTTTCGGCAGGAGTGTGTTGGTAGATAACACTTTAGTCTCCCCTGTGAGCCTGTCCCTTTCAACGGTGATCTCTACCGAGTACGTCGCTGGGTGTCAATGAGAGGACACGTCAGGTTCCTGCACATTCACTCTGTTTGTCATCTATCAACGACTGAGCCTCACCCCTTGAGGAGTAAAGGCTGTACTTCACACAAGACTGGGAAACAGCAGTAATGCAATGACACCAGTGCACATATTTCCCCGATAGGCAGTATGCAATTAATGATAAAATCACAAGTATATCAGCTGACAATATCTGATTCATATAACTGGCTTACTGATTTTTGGATTCGTTCTTAAATCATAAGGGTACTGTTACATTTTCAGTTTAAGCACATGGTCAAACTGTGAAAACTGAATTAACACCAGCCAGACAAACTTGCCAAAAATACTCTTTTTGAGTAGAACTTCTCCATTGAACTAGTTTTTCTGTGGGTTTTCCATTGACCACATTCTGTTAGAATTTGGTTAGTACATAGTATGAGTTCACTGCTGCCATAGCAACAATGCATAAAAGGGTAACAGCAGTCAAGCAATATTTCAGTTGTCATAGCAACAGCAAACCTGTTAGCTATATATATATATATATATATATATATATATAATAATGCTAGAATAATATATAGCATGATATATAGAGTGCCCTTATATAATAATGTTATTTTCATACTCTAAAGCAAGCGTGACCAATAGCAGAAACATTAAAATTTTCTTTTTTCTTTTAAGTTAAACGACGTGGGTTGAAATACAAAGAATCACAAGCATGCAATAAGCCAGTATGTAACAGAAATCTAGACAAAGAAACTGAAAGTAAAACCATAGTAAAATCAGATAAATATTTAGCGTACATCACAGAATACGAAATACATTCCAAGTAATGGTGATATATTTAAAAAAAACAAACAAACGGACTTACACATGAGAAAATACGCTCCCTACACTTCAAAAATGTCAATGTACAGAGTGAAAAACTCTTCTTTATTCGTCACAGTTTTTTAAGTGATGATTCATGAGCAATTTACTATTTTTACTGATAATAATCATAATCATCTAAAAAAAAAAAAACACCGGAAAAAGAATGTTGAATATGATCACACTTCTGGCTACGGCCACATCATGCTTATGAAAATATTTAAAAAAAAAAAAAAAAGAAATGATTTCCATGAATGTTTGATTGCAGACTTTTATTTATGCTGCAAAAATTGTAATTATTAGATGAGCAGGCATTAGAAATTGAAATTGAAATTGTGAACTTCTAGGCTGTAATTTCAATAATTTGTAATTGTAAACATCTGTCTGTCTTCAACATATTTATGCAAATCAGGGTTCAAGGGGTAACTATAAACTTGCCTCAAATGATTAGAATATGACAATAATAATAATAAAAAAATAGTTTCTAATTATCAAACATGGGTAAAATATATAAAATATACAAAGAATTTCAACTACATAAATGTCACAATTATGAGATAATTAAGAAATAATTTCTAACATGACATAGTCATACTTAATTATGAGATTGCATGTCCTAATTATATCATCATTATGAAACTTGTGCAACATTATACAAAATACTAAGTGGTAATTGTGAGATGCCAGTTGTAATTGTGAAATAAAAGCTATACTATGGGATACTGAGTCATAATAATCAGCCAAAGAAGGTCTATAATCATCAGCATCAGAAATAGGCTAACATCGGTAATTTTTATTTTAAAATTTTGAACAAATTTGTGATTGCTGAATGTAGCACCCATTTCTACCACATATCCCAAATTTGAGTAACAGTTTTGGAAATAAATTATAAACAACTGCCTCGGGTAATCGACAATAGTTTGGTGCTAATGTAATATATTGTCAATGGGTATATTGTGCTGTTTTGTCCTTCTTCCGGGCCCAAGAACTAAACACATCTAAAGCACAGAATAAAATATTGTGCATGAATTTAAAAAATCGCACCAGAGAAACCAAATTTGAAAAGGCTTCCTTTTCAACTCAGCTGTGTGAAAAATGAAAAAAAAAAAAAAAAACCCTCAAAGAGAAATTTTGGTGGAAAACATAAACTAAAATTGCAATACAGTACTGTGCAATTTAATACATAGAAAAACATTGGGTTTGTCTTGTGCAAGTGCATAATTCAAATTTAGAGGGATTTTACTGGCCACAACACTGCAAATAAAACAAAATTGAATGAAAGAAAAGAAAAATGAAAGCGACCTTTTTACAGAGAGCAGGGTATTCACTTAGCTAGAGGCTACAGAGACTCACCTGCTTTGATCATATCTGAGGGACTTCCAGACATGTCCAGACGAGAACTGCTGTGAATTTTGACCTCTAAAATGGTCAAGGAATAAGGAGGTGGTGTTGGGCAGGAAGGAAGAAAAAGTGATACAACAGCACTGGTGGCCAGGGGACAGGGGGAGTGTGGGGACCTAGCAGCAGGTGGAGATGTCTCCCCACATCCAGGGACACACTTAGATCCGACACTCTCCAGCCACAAAGCCCACCGACCTTTTGCCTCCAGACCCTCCCTATATCATTTATTCTTCACTATTGCTTATCGCTGGATGTCACGCTCTGGTTGAAGCTTTTGGATTAGCATTACAAACAGTCACACTCTTTTAAGATCTTCAGCTCTACCCCCAGTGATCCCCATTAAGTAGAGCCAGGATTTCTCTCTGCATTTTCTTCATTGGTCTAAACTGTTAAAACGCATACAGGTAGTAGACAAATAAATGATAAGGCCATACTCACCACAAGCTAAATAAAGGACTGGCATGCAAAATGTGCTGTTCTCTCATTATGTACAGTATATAAGAAAGCTGTGAAATGGACTGAGTATAATGAGCACTTGTAAAGTGTTTACAAATGTCAGCTGTAACACAAACATTGTTGCAAGGGTAAAAATTGCTGTTACTGAAAACTGAGCAAAAAAGATGTCAACACTGCATATAGAGATGAAGAAATAATCTGCAAAGTGCAACCGTGGATGGGCTCCCATTCTTCAAAATTGCAATGCTGAGTAAGGGACTACTACGTCATTTTCCCCCTGAGGGCTAATAAAGCATACGTAACTATCTACCAATCTAGGAAGCAAAGTAGAAGATTGGCGGTAAGCAGGATAAAGAAGGTACTGTGGGCCTGGGGCAACCAACATTACCAACAATTCCCAGAATGGGACCAACTATACAATTCACCTACAACAATGAGGAGAATTAGGAGACCATCATGTGACCTGGCTGGCCATCAAAATGTTTCTTATTGGAGTTTAAGTCATTTCACATCTTCAAGGGACACGGAAAAATCCTCCGGGTTCTGTGAGAGCCGGGAACAAGCCAAGCTTGAGTCTGGTCTTTCCAGTGGAACGCGTGCTCGCATAAAGCAACAACACACTGGCCACAGCGATCTAGAGCAATCAGTGATGGGTTTGTATGTCTAATGGTGCCTTTGGAAACGATAATGCCAGGAAGTGTGATGTTAGTGGGTACCATGACAAACATAAGTCAGTATGCATCAGTATGCATCAGTATGCATCTCTGATTACGTGGAACTCGTGATGCGAAAACCAGGGTGGATCAGTTCATAAATCACGTGACGTTTTGGAACGGACCCATCTATTACTTAGGGCGGACCAGAGCAGGAACGGAATGAAACAACTGAAAGCCGGACGAATGAACCACAGTGCATGGGTGTTCAGACACCATGCAAAATTTAAGGGATCTTGGTTCAGGATTATGGAAAATAAGCAGAACACCACAAAACACAGGTGCACCAGCAAAGAACAGGTGGAATTAACCCATGTAAATAATGACAGCTACCTGACATTCCCTACCAAGGTGACTGTTAAGCTCCCCCAACTTTACCTTGTCCAACCACAATGTATTAGAGTGATTAATTACAATGTCGTGAAGAGACATTTCACATCTGTGTTGTCTTGGGTGCAAAAGATAGGGTCCCAGAAACTGATTGGCTGATCCTGACTAAGTGTTTCCATCTTTTTGTCCACTACCGACACCATATGTCTTGTTAACTTGTATTTTCATGCAGATGGATTTGTCCAGTACTACTTAAGGTTTAAGGGTTGTGAGATATTCCTTATATTGGCTGGTGCTTCTTTTTCTATTTCTGTTAAAAAAGATTTTAAAATGCAATAATTATGTTTTGGAGATTCCATACCACAAAATAATAAATATATTATGTTAAGACTAAAGGTACACATCTTGGTTTACTTAGGAACGGAGGCATTTACAACGAACTGTAAAAATTAAGGACTAGGAAAATGCACTATTAAAGGTGTTTTAATTTTCCAAAATATATACTCCAATAATCGTTATACCGACGCCTTCCCACAAGTTACAGCAACAGAGAACGATATTGACAAAACATAGAATGACAGAGGTAGGGCACAGATATGGATAGGCTTTGGGTAGGAATCAGAATCAGGATATGTATCACAATAGAGCTAAACTGGCATACAGTTTGGATGGGGTAGGTTTAGGCGTTATGGTTTGGATAAGGGTAGATTTAGGGCAGGGTTGAACTAGGTTTAGGGTGGAGATGGGGATGGAGTTAGGGTTTGGGGACATTTAGGCATAGGGTTGGGTTAGGGGTAGGGATAGGAAAGAATAGGACTAGGGTTGGGCTAGTTCAGGGGTTCTTAATTCCAGTCTTTGGCCCCCCCTGTGGATGCAGGTATTCGCTCCATCCAATTCCTGCTTTTAAGTGAATCCCTGTTTCATTTAATCATTCCCTAATTTCCATCATTCCATATTCACTGTGTCAGTCAGCATATTCTCAAAAGGCTTTATCATTTAAAAATTCTTTTTTGATGGGTAAGACATTGTAACGTCTTTAGGCCCTAATGAGCAGCTTTGACATGATACGCATTTCAACTTCTGTGATAACAAGCGACAAATGAAGAAATAGCAACATCACAGTGTTTTATCCATTAAAAAAATAGAAATCTTTAAAAGATAAATAAACAAGGCGGAGAATATGCTGATTGACACAGTAAATGTAGAATGATGGAAATATGAGCATGATTAAATGAGATAGGGGTTCACTTAAAAGCAGGAATTGGCTGGAAGGAAAACCTGTGCCTACAGGAGGTGCCCAGGACTAGGATTGAGAAGCACTAGGGTTAGGGTTAGGTTGGGGATAGAACTAGTGTTAGGACTGGAGTTGAGTTGGGGTTAGGGACCAGCAATGGCATGGGTAATAGAATGCACTAGCTGAGCATTTAGACAGAATGGTGCCAAGTGACCTGAGACAGAGACGTGAACTGAAAATTCTGGAACTGTCTTACCTTTAACCGAGTCTGCAAGGGCCTGAAAAAAGAAAAACAGAAAATGCATGACTCCAAACTGCATACCACAGGGCCTTATAAAAGAGAATGGACTTTAAAGTAAATCATAATACTTTTCATAGCATGCAGGGAGATGCATGAAATAGACTGGTGTTTCATATTGCTCACACAGCTACATTTACATACCATAAAATTTGGTGTATAACCCTCCATTTTTTCCCCTTAGAGCTGACCTAGCAGGTTATATAAAGGTGCAGGTAATGTGTGAATTTTTTCTGAATTTCAAGGACTAAAACAATTACCTGGAGAAAACTACAGCAAAGAATCGGAAACAGTCGGAAACAGTCGGGAGAAGAGATCAGTCAAATTTTACTTCATGTCACATTATAGGGGTTTTAGGAACAAAAGCCCCGGAAGGTGGGTGTTACAAACAAAACCCCGGAGACGGGAACTTCATTTTTCAACAAAACACTCATGAAAGACAGCACTCCCTAACTTTAACAGGTCACACAAAACATACGTCACTGCACCTCACTTTCCTGGTTGAGTGAATTAGATCACTCGTCAGCGCCCACAACATAATTTGTTTTATTTCTTTATTATGAAAGAGTTAAAAAAAAAAAAAACACAACCACACTGGCATATGTCCATATTTTCAACAGTACCAGTTTAATTTAGCATGGAAGTTTTCACAAGGCCTCCACCCTGTCAGACACCCAAGCTGATCATAGGCTGTCAGTGGGAAAAACACACTAAAACCATAATAAACATATTTAAATTCATTAAAACGATTTTTTTTGAGAAATATTTTATTAAATCTAATTTTTCTGTTTCCGACAGGGTTCCCATAACATAAATAATATTTCGTCAGGATCAATTTAAAACTATTTGTTTACGCTGTTTCTGCTTTCTGCAGGTTATATACCAGTGTGGGTAACACAGGAAGAAAATTGTTTTTTTTTTGCAGTTAATACTCCAATGTGACTTAATCCTGGGAATATATCGTAATTCCTTCAGGGGTTTTCATTGCACATGCTGGATTTTGTACCCCTACGAGTCCAACTATAGAAGTCACATTTTTCTACACTTTTAGGCTCAATCAAAAAGATTAAGTTTTTCAGTTTTTGCGGGAAATGCCACAGGAGCAGGTTGCTTCTTCAAAGGGGGCAACATACTGGAGGGAGAGGAGGGGAAGTGGATATTGACAAAAAAAGAAAGAGTGGTCAAAAAGCAGCTGTCAGGCCAAGTGAGCGAGAAGACAATGTCTGAGGCTGTTGCTAAGGCAATCTGTAAATGGGTTACACAGAGCAGCCCTCAAGCCTCTGAAAAAGCCCCCCCGTGGACAGGAGTTCCGAATCTGGCGCCCAACTCCGTGTGAAACCAGTTCAAGCCGCCCGTTTACGATACGCGGCGGCGTCACACGATCCGATTCCATACGGAGCTCGGCTACGTCGATTCTGTTCAGACATCCGACACTGTGAATGTCGACGTGTTTGAGAGCTCCATCCATCGTACCTTGGTCATTAACATGGAGATGTGAAATAACCCTGTCCCTCCATACCATCCAGTGACCATACTGGTCAATGAAGGTATCAATGGTCCGTTATGACCTGACTTGCCATCAACCCATCCCAGCCCACCGTATGCCTTGAGCTTCCCCAGATGAGGTTCATATCACCATAACCCTCATTGGATAAGAGGATGGATTGGGTTGGATGGACGGACAGACCGAGTGAGCGTGAATGTGGGGTGTGTTACAGAACAGCAGAGTGTAGCATATCCCCCCAAGGCTGATGAAAAAATTCAGCAGTGTAGTAAACCGTTCACTCTACCATCGGCATCTACACTGTTCGACTGCCGTCTTTTATTAGCCTTTAGTGCTTCACGCCATGCGACTCCTGTCCATTGCGAGCTTGTTTGCAAAGTGGCGTTTTGGACTGAGTGAGGTGGCGAGCAGCCAGGATGAAGTCCATGCTGTGCTCTGGCCATCCAGCAATGTATGGCTTCTTAAATATATTCCAGCCCAGCCTATTTATTTAATTCATATGACCCCCCACTCCTCCCCGGCCCTGGGAGAGCAGTTGGAAATGGAATGGGGGGGTTGTCACATGATTTACATTCCTCGAATTAATCTATGGAATGTTGGTGGGCAAAAAGAAGGTTCCAGACTCTCCCTATGTGGCTTTGCAACAACATTTTGCCTGTTTCTTCAAGCAACAGAAGACGATTGATAATTCACAGAAGATGTGGTAACCTAGGACGACAGCTCACTTTGTTGTCTCCCGTTTTGCTGCCCTCCTCCTTGCCCGCATCTGATAAGTTTTCTTTGGTGGATGTCGCTGACACTCCAGATTCCAGCTCCTCCAGCTCCTGCTCCAGTCTACAATGGATAGGAACACAGGCATCTGTTCAGCTGTTCTCCACCCTCTCATCCAGTCCCAGTTTAGCAGGCAGCATCATGTATCACTTTGGCAATTATGAGCAACTGCAGATCTAAACACCTACAAAACCTTGTGAGGAGTATGCTGAATGGAAAAGCCTTGCTAGGATAATTGTACAATTGTTTTCTGGCTGTTTAGCCTAAGTGACTCACAGAACCTGCATGTTTCGCAGCAGGATGTCTCACCGAACCAGTTCAGGTGAAGCACCTCGCCAAGTGACCTGATTGCATGATCAAATACAACACACTGTCCAGCTGCCCACATTAAATTGGAGCAGTTGGAGTTATTCAGTCATCGACACCCCAGTTTTTGCCATTTGTTTTCCAACCACAGCGCCAGCCACAGACTGCCAGCCGCCACTGAGGAGTTTAAACGGGGGGTTGGAGCAGACACAGCCTGGGGCTGCCAGGTGGAAGATGGACACCATGGGTTGCTGTCAGCAGGATAGAATTAAGAAAAGGGGGCTCCAAGCTGTCACATTGCTCCATTCTGCAGAGATTTAAGGATTTGCCTTCTTACAAATTTGTATTTTGGGTTTTGGACAGCTGAGAAAGTTGATTAGCAATTCCAGAGGCTCATAACTAAGATGACACTAAAATGAACTGGTTTTTAATACTTCAACCATATAAGTTCATCTCCGGTCCAAAGCATTTGAGGTAGGTGCACATTACACCAAAGTATTACTGCATTCTATAAAGCAGGGCTTTTCAGTATTTTTAAAACAGACAACGAAGAACTAATGCCTGATCATACAACTGACTAACAGCTAAGGACTGTGGAGGGAGCCTTAATATTTCTTGCTCCTGGGAATCCCCCATGATGATTTTTCACTATGAGCATGGGGTAGGGTCCCCCTAGATATTTATCATGAGCTGGATGATTACACTGACATTTTGTCAATTTGCTATGTATTACTGCAGACCCTGGACACCTGCTCCAGAGACCCCCAGGAGGTCAAAGACTCCACATCAAATACCGTTTTCGTTAACATTTTCCAAACCCATTTACTTGACCTTAGAATAGTTTCCTCCAGACCCTTGGTCTTGGCCTCATCCTCCTGTAGCTGTCTCTTGGCTTCATCCTCCTCCGAGCCAGCAGAGGGTGCTCCATCCAACAGCCATCGTTCCCGCAGAGCCTTTGACTACAAAAGGCACAAAAACTACAAGTAGGTGTGTTTGGGGACATTTACACTCTGAGTCCACCTATATCGTTTCTCTCATGTGTCTCCTCAGTTGCACACTTTAAAGCTCTCTATGCATCTGTGTACCCCTAGCCAGGGGGAAACGCATGTGGATTTGAATTTAACTGGAATAACAAACAATGGCTTGTACATGCTGAGGGCAGTAAATACAATGTTTAAATAGCACTGTCTATTTATGTCTGGCTGTCCGACAGACAGATGTTGCTGCTGTCATCATTTCAGGGCCAGAATTCATTCCTTTTTCATTTAAAGAAACGCGTTGATTCCAGTAACAGAATAGCAGATCAGCAGGCAATATAAATAAAATCATTAACGCCACATTCACATTCCCTGTCTTGACAGATGGGCACCCTGGCCTTATGCCCCATGCTGTCTGGGACAGGCTCCAGGTCCCCGTGACCCTGACCACAGTAAGCAGTCAGAAAATGGATGGAGGAACTGACAGACATCCTCACAGCTCAGAAAGAAATTTGGCAACATGAGACCTATACTGTACTTGATGCATATGAAGTACGGTCTTAAATTTGAGTCAGTTTAATAAATACACATGAAATATGTTTGGGATAGATTCAAAACAAACCTGTTACTTTGATATTGGATTTTTAAGGGAGGGGGGAATAATGTCAGGCACACCTCCTCTCCCTGGAGTTTTTGACCACGACACAGGCTTCTCCACACATAAGCAATTTGGTTAATTAGCGAAGAACTGGAGCATGTGACCTCGGCTCATGTCATTAACTCTGTCACTTCACCCTAATGCCCCACCCCACCGCCTGCTGCTTCCCAAGTTGCCACTTATCTGAGGACAGTGGTCCACCCTGTGCACAGACCTGTCATGCCACGCCCCAGCACCAAGGAGCCCATCCAGTCTTGGCACCGTGCCCAAAGACCCTGCACTTTGGCGCCACACAAAGAGCAGGATGGCGCAGTAGGGCGGGGTTATGGCATCGCGTCTTACACAACTGTGTTTGTGAGACTGGCCTGGGGGGAGGGGATGCTCTGGGGCAAATGAGAAATATAACCTCTGGGGGATGCAGCTGTGTCTTCCTGTAATCAAACCGGCTAATTCTGACATGGGCTGCATCAGCAAAATTAATGTAAAAGGATTCAGCGGCTCCTTCAGTTAAAAGCACCATTTGGTTTATACCTGCGATGAAAGCATCTTCCAGCAAACAACGGATATCGAATCCTCACAGACGAGGACTCGGGCTTTCTAACACATGCACTCAGACCCAGACAAAGCCTGCTTCAGCTGATCTTGAGTCCGAAACGCTTTGCTTGGACTGTGTCTGCGTTGCGGACACCTGCCGAGATTTCAGGGTGGGTGATGGAGTGAGATTCCAGCTGTCCGCAGGCGACATAAATCTTTGAAGACATATCTCTTTCCATAAATCAAACAACATAAGTCAGGCACGATAAACAAGCAAAACATTTTATGTACATCTTAAAGACGTTCGTTGTTCAGCGCGCCTTCTAGCCTTTATTGCAAATTTGTTGTTTTCCAGTAAATCAACCTCTTTATAGCGAGTTTTGAACCTTTCCCGTTTTCATCACCACTCAGCCATGCTTAATTTGGCCCGCGGTGCTTTCGGACTTTCCCCACACTCTCTTTTGTCCAACATGGGCCACTCATGGTCACACCCTCTTGTGCGCTCTGGAGCCACCTCCCTGTCTCGTCTGCCCGTCCCCAGAGGCTGTCTGGTGACTCCCAGGCTTAAAAATCATCCAGCAGGGATCCAGATGGGGGGCTGAATGACGCAGGAGTTAATGAGCGGAGGACCTCTTTAACCAATTAATTTCCAGAAAAACCTGCTCTGTACTAAAGGCCTAATAAAATTATATGATTATATGTATATTTAATAAGCCTACATAGCCGAAAGTTTTTTTATATTCTCTTGGAGAATAGAGCATTTTTCTCATCTTCTTTCTAGCTCTCATCGCTTTCACTCCCATCCCCTCTCTTCCTGGCCCCCAGGGAAGATGCAAAGGGAGTGTCTGTCGGCATGGTGACCGAGCGTACAACATCCCCGAGTGCCGACACCCTTCCACACGTGCACAACACAATGGAGGGCGGAAAAACAGGAGGATCGAAGCCCGGCAGGCTGTCGCCGGGACAACACGGCAGGAAGCTGCACGTTCCCACAAACGCCATTCCTTGCAGTCTGGGCCCCCGCTCTCTGGAAGTAACCGAATCAACCTGGCAGCCACACATTTGCATTAAGAAGTGCTAAATTAAACAGAGAACTGCTGTGTGGAGAAATAAGCAGTAAAAAACCCCAAACCAACACGAGAAAGGCATTGACACTTTCATACAAGACATCCACAAATGCCAGCGCATCTTGATGAAATCCCTTGGTCCACAGGGCTCGCCGCCTGACTGCCCCGCATCACACTGCCCTCCATTACCATTCCACCTCCTATGAGGCTTCACTCTGGCTCCCTCTAACTGCATTAATCACAAAACACCAAGGGTCACCCGTCGGCATGCTGACGGCCTGGTTCATCCCCCAACACTCTTGGTTCTTTCTCCTGCTTCTCCTTCCCCACCGCCGTTTTGGCTGGCATTGCCGTGGGAGAGTGGGGAACGTTTAGACATGCATGGATTGAGAAAAGCACCGTTGACGAGCTAAAGGCCACAACATTGGCTCCTTATTTCAGAGCGGCCCCCTCGGCCGCCCGGCGTTCACGAGCCATCCGGGCGAGTCGGCCTTTCCTCTCTCATCCCGCAGTCCACCGAGCCTGCAGCGGACCTCCATGGAAACCGCTGACGAGGGAGGGCATTTTTGGACCTTATCTCTGTCTGGCAGGTCCCTCCCTGCCAGTTCAAGCTGCTCTAGAATGTGTGGTCTGGTTCCCCTACAATGCCCCCTTCTCGGAGATTTCTCTTGCGAGATTTACAGCTGTCTGGACCCGGGACAAGAGCTGCCAGAACCTCCCTGCATCCTCTCTGTCGTTCTGCTTGCCGTACAAGTCGGCGATTTTCTCATAGCATCAGTGTGCAAATTTTTCTGAGGTTTTAAAGCAATAAGAGAAATGTAAGCTTCCGAAGCAGGGTTCACTGAAGCAGGGTTCACTTTTAAAAAATAATATGAACGTAAGCTTCTGAAGCAGGATTCACTGAAGCAGGATTCACTTCTAAATGATAATATGAACGTAAGCTTCTGAAGCAGGATTCACTTCTAAATAATAATATGAATGTTAACTTCTGAAGCAGGATTCATTTCTAAATAATAATATGAATGTAAGCTTCTGAAGCAGGATTCACTGAAGCAGGATTCACTTCTAAATAATAATATGAATGTAAACTTCTGAAGCAGGATTCACCTCTAAATAATAATATGAATGTAAGTTTCTGAAGCAGGATTCACTTCTAAATAATAATATGAATGTAAGCTTCTGAAGCAGGATTCACTTGTAAATAATATGAATGTAAGCTTCTGAAGCAGGATTCACTTCTAAATAATAATATGAATGTAAGCTTCTGAAGCAGGATT
>JAACJT020000028.1:16523379-16541338 GCA_009936485.2 Gymnarchus niloticus | reverse complement strand
AATATGAATGTAAGCTTCTGAAGCAGGATTCACTTCTAAATAATAATATGAATGTAAGCTTCTGAAGCAGGATTCACCTCTAAATAATAATATGAATGTATGCTTCTGAAGCAGGGTTCACTTCTAAATAATATGAATGTAAGCTTCCGAAGCAGGATTCACTGAAGCAGGATTCACTTTTCATGGACTGCTCCTGTTCTGACAGAGTTGCTTATTGCTTCCAGACAATGCAGTCTTGCTCCTGCCCACCTCCTATATTGATACTCCCATGAGTTTTCAGCCATCCACGTAAAATCCCCACCTGCCACTCGCAGAGCGCAGACAAGCCACACATTAGCCAACTACATACTGCAGGAAAAACAAATAGACAAATGAATAAATAAATAAGAAATCCAGGAAAGCCTGTAATAGTCTGTCCTATCATGTAGCTTCTAGAGGATTCTGTATCCTGCTCTCTCTTAGCAAAGCACCACAGACATTAAGACATACGCTGGACACAAACAGTCAATTAAATGGACTACCACATCCATAATGCATAGGAGCCGAGGCGGACATTACCTGGACGAGGGGAATGGGCAGCCCTGCCGATGGGGGGTGGTGGGCCTTACCTTGAGGTGCTGCAGCTGTCTGCGGTCATCCTCCAGCTGCCTCCTTTTGTTCTCGATCTCTGTCTGTTTCTTCCTCTTCTCCTACAGGGCGATAATCGAACCCACGATCAGCTGGGCACAGCGTGCTTGGCCTGAGGCACCGCTGTAGACGAAGGTTGACGCGCATCTTTTTGGCGGAGTTTCCTCCCGCGCTCCACGGGCATGCATTTCAGTTAGTGGCATGTCTAAAGTGCCCGTAGTGCATGATAGTGTGTGAGTGTGCCCCGCGCTGGACTGGCATCCCACCCAGGGTATACATGCTTTGTGCCCTTTGCTGCCTGTGATAGGCTCCAAACCCCCAGGGGCCCTGACCGGGATAAGCCAAAGAAGGATGGACATACTATATGCAATAACAAATGCATAATTATTAAAACTAAAATAATAAGCTGAATAAACACATCACTTTGTACGCAAACTGGGTTATTTAAAGTGTCCTTGGATGTGTCCCTAATGTTCCCACAAGTTGTAGTTACCAAATTATCTTACATTGATTATCAATAACATCTTCTAAGCAAGGAATGTGTCTTTCAGCACAAAGAGTTGTCACAGTCCAGTCTAAAATAGACAAAAGTGAATGGCATCTAATTACCAGCCTCAAGAATTGATAACAGATGGAGCAGGTTCCATCTGTTAGCTTTTGCTAATCAAATTCACCTAATGAGGTACCTTTGCCATCTTGGAGAGTCACTGCAAAGCAAATGCCCACCACGCAGTCAGTTAGCCATGGCGGAAAATAGTTCTTTACATATGGCCTGTGTCCGTGTGTTCTAATAAACTTCACATGCTTCAGGGTACGCTGGGACATGTCTGAATAACGGGTACAGGATCTGGGAACAGTTTAAAGAACTAATGGAGCTTAATCATATACATGAAATGTGACTTCTGTGTTCGTAATGATTTGTAAAAGCATGCATGATGCTGAGGTAAGGAGACAGAGTGTCTACAGAGATTCACTGAAACCCTATCACGGCAAACATCTCTATTAAAAAGACATTAAGCATTCAGTAAAACACAGTTAAAAAGCTACGACTGTCACCTCCGCTTATCTTCATTATACCATTGTGACGAAAATATCTGGGTTTGATCAAGGCTTAACTCGGATACAGCAAAATTAGAATTTTAAATCAAACCCTGACAGCAAAACGCACATGCGTAATTCCCTATTGATTCAGAGGTATAAACTGCTGAACTACTCAGCCGATTACCCAGAGAGCATCTCACTATACCAGATAGCTGGCTAAAGGATCGTTTTTTTCATAAGACTTTCAAATGTAAAGAGAAAACAAGACAGATAAAAAATGACGAAAGATTCAAAAGAATCCCAAACAGCTGTTTGACATCAGTTGCAAAATCTCCTGGAATTCTGCTATGGAACTGGACAAGTAAAATTCCAACAGAGCAGATGGATATAGTAGAGATGGGCTGGTCTAAGGCAGTGATAAAATCAGTGACCATGAGGTTTCATCTGACAGATGCAAAATCACATGGACTCTGGGAGGACAAAAAATGGAAGATGAACTTAGAATGAATGGTAGAGAGTCAGCAGGGTTTAAGGGATTCGACAATGGAGAGTATAAGCACTCAGACGGCCAGATAAGGGCTCCATCAGCTGTGTGCCTGGAAGGCGGGTGTGGTCAGTCTGGTCGCATGTGTGTGTGCGCACATGGATCGATGGATGCATTAGACAGTGCATTACCTCTCTGGAATGATCAAAAATGACAGGAAGGAGGGGATGGGCGAGGGAGGTGGGGCTGGACCACACCAGCAGAGGAGAGGAGGTTGGGGTCTTTGAAGTACAAAGTGAGAATCCAGATGGTGTTTGTGTGTTGATGGGGGTGGGGGGGTGGGGGGTGGCTGGTGTTATGGGGAACTTGGGTGTCACACTGAGAGCCATGCTCACAATTGTCAGGTATCACTTCCAACAGTAATCAAGGGCAGACCTCTTTGGGTAGCCCCACACGAACCAGTAGCCTGAATACAAAATGCAGCCTGTGCAAAATGTTGCGATTCCAGAGGGCAACAGCTTAAAGCATCCACCGGACCGCCTTTTCATCTAATGCAGCACAAGTAGGCACCAACCCCCAAGCCGCGGGGTCTGCACCTCACTTACCGCTATGGCCTGGAGTCTCTCCTGATGTAAGATCGCTTCAGACTTCCTGCATGGGGGAGAGACGGAGACAGAGAGAGTCAGAATGAGTGCCACAGAGGATGAATGGCAGAAATGAGCAGAGGTCAGACCCTGTTTAAGGCTCAAAGGAGACTGGGCAGATAAACTCAGACTCAAGTAATGAGGAACTGGGAAGGCTTTTGAAGAGCTCCTGAAACACAGGCCTTTAGTATGTCTGCTAGACCCCGAATACTTCAGTTTTACTCAGGAAATTAAACACTTCACAGCTAAACAATAGAAAACTCATTCTCCTCTAATACATTCACCTGACCCTGATAGTGGCAATGACATAATGGGGGAAATTATAGCAAAAGAACATATTAGACATAAAACCTCTGAAAACAGCAACCAGGTTTATCAACAGCCTAATATATACAGACTGAAACTGTTTTTTTGAGAGTAATTTGATATAATTCTATTCATCATCCAAATACTTATCCAGTACAAGGTCACGGTGGACCAAGAACCTATCCCAGGAAGCACAGAACACCACAAAGGGAGAAGGCCATAGATGGGATGCCAGATCAATGCAGGGCATACACACACATATGTATTCTAACCTTGTGGGGACCTTCCATTCATTTCTATGAGCCTAATTCTATGACAACCCTAACCCTTACCCAGCCCAAACTTTAACCATAAGTAACCCAACAAAATACTGCTTTATACTGTTTTTTTGACTGCATTCACAGATTTTTTTAACTGAGTTTTCCTATGTGGGGACACAACAAATGTAAGGTAAATGTGCTGGGTTTTTATGGCCTCCTGGGGACATTTTGTCCACACAGCATAATATAAGCATGGTAGACACACACACACACACACACACACACACACAGTTGTGTTTTTATAATATTGTGGGGATGTTCCATTCATTTTTATTGGCCTAACCCTAATCCTAACTATGAGAATCCTAACCTTTACCACCCAGCTCTACCCTTAACCCTATGTAACAAGGTTGTTGGTTATTTAGGTTTTTTGATTGCATTCACAGATGTATATAAAACTGAATTTTCCCTTGCAGGCACAGGGTAAAAGTTTTTATTTCTCCAGGGGTGTCCCCATAATGTGATAGTAAACGTGTCCACACATACACACAGACTCGCACACGCACACACATGAACACACTCAGAAACAGTACACATGTTTCACGTCTGACTGCTCAGTGCTGAGAAAAGATGCATTATAAATGTATGGTGATGCAGGAATGGCGTATGGAATACATGCAGCCCCCGACTCAACATTTGTCCTGGGCACAAATCGCAACTTTAAAATGATTTTGAGTTCTTAACATATCTGAAGCTCTCCAATGGTATACAGTAAAATATGGTCGAATGTACAGAAGTCTCCTTCAGGGTCGTTTGGTCATCTTTTACCAAGTGTCTTGCACTTTGACTTACAGCCCCCGAATCCCTCTTAAAAGCAGGGTCCGAGTTCTCCAGGTCGTAGGTTCAAGTGCTACAGCCGGCAAGAGTGTTCATTTTGCCGTTGGGCCCTTGAGCGAGGCAATTAACCTGAATTGCTCCAGGGCGCCGGACACGGCTGACCCTACGCACTAACCCTCGGCTCTCAACTTAGAGAGCTAGATGGGAAAACGCAAAAACAACGACGTTCCCCACGATGAGGAATAAAGTACTGATTATTATTATAGAAACATTGCCACATTTTTTCCCCCCCAAATAATGCATTTTGAAATCACAGCTGAGAGGAAAACGGCATAAAGGCCATGAAAAACTGAAAAATGACAGGGAGCATGGTGAACTCACCAGTGTTTAACTAACACATTCCTCGCTAATGGGTTCCAGCAATGCCGAGTCTGCAGATGCCTTAGGAAGACCCACCCGGAGACCCAGATATATCGTTAGCTAATATTTAGCTGTAAGTCAAGGCAAGGTATCAGAAATAGTCGCATTTCAATAATGCCCCTGGACCCTGTGCATAATGAATGTGCTGTGAAAGTGTGCGATTAACTGGAGTATCTCCCCTAAAGAGTTTCATTCTTCTAGCAAAAACGGTGCTCATACATTTCCTCCCGACTTTAACTAGGGATAAAACTAAAGAAGAAGAAAATAAAAGAGCTTTGGCTTCTGAACAGCTCCAGAAACCGCTGAGATGTGGATGGCATTGATCGGAATGGAAAAAGACAGGAAACAAGGAGAAGGGAAACAGGTGATGTATGCAGGACCAGAATTCTCTATATCAACTATAAAGTTGGCATATTCCAAGTAAGCAATTAAGAGCGGAGGGATGGAAGAACTGTGCCTTTAAGCAACATTTCTGTTTACAGCGATGTTTTGTTCTCACCATTTGTGAATCACACATTTTTTCTTGGAAATGGCTTCTGGGCAAAATCACATGGTGAATTCAAGAATATAGTGGCTTGGTCTGATTGATAATGTGTTATTTTATACTTTTAACAGATATCTGTGTGTAGCACCTTGGCTGTTGTGTTCATTTAATAATTTGCAAAACAATTCTTGATGAACTTAAAGATTTACGCTGTGTAACCATCCTAATATATCACTCCTCTGAAGGCAACCTTTTAAAAAAGTAGCTTTTATTTCAGTCAAAAAATAGCTTGGATAGGTGCAACAGAATCTCCCAAAAACGCGTTTTGAGTTCTCGGAACGTTCAAAACAATACCACAGACAGCTGTCTGCAGAAGCAACAGTCAGCCCATGCTTTAGCTAAACGAAATTCAAAAATGCAAGAGGAAAAGTTCTAGAAAAGTTCCAAAAATAAAAAAGTTCTAGAAATGTTCCATGAAGGGCAGCCTCAGGCCTCCACTCTGGCTGCTCAGCCCACGGGAAATGGGAGGCCCATTTGGGATCACAAAGCAGGCTCCTCCAGGGGTCCATGTGAAAGACGAGAAGGTAGACCACGAGGGACCTAAGGAATGCCAGGACTCCGGCAGGGCAGACCGCTCCTCGTTGCTACACCCGTTAAATAACAAGTGTTTCCCGTCCCTTAAGGTCCCACCTCTTAACATGCACCACCTGCAAAAATATGATGTGCATCTCAGATATGTGATGCAGATAGCTGTCCGATTCCAGCTGACTCACAGGAGGGGCGATTGGAGATGCTGGGATAACACTAGACCGAGGGGCCACCCAAATTCAGGACAGACTGACTTCACTGGCATGTGGATTGGATAGCATGAGAAAAACTCCAGCGCAGTTTTTATTTGGTGTAGCCATTTGAATGAAGTGCTGCTTGTTACAAACCTAAAGATTAATGTGATTGTCCATTCCCCTTTTTTATAACGTTTAATTCTTTTAAATAAAAATTCTTCATCTTTAGTTTCATGAACCAATAACCCATATACCTAACCCTGGCCCGTCTGTGGTAACACACAGTTCGCAGGTCTCAAAAGTACACTCCATATAGGGTCCCAAGGACACACTGCAAGGCATTATGGGAAGCAGGATTATCCATCCAGGCCTCCATACAGTACGGACTCCTGTTCCCTGTGGAAGTACACCAGACGGCAGAACTTAGTGCGAGGTAGCCACACAGAATTTTTTTTTCAGGGTTAGTGGGTCACACTGACGTGGGCGAAGTTACATAATCTAGCATTTTCCCCAAGGTGCTCTGAATGTAGCCTCGGTTGTTTTTGTATGACGCGCCGAGTGTGGAGTCAATGCATGTCTCCAAAGTTTGGACTCGTCAAAAACAAATATCATATGTCACATGCCACTCGCAGCCTAAATCCGCAGGCATCACATGCACACCACAGAAAACGCACATAACTGCGGGGCCTCGGTGTCTTCCAGATTGAAGCGAGCAATGCGATCAATGGTTGGGTCACGACACGCGAAGCTCAACAAGGAATATCGCCTGCTCTGCCTTCTCCGACAAATGTTAGGCGTAGTACAATCAGCTATCTGTGGAATGTGTTGTTGAGGTTCTTCTCTTTGAAGGATCATCTGGTGATCGAAATTAGATGGTAATAATGAGGCAGGAAACATACCCTATTATAAACATTCCCTATCAAGGGCACAGCCCATCGTGAGCAGTCCGTATTGTGGGCATTCCCTATAGAGGGCACAACCAATCGCGAGCAGTCCCTTTCTTGAACACCACCTTGTCAGTATCGTCAGACACAAACGCTGCACCAGTGTTCTGCTATAGCAATGAAACTTTGAAAACAGTAGCTATAGCATGTTTATGGTATGCAGTGTGGAGGTGGGTTTTGTTGGTCCAACTATCTGTGTAAGGCTCAATCCAGACCAGCCCACGACCAATCAACACTGAGCAATAGCAGGAAACTGAACGCTGCCTGGGACTGAAGGGACAGAGCAAAGATATTAAGCAGAAACATGAAAAGGGACCACATGTTGGCAAAAGCCGACCTGCCATTGATGAACTCCCAATAAAAATCACCTAAGGTTCTTGGAGACTTTCCTATGATTTAAAACACAAGTAACTGTATTCACAGGGGGTTTGAGCCATTTCAATAATGTCTCAACATTCTGCTTAGTCCTTGAAATCTTACATTACTCATTGTACTCCAGATAGACCATCATGAGTACTTAGACGTTCCTAAGGTCTCACTGTACACTTTTCCCAATAACATCAGAACAGTGTGTATATATATATATATATATATATATATATATATATAGAGAGAGAGAGAGAGAGAGAGAGAGAGAGAAAGAGAAACACCAACATTACTGCACTGCACTGGCTTTGGAAATAACTCTGCTATACGGATGGCTTCAATCCCACACCCCAGATCAGGCTAAACCCTTGACAACTGATCCATAGTGCTATTCTTCTCTAAAACTGCTGCTGGTAGTTTCACAACATCTTAGCTCCACGGTTTCACAGCCCTGGTATTTAGCAGATATGACCAGTGATAACTCTGAAGGGAATTTGAACTACTAATCAATACTGGTAGTACTCCTACCCACCAGAGGTTTTGATTCTTCATTTAGAGCTGGCACTCGTTAGTTATTTCAGGATACTCTCACCCACCACTGGTTTTGAAGCTCCATTTGTCCCATCAATAGAAAATATAATTGTGTGATTGCTGGTTACAGCAATCACAAAATGTTCTCTCACAAATTTATTTTTCTTCTTATTCTTCAAATTTTTTTGGCACCTAACTCCTCAAAGTTTTTGCGCTAGAAACTTCGTGCCAACTGTAAAATATTCGGGCCATTGAGGAGAAGGGTGCTTGTATTTTTCTTTTTGATATTCCATCTGCATTCCTCTTTTTTATCCCTCTATCGATTCATTATTTCCCATAGATTTTGAATGGGAAATTTTTCAAACTGCTCCCATATGGTCAATTTTCAAAATAATACCTCCAAACTTACTACACATGTTCTGGGCAATACTACAAAGCCCTCTACCTCTTTCTATACCTCTATCACTTCTTCTTTCTTTCTTTTTCATCCCTCCATCCTCATACTACAGGAATTTCATAGACATACGATTCATGAAACTTGATAAATGTATTCTACAGCAAAAGTACCGCACTTGACAATTTTCGTACTGAGGGCACTCATCTCTCACCCTTCTATTTTTTCATTCATCCCTCCATCCTCCCATTAGAACCCATTGATCGTACTGCTCCTTCATCTTTCAAGCTAGAGTCACGAAACTTGGTATATGTATTCTACAGCAAAAGTACCGCACTTGACTACTTTCATACTGATGGCACTCATCCCTCCATCTTTCCATAGCTAATGCAACCAGCAATCACACGCATTTTCTCCAGGAAATGCCCTCTCTAGTTATAATATGTCATTTTATGCTATATTACTCCTGTCTTCTTTGTCCACTGTCTATCTGTTATGTAATGTAAGCATTTCTGGGTTTTTGATAAACGCTACACAAATAAAATATATTACTGTTATTCCTGACTTTACCTACAAAAATGCAAGCACCTCACTTTAAAGCACATGACATCATTAAGAGTTTTCTTGTGAAAAGAATTTAAAACAGCAGCTCTGGTTCATGCAAAAATTACATCACTACAACAGATGTTTTTTACCCCTTGCAGGAACTTCAGTCTGCTGAGCCCTTTAAGACATTATTCTCGATGTGCGTTTAACTGAAGCTCTCGAAGAGCAGCCTGGCGGAATTAATGACGTGACAATCTAGTTGATGATGGTACAGAGACACACAGGCTCGGCTAAAGCATATTGGCTATCACGTTCCTTTGTATGTCGTTCATTTCATTACCCAGAGGGAGCTCCACACTCATTTCATCATAATACTGACCGAGTAGGATAACAGAACTAACCACATTCTCACCAGCAGCTGAGAAATTGCATCACCTGAAAAGAATGCATATAAAACAGCAAATCAACATTAGCTCTCAGTATATTTCAGCAGACATAAGCTAATTTATTGAGAAAAAGGTTTTATTTAGTAAAGAGCATAGCATTTAAAGCGGTATGTCAGCTCAAAGGGTATTAGTGTTGCCTAATATCTCTAGAGTTGTGGGTTCAAATCTGATCGACATTCTGTCTTTTGGTTCCTCTGGGTATTTCTCTGTCTCCAAAAGCACGCAGTTCAGGTGAACCAGTGTCTGTAAACTGCTCACTGCATGTGTGTATACTCAAACGGACTGGTAACTCATCCAAGCTCTTCCCTTGCCTTATACTCAGTGCGTCAGCCCCCCCATCCTAAATAAATAGGTGGGAGATGGATTAACAGCTCCTTGGACAGTGTGCAAAAAGCTATTTGTAATACATTTCATCTTTTCTTTTCAAACAACACTAGATTAAACCCTTCAAACAGACAAGAAAAATGCATGTCAACACTGTCTGAGTCTGGAAGTAGAAACTACAGCATCAGCAGGCCTAAAAAATAAATAATCTGGTATAAAATGAGATGCTATAAATCTCCTGTGATATTCTATCTACAGTAAATACTTAATGTGCTGTCACCATTGTAAATGATTAAGACAAAACCGAAAACTGAGGAGAAATCATCAGTAAATTTACTGTAGTTCCCACACCATCCAAGAATTTCGGAACCTCCACAGCAATTAACTCTTCATATATTTGTCAGGTTTGGTAGCATTTGTGTGCAATCGATGAACAGCTAAAGCCATTCACCAGTCTGAACCGTAATCTTAGCCCTCACCATAGTACACAGTCAGACTTAATAGAAATGATTTATACACAAAGTGGGTAACAGACTGGTGGTAAAAAGTTAATTTCTGAGTAATGTTTTAAAAGTCCAGCAACTTAGTCTAACTGGAAACAAGAGAAAAATACAGCAGCAGTTTAAACCACAGTTTCCTGTTTGTCTTTCTGTTCAGGATGGACAGCTGCTATTTACTGATTTTCAAGTCAATTCCAAAATGCAGTCTTCGCTTCAGAACTAATGGGGCAACATCATGGCCAATCACTGTGATTATAATATTGACAAAGGGTTAAACAGTTATCAAATAGTGAAAGTGTACAGTTTCAATGAACAAATATAAAATGAACTGCAAAATTACTTATAAACCAAATATCATAAAAGCTAAAAAAGGAAATGCTAAGTTGACTTTACAAATTGTTGATTTTCACCATTTTTATTTGATCTTAATACAAAAATTCCCTTTTGACACTGATGCAATGCAATCCTGTATACTGTTTAGTGGTGATGGTACTGGATGAGTAAGTTTTGAAAGTCCTTGGAGTTTCCAGGTATATGCACATATGACCAGTAGTCTCTCTTGTTCTGCCCGGGGCCGGCCAGAACCATCCAAGATTTCTTCCAGTCCCTTAGGGAGTTTTTCCTTGCTCCTGTCACCCATGGCTTACTGTCCTGGGACCTCGCCTCAGGGTTCTTTAAAGTGCTTTGTGAAGTTTCTCGTTGTTAGAAGTGGTATAGAAATAAAAATTGAACAGACACAAGTAGTAGCTCAAATGTCAGCAACAGAACAAATATCAAGAAAGCAATTTTATTAATTAACAATCATATTCCAAGTGAAATGTGTTTTAGCAATTTATCTATATATTAATAAAATGTTCAACTCAACTATCAAGCAACAGATGCAAAGCAGCAAAACACTATTGTAAAATATCAATTTCTCCGTTTTCCATAAACATTTTCCATATTATGGAAATTTAGAGAGACAATTTATTATATACTGCTGACCTCCAGGGCTGGACAGTCCCAGAGTTTATTTTTCCAGTGTTGAATACATCTTAGGGGCTGGGTAGCTCTGATGTTTAGCTGTTCCATTGTTGACTACATCTCAGGGGTTGGGTAGCTCTGAGGTTTAGCTCTTCCATTGTTGACCACATCTCAGGGGTTGGGTAACTCAGATGTTTAGCTGTTCTACTGTTGACCACATCTCAGGGGTTGACAGCTCTGAGGTTTAGCTCTTCCAGTGTTGACCACAGCTCTGGGATTGGGCAACTTTGAGGTTTGGCTATTCCAGTGTTGACCTCAACTGCAGTATTAAGTAATTCCAGCGCTGGACTCAGCTTTTGCTGGGTAGGTTCAGTGTAGGACAAGCATGGCTTTTAAGAAGCGCCTGTCAATCTATACTGTGCTCACATGTCTCCTAGTTTAAGGCATCTGCAGGTTGGATGATTATTTTTGACTTAACTTCCTCAAAAGCTCAAAGAGCCATGTTGAGATAAATGACAAACCAAGCCAAGGACTGGAAATGTCAGAATTAACAATTTTCCAAACTAAAGATAAATGGTTTAATCCCTCACCTCAAGACAGGCTTAAAAAAAATAAAAAAAGAAATAAGCAAATCATCTCTGCATTTTATGCAAATTACAGGCAGCTTCAAACCAAGACAACACACTGAGGAAAATCAAAAGCACACTTTATCCAAACCAGTTATTTTTACTGGCGGCAAAAACAAAGTTTCCAATTTGAAAATAAAAGAACTATTAATATCTGCTGACAAAAAGAATCACAACACGTATTACAATGGATGTTTGCCTGCACTGCTGCCATTTTAGCTTTTCCGGTCGATCATCTGATTGGAATCAATGGATCTATGATGACGTATGGGCTTCCTTGGTCTCATCCTGTTTGTGCAACAGGATGAATACACAAGGGCAGATCTGCAGCAGTGCACATCCAGTGATGAAACGCAGGGCCCAGTCACACGCATTTGGAAAACGCACAAAGGGAGCATGTGCATTGTTGTCTCAGATTTCGCTTCATGAAGCCATTTTGTACAGCTTCCTCACACAGGAGCTACAACTCTGAGATCCTTTGAACAATACCATATATATATATATATATATATATATAGTGCATATTTTATAAAAAAATCAGCATAGACATTCTTCATAGACCTTCTTAGAAAATGCAAAATAGAACATATTATATATTATCCTCAATAATTCATCTGGATGGGCATGTATAAAAGGATGTCTGGTGGTACTCTAGAACAACCCCCTGGAAACTCTGCAGTAAGATTCAGAAATCAAAACATGTTACGGGCTGTTTCCTGTTGATGTACAGGGATTCTATGGAGAAAGACAATGTTACTGGAGTCAAAAATAGGGGTTGCTTTTTTAACCAAGCTTGTATGACTATGATTGAGGTCTTGCTATATGCTGAGGCTCAGCCTTAGTATGGAAATTAACAATCTGTATACCACACTAGAAATTATTAGTGATGGGACAAATGAGGATTCAAAACCTGTGGTGGGTGGGAGTCTCCTGAACTAACCAATCAATCCTAGGGCTAAATGAGGCTTCAAAACCTGTGGCAGGTGAGAGTATCTTGAACTAACCAATCAATGCTGGCAATAAATGAGGCTTCAAAACCCATGGTGGGTGGGAGAATAGTGAACTAACCAATCAATGCTAGGGCTAAATAAGGCTTCAAAACCTGTGGTGGAAAGGAGTATCCCAAACTAATATCAATCAGTACTGTCACTAAATGAGGCTTCAAAACCTGTGGTGGTGCCAGGATTGATTGGTATTTCAGGATACAACCACCCACCAAGGGTTTTGAAGCCTCATTTGCCCCATCACTAGAAATCAGTATTAATTTCTTCTCATACACTGGACCTATGTTCCTGACCTCATAAACAATACATAAGAGAAATTAAGCGTAACAGACAGTGTACAAAAGCTAATTTATTTGGTCATCAATAAGTCATATAAAGTTAACTTAGTGCCTTGTTAATTCAGTTTATGACAGTGACATTTACTATATTACCAGTAACCCTCTTGAATCCAGAGAGGTTTTGAAATGTAAACACAACTGGAAGCAAGACTAACCACCACCCCCCCATCATCTTAAAGGTGAAAGGTATTGAGAAACTAGTCCAGGTTGATATGTCATATTCTGAATGGGGTACGAAATAGCATGTAAAAACGAGCATACATCTTCAAATAATGAAATTTGATGTGCACAAAAAGGCCATTGGATTTCTATTCTATGAACTGGCAGTCACTGGCAGGCGAAAGCCCCAGACTCTTGTTGAACACTGTAGGCTGAAAGGTTTGGACACCACACATGATGAGCACAAAATGCCATCCAAGCTCAGGGTGAGCCCAAACTCACCAGCGTGCTTCACAACTTTTGTTCACTAGCAAAGCATTTGAACACAAAAGCTGGTGCGAGCCATTCCGAGGTCGTCCAAGGTTGGACGGCGCTGGTGTCAAAGAGGCTTTTGTGAAAGCAGCTCACCCCAGCACATCCGAAGAAGTCCTGACGATCACATGACAGTCTGTACCGTGTGCACTTCTGAGTCTGTTCTATTCCCTGCGAAACCTGAGGGCTTAGAAACACAGTGAACCTCTTATGTTTGCCAATTAAGGGCAAAACTGCTGGGCTGACGGGAAAACGCGAAGCACAACAGTGCATTAGCGTTAGCTTGTACTAATGCCCTCATACCAGCTGACACAGGGTACCTTAAAATCTCCCTTGTTTGGTATTTGGCCTAATGCAGGGCTTCTAATTTGGCTTCAGGTTTGATCGTTCTTGCCCCCACCACACCTGTCCGGAAGCCTCCAGGCTGGTTCTGCAGCAGCTCCGCCCATTTGGTCCCATCCATTTTAGCACACCTCAAGAAAAACGTTAGCTGGTGCGGCCATGACACACCGGCTTGTGGAAGGTATTTATGCAGGAGCCAGACAAGATACCCTGGGCCCCCACCTAGTCATGGCGCAATACCAACAATCTCCTTAGGAAGTCTTAAAAATACCCACAGCTCAGAACCAAAAGGTGGGCAGCCCGAACGAGAGGGCACAACCTGATCTCAAGAGCCGTGCCTTCACCCACTGAACAATTACTGCACCCGGGACCACTGGGGCTAGTCTTTCTCAGCTGGTTCGAACCCATCACCATAAAGTCACATGTTAGTGAGCGGTACGTGCTCGCAGGACTCAATCTCCCGCAATGCGGTGTGAAAATCAGCCACGGTTTGCGAAGGGGGTGTGGGGACGGTGTGCATGAGTCTAGCATTCCATGTTCCGTGACAGGTAGAGTGGGATACTGGGCTGTTGAACAAAACCATAAGGCAAAAATAGCAGCTAACAAACTGGGAGAGAAAAGGAAAGCTCGTTCCAGAGAGAAGAGACCGTAAGTGCGTGAAAGGATATACTGGGGGAGTGATGCGTCCGGATAGCTCCAAACGATACTGTGGAAATCGGCACCTGGAGTCCAGTGGGCGAGGGCTTTAGAAAAAGTGCGATTAAGCGGCGTGTTTTCACACACCCCAACTGAGGGAATCAGCCTTCAGTGCTGCGCACCAAAAAATAGGCTACGTTGTTGTTCCAAAATAAAAAGATAAGGTTTGCTCAGCCCACAAAGCAGTAACGGCTGGAAATAGCCAGCAGAAGAGGCAGGCCCTCCAAAGAATTTCCATTCTTAGTTGAAGGGTACCACAGGTTGAATTCTATTGGTGATGACAGAACTTCTCTGGCTTCAATCATCTAACTAGTTTCACATTATAGAGATGCTGGGACTCTCCCCCTACCCCCACCTGGGGCTCTCTTTTATCACAGCAACAGCCTTGCCCCTTTCCTGTAGCCTTGATGTCGAACCTCACAAATCAACCACAATAGAAAACCCAGGCCTTTGAACAGACGTAGTCTGGAGGTGGAGCAGTATCAGGGAGAGGAAGTATTAGGGAAACTGTAACCCCACCAACTCCACCCCCACCCGACAGAACAGCGCAGGCTTACTTCCTGACTCCATGTTAAAGTAAAATATGCAGAACTACCCTGATTGATTCTGGGAAAATCTTTAAAATGCGTTCTTGGAATTCAGAGTCGATTTTTTAAAATTCACTGGTTGTCTGCATTGTACAGGCGTTTAAAACTGCCCATTATTAGTACCCCAGTGATTGTTAGGCTATATTTGAAAATGAAGAATCCAAATTAACAATGTATACCCAATCCCCAATGCATATATATCAAGTGACATCGTTAACAGATGGATTTTTGTTCTTACAGAAATTTTGGCTACCCGATTCTAACGCCTGCTCTTTTTTTTCACCTGACAAATTCGAGCTGTGAGCAGGAATATTAAACGCTGAATGGCCCTACAAACGAAGACACTCCTGTAGGTAATTAGAGACCTCGAGATAATACTATTCCCTCACACGGGAAAAGCTGCTGGACCTTAAAATAGACAAGAGTCTCTGCAAAGGTAAAATGACGGGGAGAGAGCGCGCGAGAGAGGCGATATGCAGCTGAAATGTTGAATGCGTTGTTACTCTGGAAGATGCTCTGCCTCTGACTCATGATTTTGCTTCCAATCCATCTGGCCATTCCTGCTGTCGAAGACATCTTCAAAGCTATTTTAATCTTAAAAATGGAAAGTTCTCAGCCTTTTAATTCAAATGAATAATCTTAATATATCTAGCTGTAACGAGGAGGGTAGCATAGGAGAGCGATCTAATTTCGGCCGTAATAGCAAAGGGCGGCTTTCCTCTTTAGAAAGTCGCCACCGAGTGAAAAAAAAGCATCAATACAGCATTTTACATGAGAGATATTAAAACTATCTTAGCAGGACGAAACACTACTACAAAACGACACACTGGGAAATGTCTTTAAAGTAAACGATATTAAGGGGAAGATTTAAGACCTACAGCGTCCTTAAGGTCCTAAGAACATGAGCACATGGATTAGTTTAGTGTAATTCTCAATGAAATGAACTAACTGAGCAGGAGTTGCTGCATGCTGATGTAACATTATGACATTGCATATGTAGAAGGAATAAAATTTCACACCTGTCACCAAGATGAACCTAATATCAGCAGTAGAGAATCTCTGTCAGTGGCTACTGTCTTCTCACACAGATATAGGAAAAATGAGAAAACTGCAGACTGGCAGGATGATAGTACCAAAGTGGTGCTCATACTGTTGCCTGCAATACTGATAGGTCTAAATCTATGTAACTTCAATATGTTGGACAAGGCATCTGTGGAATAAATGAAATTTAAAACCATGAAATCCTTTAAAGCATTAATTACACCTTCAGAATGATTTAGCCTTCATATAGCTATATTGTCTCAGTGTTCATTTCTATATATTCAGAGGCAGCTTTTTGCAGACCTTCTCGGACAGATATTGGAGTCCGTGGGTGGACTTTGGTAGGGTAGACCAGCATAGATGCTCTGCTCAAAGGTGCTGCTCATGGTGTAAAGCCACACTGAAGTTCCAGTTTTTGTCGCATGCCCCATAAAACAATTATTTAAACCAAAGAGAATTATAACTGTTTGAAAGAGTCCAGTTGGTTTCTATGGATACAACCCCTATTAAAAAACAAGGAGCGTAGGACTGGCAAAAACAAGGTAATATTTAAACGAAATTATGCAGACAGCAAGGACTTTGTAGAAGAATTCACAACAGGCAATACGGAAACACAACAGTTTAGTATACTCTTAAAGTGAGACGGGCGTGTTTACTTAAAACTTTTGAAAAAAGGCTTACAGCAAAAGACAAAAACGAGAGCTGTGAAAAATACATTTTTACTAACAAACACCACAAAGAGGGAAATATTCTCAAATATTTAAATAATGCATCCTCAGTAAAAGACACAGAGGGAACATTTATTGTGAGGTGTGGCACTGCCCACAGGCCACGGCAGGCTACGCTCCCTTTGCTCATTATTGCATTTCAGTGTGTCACGCGCAGAGTCCTGGGGGGGGGGGGGGGGGGCTCTTCCAGGCTCCCGTGGCAATGCTGTGTCTAGCCATACCAAGGCGGGTGGGGGGAGTCAGGAGAAAATGAGGGCACACTACAGTAACCCCTGGGTGACAGCGAGAGAGCCTGTCGTCAAAAAATGAGACTGTTAATTAAGAGCATTCTGCTGGCACCGTTTCCTCACCATCTCGCCTACCCCCGTCCTCACCATAAAAGCCTCGAGTGTGTTAATTGTTAAGGGCTGTCTCTCATACCTTCACGCTTCACACACTGCAACCGTGCAAACATAATAATAATAATCCAGAGAATTGTTCAAAAATGAGGAGGATAACGAACGGAGAGAAAAGTGAGGGAGTGAGGAAAACCATATCAGTAACTGGAATGTACGAGCACGGGCCGAGAAGAGGGAAGTTTCAGGAAAAGTCATTCCGACGCTGGAGCTGTCTGATCCCCTGCACTCCACAGGCCTCCGCTGCACTCCGCAGCCAATCTTAATGCAATGGGCTTAGTGCTTTAATTATGGAGCCCATCCAATATCAAAGAATGCTATCAGTTTTCTACTTCAGATTGGCACAGTTCTGCGGCTGGAAAGACACGTTGCACACGGCAGTCCTGCTGCTCTCACACGTAACAAGAGTTTTTGGTACTGGAGGCACGTTGGGACATCGCTTCTGCAAACACACTGGTGGAATGTTGCTTTTTTTTACTCCCAAGAAATTACTAAGGAATGGACTGCATCCATCTGTGAGTGATTAAAGCCAAACATTTCTGTCATCTGCTTTGGTTCCTACTAAGTTAACCTTTACTGACCTGACCCGACACCACCCAGTTAACCGGATACCCGAGCATACCTCTTGTCTGAACATCAGAGAGAACTCTACTCAAATTCTCTTCCTGACCCTGGGCACAGCCCACCACCTCCTAACCCTGCATAAACCTCATTAAATTGCCGCCAACCTCTGCCCCACATATGCTGAACAAGATCAATATACGGGGGGGGGGGGGGGGAGCGAAAAAAAAAAAAAAAAAAAAAAAAAAACCGCCCCCTGAAAAAAAAAAAA
>JAACJT020000028.1:16506090-16523279 GCA_009936485.2 Gymnarchus niloticus | reverse complement strand
CCCCGTGTTGAGAAGACCCCTGTCCCCTCTGAACAATAAGGAAGTGGCAATGGCAGTTTGGACCTCAGGTGACTGTCGCCATGGCTTGGCTTCTGAGAACAACACCTTATAATTCTAATTAGCTCCTCGTTCTGTGGAGGTCCAGAGTGGTGATTGCAGGCACGAGCTGTAAAAACACACCTTTTGATTACTTTTCAGTCATGCAATCAAAGCCTTGCGGGCGAGTTGACAGGAAGTTTGTCCCGCTCCTTCATTTTTACCCATATACTACCTTTACAAAGAAGTGAATTAAGACATGCGCTCAACTATGACTTGATTATACCTCAGGTGTCTGGGGGGTGGGATGCTGTCTGCTGTGTGGCTTGGGAATAATGAATAATTGAAAGGGGTGCTGTGTGGCCCCCCAACTCTGTCCCCCCGCTGTCCCATGCCGGCCCCCCTCCCTGCACAAACCTGTTCCTGTTGCCATGGTTCCTATCATGCTCAATGCCATTTCTTTTTTTAGGATTATAGCCATGTCTAGTACTGCTGTGAGCATCCTGTTCACTTTGTCTTGTGGTGGAGACAAAATGTAAAAGCAAGCAGGTGTCCAGCACTGGGTCTCCAGCCTTCCTGAGAACTCCCTCCATGGGGGGGGGGGGGTGTTCTTAAAGTCCGTTTCTGATGGATGAAGGCCACGAGCAGGATTTGCATGTGGGTGCAATTTGATAGCCCATGAGCTTGACAGAACCAAGAAGGTCCAAATCGATTCTGCTCAGCATTAACATGTTGGAAAGGCAGCTTGACTGTTGTAGCCCAGTCCCATCCCTATGATGGAAGGCTCTTGCCGGGATCCCGTTCTAAGGATATAGTCCAGGATATAGTACTCGTGGCCTGGGTGTTCTGTTCACCCTTGCTGTGGTAACAATGTCGGTTCTGTTTTATCTTTAGGTCCACTTTGCCGTTTCTGTAAATTGACCTTCTTGTCCTTTTGAATAAGCTGGTGATGAATATAACGTAGGTTCTCTGTGCTGTGAGATCCGACCCCTGACCTCTGCTTGGTGCTGAGTGGCTGTCCTGAGACCTACCTGAGTGTGGAGGCTCTGATGCGAGAATGTGAACCTTGCTGCACGTGTAGGGAAAACAGAGCCCTCATTTGACTTTTATTTTGTTTATCCTGTAAATTTTCCCCAAAATGGCATTGCGTTGCATTCCTCGGGCCTGGATGGTGACCCACACACTCACCTGGCTGAAATCCGTCTGGAGGACGTACCACACGAACACCATCATACAGTAATCCTGTAAGCCAAACATCTTGGTGCCCTGATGGAAAGGGTTCCCCCAGAGTGGCATTTCTGAAAGCTGGGGGAAGGGCCTACAGACACCTAGAAAATACCCTGAAACTTTGACATCAGTCCCAGAATCTCCCAGCACATTTCCTTTCTCCCCCTTCTCTCGTGTCCATTTTGGCCCCCCCCCCCCCCCCCCAACCTTCTCTGGCCATATGCCTATAGACATCCCTGCCCACTGATACAGATGCGAGTGTCCTACTCTGCAAGCCGAGGCCAGGGAGCAGGGGAGACCTTGGCTTCTACATGGTACTGTTGTTGCTTCTCCTCACATCCACGTCAGCTGGAGAATAAGCATACTCCTTATTAGGATGCAGGTGGACTGCTGAACTGGTATGTCTGAATTCAGCAGCCTGAGGCACTGGGCTGCGAGTTCCTGTAAACGACAGTGGTGTGCTAATAAATACCAAAAACGAAGACCCACCTCTCGCAAGTGTTCATAACAGGAATTTTGTCAGCTGACAATGTGCTTCTGAAAGACGTCTCAGCCCTAAACGAGGGCATTCGTTTACAGCTAGGGGTGAAAGTGAGTCGGGGTAGGCCCATACGTTTATCGCAGCAGACCATCCTGTTTGTTTACTCCTTCACCCAAGGTGATGACGAACACCAACTTGGGGCACGCTGAGACCACAGACAGGTTGTGCTTGATGAGGCAACGTTAAAGTAGTTGATGACCTCATTAAAATGTTTGTTTTTGGCTATTTTTTTCAAATCTGAACTCTCAGCTAAAAACAAACGAGTTCTGTCATTAATATCATGTGACCTACTTAAAATGACAGTGAAATTTAACAGTTCCTTAATTACTGTTGGTCTATGCCTTCCTTTTGACTGTTGCTCTAATTTTTTTTTCTCCACCTGTCTCTTCCTCTTGGCCATGCTTGTCTCTCCTCACAAGTGACGCAACACAACTCCATGCCATTATGTACCAAGGGCCGCTGCGCTGTCCTTCCTGCAAAATCGCTGTTGTTTTTGCATCGAACTGTAGGCTGGTATCCGGTTTTGAGGCTGCAGCCTCTACTCAGCGTATCCAATCTGCCAATCAAGCTAAGGACATGAAGATAATTCCATTAGAATTCTCATAACAGGGAGCCAAAGGTTTCCACATCCAAGGCTGAGACTCTCTAATGTGAGGGCGTACTACACTCCATACTCCCACAGTAGGGCTACTGGGCAGCGGTCAGCTCTTCGTTTTTTCTCAAGTGACATCATAGTATGACTGACTTCTGTCTATGGTCAGCTTTCTTTGACTCTGGATCAGGTACAGTCAGTGTAAAAGTAGGAGGTTATGGAATCTCAGCATGTCTTACTGCCTGTTTTATAGATGCACACCCAGTGTAGTAACTCATGCTAATGTAATGAACTGTAAAATGTAGTCATCGCTATAAAGTCTCTTCAACACTCTGGAATGATTGAAAAATAGAAAACTTTTTAAATGCCAGTTTGTATAATGCAGAGATTCGTATCTGTCTCATGCAGTTTGAATTTTTTTTTTTTTTTTTTTGTTTTGAATGATTTTTTTAATAAACATTTGTCTCGATCCTTCCCCAGAAGGTGCACTGTTGTTGGAAATGAGGTTATAAATGTCAACTTTCGATATCTTGTGTGGCTGTGGAGCTCAGTCCCACCAAGATAAGGATCTGCTCTGGCCTTTCTGAGCAGAGAAAGTGTCAGTTTTTCTCTTCGGTTCGCGTGATAATCCTAATCCGCTTTGTAGGGACCCCCTTGACTTGTTTCATTTAACACCGGGTTAATAACTCCCGAAGGCTGCTACGGTCAACACTTTATGTTCTCAGATAAATCCCCCCCCCATCCTTTTTAAACCCCTTACCCCAAAGAGTAACTTTTAAGCCATGCCCTAGTTTACAGACAACACTGACCCTATAATATTGATGAATGGTCTGTACTAGGTGCCCTGGTTCTGACTCGTAATTGCAACATGCTGGACATTAAACATCAGACCAGTATTTTGCCACCAGGTTTGTTTTTTACCTGAGAGAATCGTGTCCCATGCTGGAGTAGAATCTATTTTTGAAACATTTACTGGGCACAGATTGAGCTAAGGAGAACCTTTAAAAAAAAAAAAAAAACTCCATCCGGATTATGTTTCATGTATAGTTCATATCTCATTATCTTCCCAGAGACTAGCTTCCTTTGTTGCATCTCGTACCATCATCTTGAAGTAGCACGCCTGAGATTCGGGGGCAGACACGCCAACTGTCTGGGAATCTACAGGCACAGATGCTGGACGCAGATGTTTTATGAGGTCACGTCTGTCTCGCCGAGTGGTGGCTACTCTTGTGCACTGCTGTGGTCGTCGATTCCAGGAGGGTGATGGGAGCCTCACTGTTCAGGCCTTGCAGCGGTCTTCATGAGCGGGGTCTTGAAATGTGGAAGGGCGTTTTCGAGGAACAGCTTGGACAACTGATGCACAGTCTCGGGAGGTGCTTGATTTGATCACATCTCCCGCCATGTTTTGTCAGTGAGTCCTTTGTCACTTTGCTTTACCAAGTGAAAAACGTCCTGTGGTTTAGCACCATAAATGCCCTGCATTTGGCTACCGCCTACCAGCTGGTTGTGAGCTTCTCTGTGCTCCCTATGCACCAGTTCTGTGCTGCACTTTGATTTCTGGCCTACTTACATGCCCAAGAAGTAGTAGAGCTTCCACGTGTCCCTACAGACTTCGTCTGAACAGACACATCGTAGCCCCATGGACAAGGGACCCGAGGTCTTAATGACTGTCATTATTCCAGAGTCTGGACTAGAAGTGATGCTTTTGGATCTGCATGAGAGCCGATGGTGACCATGGCACTTCCCGTGGTATACAATCCACATCTTGGATGCTTAGTGGCTGTTTCTCAGGTCCCGACACGACTAGAGTCATTTCACGTTTAAAAAAAAAAAAAGAAAAAGTTTGCTGTTGCTTTCTGTAATATTTTATGGCTCTTTTGTGAATGACAAATCAAATGCTTTTCAGCTGAGGTAATCCTAAAAAATGTGTGAAGCTGCTTTTAATTTGGCTAACGTTTCTGAGTTAATCTACTGCTTGTGCGTTTTTGTGTATTAAATTTTTTTGCTGTTAATTTTTGAGCCATCAGCAGTGTTTGGGTGCCGTGCCAATGGATTAGCTGGCGCGATGGAGGCCGGATGGTGGCTCCCGACGCCGGTCCACCAAGCCAAAGCCTTCTCAGAAAGATCTCACCCAATAGTATAATTTAGTCCAGATGAATCTTTAATGATGTGTACCTTCATCTCGGGTCTCTTCTGTCATCCGGCGGAATGGAACAGCGGGTGTTTTCCTTTGCTAAAACGTGTCAGCGGAGGGAGCAAGACAGGGCAGGGGAAGCATTATTAGCACTGTGGTTTTAACTTTGTCAGCACAGCTAAAGCTAATCTTAATAAATTATGTTAATGAGGAACAGGCAAAGGAAGATCTGCAGGTGTGTAGAGGGCAGATATGAGACGTGCATTAATGACTCTCAGCCCCAGAACTGTGTGATAGTCACCATTCGCTAGCTGAGCTTTCAAACAATCAGTTGCATAGCGAAGAAGCGATGTTCCTCGTTATGATGCGTGACCTGACTTGAATATGCTGATCAGATGAACTGGCTCCAGCTTCCTGGTTACAGCCGCTGTATTTGCAGAATGAGACAGAACTTTACATAAGGGCTTGAGTCTGAACGCTGTAAATAAAAGCAAATATTGCTGTGTGATGCTAGTGTTGTGTGCGGTGAGGCTTGTCGCCTGTTTTAACGCTTCATTTCAGCTCCCGCGGGCAGAAATAAGCATAATGCTGGGCAACTCTGTGGATTGCATCGTCCAGCTTTGAATGCCAGCTCACTGTGACCCCGTTAGACAAATTGCCTGTCCTTGCAAGTGCCCTGCCCTGGCCAGACCCGCCCCTTCCTTTGGCCTGGCCAGTGACGTCCCGGGAGTCTGTCATATGTTTTATTTATGTATAATGCCTGTAATTATACATTTATATGTCACTGATTTGCCAGTGATTTAACCTCCCCTCCTACTCCACTGTAATTTGGTTAGAAGTTTGAAGGCTGAAATATTTGGCTTTTAGCGTCACGTGTTAATCAGTTAACTGCATGTCCTCACGTAGCCCAGCGGTTGAGGAGCTGTGCTGTGTCTTTCCTCACCAAGCAATGCAGGGCCATCAGGCCAGTGAACAGGACAACCTGGACTAGCTGATGGCCCACGATGGTATGCTGTAAGACCCACAAAAAACACTCTTGACCGCCTGAAGGTCTTAGAGAATATCAGTTACATTAAACTGAAAACCATTACAAGATTGTTGTCACCCATTAGGAGAAACTTATGGTTTCCCTTCATTGCTGATCTGGGAAAAGTGTTGGGTTGATTCTCACTGGTTTAGCATTCATTAATTAGTCATGATTTCATGATAGTATGTTTATCCTAGATCCTCAGCCAGGCAAATGATCCTATTGAACATTGCCCTTGTTAGGAAGAATTTAACACCTTTGTGCAGAGCAACAACTGAAAGTGTCATGATTGGGTCGTGCACATTGGTTGCCATGGCATTGAGACATACACAGTGCAGCACCGGATGACGTTTGCTTTGTAACTGTCACAGTTCGAGGCCCATTTCGGTATCGGCCATGGCACGTTTGCCCAGTGGCTCTCAAGTGTGCTGGGGTGATGAGTAGAATATCCCCCCCCGTCCCCGGTTAGCAAGCCTCCACTAGACACATCAAGCTAAATTCCGTGCTGCTGGACCGTGGAAGAGAATGGGACAGGAAGGCGACGTTGCCGGGGGCGATGGCCCTGCCATCAGTGCTGTTCAGAGATTAGACCCATGGAATAAGGACGTGAGTGTGACTCCCCATAAATAACACCTCCCCAAGGTCTCTAGGAACGTTGACCAAGGTGACAGGCTCTGGACCATCTGCACCTGAATACATATCTGCAGTGAGGAGGCACTGATTATACAACCATGCCCCAGGGCACTTTGATTCAGGCTTGGAATGGCGGTTTAAGTCTTATAACCTGAGGCTTGTCTGTTGTAGTCCCTAGCTGCATTTTCTGTCATACCCTTGGGCGAGGACTTGCAAAAATATTCAACTATAAAGGCATCAGCTAAGTGGTGAGAAGATAATATTGACATGACCAAGGGTCTGTTGTCCTGCAGTGGAATCCCTCTATGGTCCCTTCACAGATGGGACTAATCTGGCAACACCACCTGTCACCGGCATCGTTCTGAGTGACAAAAAGCTATGTCATGTCCTGACACCCTCCCCCTCCCCCCCGACTATCCCACACCTGATACCGGAGCAGAACAGTTGGCTAAAGCTGCCTCGGGGAGCTGGTGTCTGTGTAAATTTGCCCGGGTGTGATATCGAGTACCTCATTACACATAGCTCTTGTCAAAGATGAATTGGGGAAGGTCGTAGTAGGCTTCCCCCTATAAATCATTAGGCATTGATCGACAGCGCTAAGGGGGAGGGGTCCGAATGGGGGGCTTTTGTAACCATTAGCGGAACCGACACCGCGCGGCACGCCGGCCGTGAACCACGGCCCTCGCACCCTCCCTCAGAAGATGCCCGTTGCTGTCCTTCATGCCCGGTTCCAACATTTTGCCTTGTTTACAGTTTACTACCTGTCTCTCTGACCTCTGGGGGAGTTTCCTCTGTAAATCTAAGCAGCAGCATTCAGGGATACATCTCTGGTGGTGGAGCAAATGTCTCCTGATGGTGAAGGGGGAGAAATGGAAGCTTGTAAATGCCGGGTTGGATTGACGATGTTTGTTCCATCCTCTCGCTCATCTGTGTGTTTTATAGCTGAAAACCGAGATGTCCTCATGAGCCATGTCTGACTGTTTGCCGCTCACGGTTTTTACGTAAAAAATCAGAATGACAGATCGAAGGTCACTGCTGTTTTTTGCCTTGACGGCAAACGGGATAGCAGATTGGGAAGTGCACCCTGGCAGGCTGAGTGTGAGTAGAAGTCCCAACAAGTGATCTGTCCAGGTTTAGTTACAGGGCAAATTTAGGAATCTTCTGCACAGAACGTCTTGGGTTGTTGAATTACGTGACTAGGCCATTTTTCAGTCTGGCCTTGACAAAAAAGGAACGATGACCGTAGATATCTGTAATTAGTCCAGGTTTTGTTCCCCATGCTGCTTGGAGAAACGTTTTAAAGATGATAGATCGTGTGCTCCGGAGCGGCGCTCGAACCATAGACATGGAAGCTCAGTCACTTTCATGACGACGATGCATCTCCTTCCATTACTGACACCGTTTTTAGAAGCTCACATCTCGCGGGCGACGCTGACGTCATTAACGTAAAAAACGCCATTGAGGCCGTCGGGATACAGCCATCGTGCCGTTTGCCTCACCCGGTCCATCCCTGCGAGTGCACTGCTCCTCCCCTTTGAAGCCGACTTTGCTCGGTGCCTACTGAGGACACTTCGTAGCAGAAAGGTGTTGAACGGGAGCCATGATAGATGAAGCCACGCCAGCTGGGAAGGCAGAACCATTAGCCAGGTCTCGTCTGCTAAAACCCACATTCTCTTATTACTGTCATGGTTTTAATAAGCACCTGCGAATTCAGTTAATTACAAGTGATATTTATTACTAACACTATAATTATTTTACCTGTTTGCCCATCATTTCCAAAAAGTGAAATGGTTTGAAAATGTCTGACATCAACAAAAAGTGGAATTGCCCATTAATGTAAATATTTGTTAGGCAATATTTCTACATTTCTGATGATAAAAATGTAAAAACTGATATGTATGTAAATGAACCAGCAGATCATGAAGCAGCAGCGTGGAGAGGGTAGACTTGTGGCTTCATAATTCAACTCAAAGGTTGTGGGTTTGAGTCAGCTGTGTGTGTGTGTGTAAAGAAATGTCTAGGGTTCGCTCTGTACTGTGTGGGGTTCCATTGGGTGCTCCAGTTTCCTCTCAGCTGGGTCGGTTGTCTGGAAATCGTATTGTGTGATGGACTGGCATCCCATCTCGGGTCTCTCACACCTTGTGCCTTATGCTGCTTGAGATAAACTCCAGGCCCATCCTAACCTTGCTATGGATAAGCTGTTACAGATAATGGATGGGTCGTTAACATCTAACACTTGCCCTCCAGCTCCCTGCATTTTTCCTGGACTGCCCAGATACAGTGTTTTATTTTTATCAGGTCGTCTCACTTGCTCCCCTAAAACATATGTGCATACTTTTAATGTTAAGTCTTTGACTTGTGTGAATACTGTATAATGTGCACCTTAGAAGCTCCGAGTAAAATCCTTTAGTTAGTTCTTCAAGGTGAGTGAGCAGGCTTACCCACCCAATGCTGATGAACAGTGAAGCGATCAGTAGACATGCAGTTAGGTTCTGCCACAAAGATGTGGGTGTGGTCAAAAGTTGGAGCGAGTGTTGTCTCCTGTACAAGCCATGGAGTCAGAAAAGCGCATAAATATTGGCAGTCCTGCTTCCTTACTTCCTATAATAAATAAACCGGCAAGTTTTGGGAAACTACCTGCAAACAGCCATCTTTGCTCGCAGTGCTATGAAACCCTCATTATAGCGAGGCTTTGAGGATGACGGCTGTCTGTAATTAGTACCCATCTCAGCCTAGTGAGACACTCAGGTGCAATGACACGTGGTGAGCTGTCATTTATTAATGGTCTTTATATCAGGGAAGGGGGAAAAAAAAACTCTCCTTTCGCCCTTTAGTGTCTCACTGTGTCGGACATACATATCTAATCTCTGCACCGAACAAGCAAGGACAGACAATAAAGTTCATAGGTTCTTAGGATGCAAAATTGTTATTTTGGAGTCTATTCAGTCAGATTTGTAGCTGAATGACAAATGTGTGTGTGGGAGAAATTACCATAGTACGTGAGGTCAAGGGCAACCAGTAGGTTACTGGGTCAGATCCTGACAGAGGACCCTGCTGTAGGACCGTTAGGTAAGCTTAATCTGAATTTCTCTAGGAAGATATACCGTGATGATAAAATGTAAGCCATTTTGACTGCATCAGCTAAGTGATGCTTGCTTTTTGGCTTTTTTTAGTGCCACTGTGCTGGCTTGATTCCTGCGTACACCCACGGAGACGTGGTGCAGGGAAAAGCCTCCTCCTGGCTGAACCAAGCTCCCAATGTCCTTGACTATGGAGCATGGTCACATCTGCCTGCGGGCCCAAGGTACCCTGAACTTGGTGTCAGCGTGGAGGAGTGTGCCGCTGGGAGAGGTGTGGCCCCTTCTTGGACCCCCTCCCGGCAAAGGGTTCGCCTAGGAGCGCAGACGACAAAACTCTCCAGACACGCTGTCAGGAAAACGGATGGGGCTGCCCCGCAACGCATCTAACCATTTACGACCTTGACAGACGGGGAGAGTCATTGAGGCCAGCATCCTCCGTCCCTGTAGCCAAGGGGAGGGGGGGCCACTTCTGTCAGCACCATCATGGGTAGAAACGTTGGTCCTTGGAGATCTGGAAATGGATTTGTGAAAACAATTTGTGCTGCGAAACAATATCCTTTGATCGTGCGGCAGTGTCTGAAGTACTTTGGCTGCTAGGACGGTTGTGAAATTCAGTGGGTCGTCAAGGGGATGCCATACAGTTCTTTATGTTTGGTTAGGGAGGTTTTCCCCCACTGGGCTCTTGTGAGTTATGACACCCACAGGGTGCTAAGCAATGTTTTTAAAGTTATGCCTGAAAAGAAGCGAGAACTGTGGCTTATATCCATTCTGAACTCCAGTGCCAGATATGTTGAGGTAGGGGCTACAGCACAATTCGGTAACACGGACATGACGTCCACCGGGGGGTTGGTGTGACTTGGCAACCAGCAGTCACCAATTCATGCCCTTCTGCCACTGAAAGGTGGAAAAACCACCCTCCCGTCCCTTTCATTCAGATGATCTACAGTGATGAGGCCTGGCCCTCTCTGATGGACGTGCGCTTAAATCGATCCATGGCGCTCGCTGAGATGAAGGTGGCAGCTTCCTCCGGACCTCTCGAGAATTTGGCCCGGGACCGTTGTGCTTAACCAGCCAAGCAAGACTCGTCCATGGGAACGAAGGTGGGGAGAACGGATCAAAGCAAGGCCCGTAGGGAGCACACAGGGTGGCCTGTCCAAGCTTATCAGGGTGCACACTTCACCCAAGCAAGTTAAAACTGCAAACATTCATTATGGGATGAGGTGGGGAGGTGGATCAATGTACAGTATGTTCCCCAGTTGTGAGACGATTCTCTGCGGATGGAAAACAGGCTGAACGAGAATAGGAATAAGAGCTGCAGCCCAGAGGGGACGTCCTGGTACCATGAGGAGTGAGTGTGTGGTTTGTGAGGTTTTAACATCCCTAAGATGTCACAGCCTTCATTATGACCTCAGTGTGTCTTCAGTAGAGATGCCCAGAGATTTTGTGATTCACAGCAAATGTGCTTTTAGGGGAGAAGGGTCCATTTCTGAAACCTGTACTCCTCTTTACATTAAGTGTCTGTACTCTTGAATCTCTGACATGCTTATTAGTTGTTGCAATGCCCCTTCATTATGAAGCAATGCTGATGAGGAACTAAAATATTTTAAAAACCAATAAAAATGCCATGTTTTAATTACAAGTCCAGAGTATTTAAGTATGCCTATTTTAAAATTGTGTTTAGATCAAGATTACTGGACTTCTGGCAGTTTTGAGGGAATCTTGTGGTCTGTCAGAACTGTGCTGCAATCTCCTCATGCCTTGGAAAACCCGGGATTAGCTCCCAACTCACGTGGGGCAGATTGCTGCCGTTTGCACGCTGGAGTTAGCAGGCAGTCCGCTCCGCCGCAGGGGCAGCCTCCTTTTTTTACACAAATACTCGTTAAGAATCTTCAGTTCGGGCTCATCTGTAAGTACTGCCTGTTAACGCTGTCTCAGCATCTCACAGGAGGGATCTGGACCGGGACCAAAACGGCTGTGTGAGCTCATACACTGTGGAGCCCATTTCTTTGGGCCATCAGATGGGAGCAATCTGACGTGGGGAAGGGGCTCGCGCTGAGCTCCTTCATCGGAGCCGCATCATCATCATCATCATCAGGTAGGAGCAGCAACGTGACGTGGGGAAGGGGCCCGCGCTGAGCTCCTTCATCGGAGCCGCATCATCATCGTCATCGTCATCAGGTAGGAGCAGCAACGTGACGTGGGGAAGGGGCCCGCGCTGAGCTCCTTCATCGGAGCCGCATCGTCATCATCATCGTCATCAGGTAGGAGCAGCAACGTGACGTGGGGAAGGGGCCCGCGCTGAGCTCCTTCATCGGAGCCGCATCATTAACTCCCCTGGCGCTTGTGGAAAGAGGCCACCCCCCATCCTCCAGGGACTCTGAAATATGGAGCCTAGAAACGGAACTCGGGGGTGACTTCCTAACCTAATACCACACTTATTTTTCTCAATAATTCGTTTTTTTTGGCAGCAGCACTTTCAATATCGCGCACCAGTAGAAAATAAAACCGACAAGTTGATAAACCGAGCCCGCGGTGCGCTGTGTTAGCGAAAGTAGGAGTATATTTTTTTTTATGCAGTAAAGCTGATTTCTTCTTTTCAGTCACAGAAACTTAGAGAGAAAAATCTTAGCGGAATGAAATCATCTTTAGATTTGTTCACAAATTAATTTCCTGTAACACGTAGTCGCATAAATCCTCCGGGGATTTACTCCTACTGCCTCCTATTCGTAAATCCCATAATCGCCCAGTATAAGAGGAGTGTGTTATGGTGGGTCTCTGGGTGGGCTGCTCCCCCCTTGCCTGCTCAAGGTATCTCAGAAACCCAACCCCGTAAGCCATCTGCCGTACCTCAGGCTGGGCTGCCCGGTTCTTTCTCTCAGTTCCTCTTGTGTCTGAGGTTTTTATCATTGGTGTTTTGGGAGTTTGTGTCAGAGTGGTATGAATTTTTTTTTTTTCCCGGGTAATGTATCTTGAGACAGCTTAATGTTTAAAGCCGCCCTAAGTCGGTATTGAGCGGAGGGGCCATCTGTCAGATTAATTAACCCATACGCTTTAATGAAACTTTAACACTGAGGAGAGCAAAAGAGCCGTCAGTTTGTTAAAGCAAATGTAATCAGGAAGAGGGCCTTTAAAAGGCATCTGGGATGGCAATGTGAACATCATCCGTGGGCGGTTCCAGTCGGCCAATCTCCATCCTGGGATCCACAAACTCTCCTTTTTAATTCGGCAGTCACTTAAGGCGTTCAGAACAGTATACATTGCTCGCTTCCATACTAATTCATGTGACTAGCTCCATAAACCGGCTTTAAATGGCCGTTTTCTTTCTGCTAGCCCAGGATGGGGCTTCCAGACAGCTGAAAAACCCATTAACTCACTTGGCTTGTCCTCATTTTTTTAGGGATGTGGTAACCAGGCTTTGAGTCTAACATTTCCGGTAACCGGCAGACGAACTACAGTGTTTGCAGTTTCACGCTGAGCACCGCTCATAAGTCACAGGTTAAATGATGCTTGAATCTCTTAGTTCATTTAGAGGCACTGCAGAATTTCAGCACTCTAATTAAGAGCAGCTCAGGGTGTTTCCAGCTGTCTTTATCTGCCGGATTTTTAACTATAGCTCTGTTGCGGATTTGTTTATTTTTTGAGGAAAAATGTAGTGCTTCGTCCAAGGACACGGGACCCTGTTTCTTTAGCAGGTTGGGGCCCCTGCTCCTCAATATCAATGATATCCGTGTATGCCCAGAATACGTGGTGCTGGCAAATGGGCTGAGAAGGTTGGGCTCTGTCAGCTTGTGGAAGATTTCTCTGCAGATATTGGTATTATAATATCATATTGATATTACCAGGATATCCATGGCGTGTTGTCTGAGTATGAAGACTGTTGCTGCAAAGATATTATCTTCCTCGCTCATTCACTATGGAGGAATACTGAACCAAACTTCTGGTATCCAGGAGACGGTGTTTTACTGGTATCTGATGCACATCTCTTTCCCCCACGCCCCTCTCTTTGGGGTGATTCTTTCGGAGGTTTGGATTCAAGAGATCCCCGTATCGTCTGCTGGCCTACCATGCCCTCCCTCTGCTTCAGCTGTCCACACTGACCGGTTTGCTGCCTTTGGAGCCACCGAACCTGCTCTGATCACCTAACTGCATCCTCCAATAGCCTGTTGTCCTCCTGACTGTTACAACGTTGTTGTTCTTATTAATCTATTTGTCCAGCCCGGTGGCGGCCAGAGGAGGGTGGGCTTCCCCCCTGAGTCTGGTTCCTCCCAAGGTTTCTTCCTCCTGAGGGAGTTTTTCCATGACACTGTCGCCATTGGCTTACTCTCTGGGGACCCTGGGCCCTGGACTATGTAAAGCGCTTTGTGACTGCTTCTTGTTAAAGGTGCTGTATAAAAATTGAATTGAATTGAATCTTCTGGCCACAGCTTCCTTGGCAAAGGCTGCCGATGACGTGGGCTAGTGCCGATGGAGCTCCCCAGGGTCTTGATTCAGCAGCCCAGCTTTGGGTGTGGGTACGTGCAGCTGAAGAGAAGGATACAGCAAGACAATATATTGACATGCTTGAAAGGGGATAGACTGGAGTAGAGAGTCATGTGACCTCATCATTTCTGTGAAGAATGACTTCTGTGAAGGAGTTGCTTTTCTCACGGTTGCCCCTTCTTTCAAGCAAGGTCGTTACATTAATCTGTAAAACAGTGCATGTGACCAGGACTTTATGCATATACTTTGTTACTCATTAAAATCATAATGTGCATCTGACTGCAGTGTAGACATCAGCGCTTTTAGACAGAAAACATCCTGCTGCTCTGTTCCTGAGCAGCTCTTCCTGAATGTGAAATGATCGTGGAAAGCGAGCCTTGATGGCAGGCTGTCATATTCCCCAGCTGTGTGTATGCCCCCTGGTGGTGGAACATGGCATCATCCCAGAGCAGCTGTGAGGGACTAATCAGCATGGGTATTCTGGCTCTCGCTCCTCAGGACACCGCCTTTCACTCGTTGGCATTATGGATGAGTGGGCCAGCTGTAACACGCCGCTCAGGGCTTAAGAAGGCCATACTCCCCTAGTTACTGACTTCCCATTCAAACCTATTCACCTTAGTCTTTGGCCCATTTTGAAAGTTCCCCACGTCAAATAAAATGGCTGTCCAGAAAAACATGAGGAAGGTGACTTTTATCTTTGCATCTCTTGATGTAGTGGAAGATTATTACACTATAATCTCTGTTTCATTCTTATTTTTATTCTGCCTTACTGTAATCAATACCATGCATTATGTTCAACATCCTAATTAGTTATGTGCTCATTTGAGAGGCTATATGTCATTTACTTAATGGATACACTTATTAAAGTAAGTTTTTCTTCATGGCCTTCTGCAGACCTGATTCCTCGATAGAGGTCATTTCCCTAGTGAGGAACAGGCATCAAGAAAGCTTGATGACTAAGGACGCGGTCTTTGAAAAGTTCTCAGGGTTGCACATCCTCGTCCCAGGGGAAGCTCACTGTTTCCGAAGTGGGAAGCGGGATTTTTTTTTTCTGTAAACATATACTGAAGGAAAGCGGAATATGTATAAATGTTGTTTGGGGGAAATATGAGGGAAAACATAGATCTCTGTTGTTAAAGGCACCTCCTCAATGCTGAGAACAATTACTATAATGAGGGAGATGTCATTCTAATTACTTCTGTTTGTGTTTCTGGTTTATTGACCTCCTTTCACTGCACAGGTCTAGCATGTTGCAGCTCTTCCATTTGACTTGTATCTCTTTTGTGTAGCTATGTCTTTCATTGTTTTGTTTTTCACAGTTATTTTTGCAGCAGGGTGTAATTCATGGCTAATGATATTAAGAATCAGCTGTTGAATTAGCATGTGTGTATGTATAGGCCCATATGTTTTCCTGGGACGGATTCCAAGCTTACCATGTTATGGATGGATGGATGGATGGATGGATGGATGGATGGATGAACGGATCATGTTTGTGTCCATGTCTTTATGGGAGGCCGTGTGTGTCTTACTACAGTATCTTTGTTCCCGTCTTGACTTTTCTACCTTAACACTGATGTTCTTCCCTTCATCCAGGTTGTTCTACCCGATCCTGCTGCACAAAACTGATCTGCCCTTTTTAATGCAGTCCGCTACTGCTTTACTCATCATGCCTACATGGAAGATGAGGTTGGCTGAAATCGCAACTCTTCCAGAGTTGCTACTAAGGCCAGTTATCACTCTGTTCAGCACTGAGCACAGGATATCTTCAGTAAAATGTATAGAACTTACACACGTGGTCAAAATAAAACTGTTAACTATGTTAGATTGTAAAACAAATGATACACGTTCATTTTATGGAGACCCGCTAATGAATTCCTGATATATTTTCTCCAGACCCGCTAATGAATTCCTGATATGTTTTCATAAATCACCCACACATTATGTGGACAATTCGTCACGTGTTTTGTCGAATGGATGTACTGTAGGCGTAGATATTCAGTATAGTATGTGTCAGACTATTCGTTTGCTTTCCTATGACTTTCCCCCATGAAACGGAAGTGTGGTGTTTCACAGACTACTGTCTGTGTTCCTCTTTAGGATGGGAAGGGCTTCGAGAAGCAGTACATGAAAACGTTCGAATCAATATCATATTTTATTCATTGCCTTTTTTAGCTGAAGATTTTGAAGAGCCACCTGTGATGAGAAGAACCTTCAGTTAACACACTACTTCACGACGCTGTCGACTGCCTTGTGTGGTGCGTTGCCCACGTGTGATTCGGCGGCGACTCAAGGGTGTAACGGTGAAAAATGCATTTTCCATCAAATTCCATCGAATGGCAGGATGGCTGCCATCAATCAAGGATGAACTAATGGTGTGACATGATAGACCTGTGTGTATACCCTTTTGTATGTATTTAAAAAGTAAACAGAGATAACAAAACAAAGGCTTTGCACGTGTAAATGACTGCAGAGGACATCTGGTTAGTGTAGTCGCTGGAAAATTACAATCTGGTTGCACTTATACGAGAAGGGTGATACCATAGCAGACAGCATACACTGAATTGAAGGTTCATGAAATGGCCTTCCAAGATCTATTGGAGATTAGACAATGTCTTTATTTATTTCCTTGATTGATTCATTTATTGATATTTGTGCTTTGTGGGGGCATCCATATGCATGGTAAGGTGCTCCTAGCTCTCACATTCCAGGTGCTTCCAGTAACTCATGAATATTAACAAAGGCTAACAATCTGCCTCGGTGCAAAGATACACATTCTGGCACATCGGTTACATGGCATTTCAAGTGCAAATACCTACCTCTGTATTTGTGGTTTCAGGACAGCTGAGATGTGACTCAACTCCAATGCGATGCCTGTCTACTAAACACCATCTTTGGTAAGGAGCTTGTGGCTGCCAACTACGGACGACGCCCCACCTCATTTGGGTCAGCATGCCTGCTGCAGGTAAGGCTCATGCTGCAAGGCTCAACTACTCTTTAGGCTGGCTCAATTAGGAGACAAGAAGGTGTGTCGCCTGTCCAAGGTTTCACTATTCAGTTTGTTCAATTTGCATGCGGCTTGAACTAATCTTCTAAAGAGGAAGTGCATTTTCCTGAATTCCGTTCATTTCTGTTTGATTTGCTGTTGGTGAGCAAGTAAGAGAAGTATGGTATTTAATTACTACTTTGTCTGGCTTATATTAAAATTTAATGGTGGATGGTTATGATGGGGGATATCGGTCAAAGAGAACAGCTAGGATGATGGATAGCTATAATGAGAGATAGTAGTGAGAGAACTGTAAAGATTGATATCTGTGATAGAGAATAGCTAGGGTGATGGATAGCTATAATGAGAGATAGTAGTGAGAGAACTGTAAAGACAGATATCTGTGATAGAGAATAGCTACTGTAGGATGATGGATAGCTATAATGAGAACTGTAAA
>JAACJT020000028.1:16472412-16505990 GCA_009936485.2 Gymnarchus niloticus | reverse complement strand
TGTAGGATGATGGATAGCTATAATGAGAACTGTAAAGACAGATATCTGTGATAGAGAATAGCTACTGTAGGATGATGGATAGCTATAATGAGATAACTAAAGACAGATATCTGTGATATCTGTGCATGTTTACTGTTTATGTGAAGCATGGTTACAGTGTACATGTGTCCTTTGCTCATGCAGCCCGTCATTAAGAAGTAACTGGCTCCTTAGTCCATTTTTGATATAACGTGTGGAGAAAATGGGTCGATACTCTCACATCTCATGAGGGCAGAACATAGCAATTACCTGGTGTGTGTGTGTGTAGATTCAAACTTCCCATGGTTACAGTCCTCTAGCCAAAGTAACATTCTGATTGAATTATTTACAGTATTAATATAACATAGTTGACTGACAGAACCTTTACTCATAAACAGTCCAATGTCCTTTGAAATACGTACTCTGAATAAATGACCCATATTTTTCATATGGAAATCCATTGAACTAAAACGTTAAGACTAATGAGGAAATAAATGTCATTTTGTGCTTTGTGTTATTGAATTAATTAGAATTGCTCCTTCAATAATGGGGAAAAAAAACATTCTTCTTACGCTCTGTTAAAAAATAATCAGGGAGCTGATATTTCGTATATGCATGAGGTACTGTTAATTTACAATAAACCGAAGATCACACACTGAAAAAGCTTGTACTGAGCTTGAGAATGCCATCGGAATAAGTGGTAGGTTAGTTAATGAAATATAAATGGTGCCTCCTTTTCAGGAGATTTAACAGTTGACCTGTTTGACTGGTACAGGCATGAGAATGACATCATTTGGCATTCCCAATTTATTGAGCCCTGTTGATATTCATTCTTTGTCTGAGGTGGAGCAGCACAGGTTTTTACTTGCTAGAATCCCTTTTGGGTACTGGATAGTTTTAAAGTGGACCCGGGGCAACAGTGGATGAGGATGCGTGGGGAGACCTAATCGATAATACAGACAGCTGGAGAGACGGCTAAAATGCAGCTTTAAGACATGTATAACCACGAGGAGGTGGACGGAAGTCTGTATCTTTTCTACGATAATGTTTCTAGGTGCTGGTTGTCCACGGCAACGTTCTCCCTGCAATTAGTCATTGAGGTTGGCTTGGAAACCTCAGACATCCATGGCATATTTAAGCTCTGTGGACCAAATGTGTGCAGCAGGCATTTGTTCAAAGGCAATACGGAATGTGTGGTGGAAGACATGAGCTGCGGGGGGGGGTACATCCCAGGGTGGGTTGACGTGCTCATTTAGCGGTTAGAAACTGTCTCTTAACCCAAACTGCACACACGGATATTGCTGTCTGATACCACTTCTTGCCTTCTCAAAGATCCAATGCTCAATGTGTTTTGTGTTTCTCGTGCTGAAGGTGAAATGCCTGTTTTTGTCCCTCTCCACTGTTTAATTAAACCTGTGTCTACTCCTGTACCTAGGTATCCTGTTCCTGTGTCCTGTGGTTCAACATCCCATCCTTCGCCCTCATGGTCCTAATCTTTGTTTGTCTGATTTCCTTCCCCTCAACTCTCTGCTTTGTCTTCTCTTCCTTGCTTGTCTCCTGTTATTTTCCCGAATTGGAGAGTATAGGATGGTGTGGTTTTGGCGGGATTTTAAATGTAGTGCCTCTGAATTGATCATGGATCAAGTAAGCGCCGTGGATCCCGTAGTAGAAGCTTGTGTTGCTGTTCTTCCATGTAAGCTGTCCTGACCGTTACAATCAAAATGGCACAATCCATAAAATGTATACCCGAATATGAAGTTTGCAGATAATCTATTGTTGCGAGTCTGAATGAGCACCGTAAAGATGGCCTCAGACGTGACATCATTAAAGACATGAGTGAAACACCCTCAGGCAGGCCTCCCAAGTGGTATGCCACCTCCTCCTCCTTCTCTTCCTGCTCTTCCTCTCTCCATCTGATGCTTGTTCTGGACTGTGGGGGTATTGAATGTGGGAGTGATGTCGCTCCCTGATTCCGCTTCAGCCAGTGGGCGCCCACTTGTCCTCGCACGGCCGTCACGCCAGCGTCATAGAATATGTTAACCCAGCTCTCATTCTTTTTTCTTTCTCTCCCACGCCTCCCTGAAAACCATCATGTCTGGGGTCTTTAAAATCTGCCTCTGTGTGCTTGCATTTTTGTGGCCTGTGAAAATTTGCTGTAGATATCAAATTAGCTCTATCAATCCATCTTCCACATGCTTATACAGTTTAAGGTCATAGGGGGCCTAAAGCCTATCACAGGCAGCTTGGGCACAAGACTGGGGTACACTCTGGATAGGATGCCAGTCTATCACGGGGCACAAGACTGGGGTACACCCTGGGTGGGATGCCAGTCCATCACGGGGCACAAGACTGGGGTACACCCTGGGTGGGATGCCAGTCCATCACGGGGCACAAGGCTGGGGTACACCCTGGGTGGGATGCCAGTCTATCACAGGGTGCACACACGTGCACACATCTGCGTGCACACACACACACACACACACACACACACACACACCCAAGCATGCAATCTGGGCAATTCAGACAAAGCAACATGCCTACCTGCATGCATTTGGACTGTGGACACAGAAGTACTCCACATGACCCAGGGAGGACATGTAATCTCCATACAGGCAGAGCAATGCCGGCATTCGAACCTGCAGCCCTGGCGGATTGAGCTGACAATGTTACTCTGTGAGCTTCTCATTTTTTGTGGTATTACAGCAATACTTGCTTAATACACTTTTAACTATAGGACTGAATTCTAGTGATATGCTTTGGTAAGTTTAAGTTTGAATCAAGGTTATAATTTCTAAAACTTAATTTCCTCTGAACGACAGTATTATATGGCTGATAAAAATGCTAATGTATGATAATCCTAAACTGACACTACTGTAAATATCAAAGCATTGAAACAATTTTAGCAGTATTAATTTATCCCTTTGTGTTTTAAGAGGCACCCTGTTTCCTCACCACGGTTGCTGACTGATACAGAGCTTTCCTTGGGCACTCTGGGTTTCCTCCGGCAGTCCAAAAACATGCAGTTGGGTTTATTGGCATCTCTAAGGAAAAGCAGCTGGAAGATGGATGGTTTTTAAGAAACATAGCCATTTTTTTTATTATATGGGAACTCTATGATTAGATTCCAAATTTCAATGTCTGATTTTAAAGGGGCAGCTTAATTTCTTTAATCATTTCTTTTCCTTTCATTTCATCTTGTATCTGCGATGAAATGTCAAGGTTTTTCAGAGCTGTGTACTGAATTTTTACTGTGGCTTGTACTTTTTATAAGGCACGTTGGAGGAAAACTCGTTTTTCAATAAAACGTCAACACTTCTTACATCCAGGCAAGATGATTACCTGAAATCAAGTGATTCTTTTTTTCACACTATTATCCAGACACCATCCTAACATGATGCGGACCTGTCCTCTGTACCCAGTAGGTCCCGAAAATTGACTTTGCAGTCCAGTGTACACAAACATGCACGGCGACTACTATCTCCCAGAATTAGCAGAGCTGGGGTGAATGTGTCTGGGTGTCTGCCAAGCCAAGGCTTCCTCTCCATTTGCTGTCTTTTCTGGGTGCACACAGTTAACCATTTCAAGGTGTTTCCAGCTGTGGAGCTTTAGGGTTTTCCTGTAATTGAAGGCTTGGGCAAAATAATGGACCTATAGCACCACTGAGAATGCTGTTGGTGTTAGAATGAGGAGACTCCGTTTGAGAGTTACATGGGTGCCATGAAATATTTCTTCGGAGTTTAAAGAGGATAGCCGGCCTACTGCCTTGGTACAGCAGAGCTGAAGAATGGCTTGGTAATGCAGCTTATTTTTCCTGTTAAAGTTCCCTAGTCTTTCTAAAAAAAAAAAAAAAAAGAAAAAACACAAAGTGACATGTCAGTAATCAAATTTCATTCTCATTAAGATACTGTTTGTTTAAATGCATAACATCTGTTTATACTCAGTTTATTTTTTTGATCTGTTATTCTGCTGTTATGCAATTTGTATACCCTAATTGGTTTGTTAATCATTCATTGTTTGTCTTGTCCAAATCCCTGACTGTTAGGAGAAGTGTAAAAATCAGGCTTTCGGCTGCTGGTTTTATGTTTTACGCTCTTCCTGTACCATGGAATGATTTTAGTCTGCAAGCTGTAGCTGTACAGGTATGTCTATGTGCCTTTGTGGCTCCAGACAGAGCTGGATGTGGGCGAGTAGAACAGTATACTAATGCGTCATGAGGGTTCTGAAAAGGGAGGCTTGCTGTTCTTTGGTTGGTGTGGTTCTTCTTCTCCAGCAATTTTGTATGGACGGCGGTTGTGAGGTGACATCATTACATTTTTTATTTTTGCCATCCTGGGTTCTGTACCACAGTCTGTTGACCATCTCTTATCTCTGGGTTCTGCCTGGGTGGTCACACCCATCTTGCACTTTTCTGGGAAACTATCGTTTAGACGCGTCGCCGTCTGGCTTTGGTGGTAATTTTGCCCCCCCTTTGTCTTTGGCTACTCAGGTATGAGGGGTGAAGGTGTAACGTGATTAACTGTCAAAGATATTAGACTTTGGGTACAGGGTATGGGGGGGGGGGGGGAAAAGTCATTTCAAATAACTGAGGACTTTGGCACAACCAAATCTCAATTTACATGAAAGCTTCATATGGGAAACCTCGGTGCTTAGGAGACAAATATTCATGAAGCCCCCTGTTCCTCACTCCCTCAAAATGAAGGCAAAGATGGATTATAATTACTTCACCACTGCTCTCGTAATGTCCTCCTCCTCCTCCTCTGGACTGACGGGTGCGAGTTGTGGGCTGCGGAGGCCGCAGTGATGCCATTGTTCCGAGATTAGCCATCCTAATTAGTACATGCAAATATTTACCACGGTGACCACCTGCAATTTATTGCTATGTTTTCATACCTTGCCCGCTCACGTTAAACGAAACGACAACCAACGTCAGATAGTTAAAACGCCAGACAAAGTCGTAAGTGTGTTGTTACGTTGGCTGTATCCTGGAAGGATCCGTAAGGAATATTCTGGGAGGTGTGACAGGGGGTTAATGAAGTGCTGGAATAAGAACTGAAGGCCCCAAAGAACGCCCATCCCGTCCACAGGAAAGTGGATCCTGTCTGTGGCTGGGCTGGCCGGATTTATCATCGTTCAGAGAAAATCAGAAATGAAATAGGGGTCCGGTCTTCTGGGATCCGGATCATGGATGGCGAGGACCGTCCCTCATTGACTGGGACAGCCTCATCTTAGCTGAGCCTTGAGTGTGACACTGATGATTTTATTTAAAATGGGGAAAAAAAAAATGGGCTTGTTTTCCATCACAGTCTGAAGACCTCCACGACACTCTGCCAAGACCTGGATTGTGTGCAGATGAATGGTACGTTTGGTAGGGGGTGTTTGGTGTTTGGCTGTTGCCCCCAATCAGATGTAATAATGACCCCAAGAGCAACAAGAATTGATATAATACATGCAAAGTAGGCCTTTGATGTTGAACTTCCTGCTGGGTTGAACCTGCAGAACAATTGACTCCACCCTCTCTCTGTGTCCTGCTCGCTATTTTGAAATTTCATCTGAAGCAGTTCACCTCTTGTTTAGAGATCCTGTGGATTTCCCCTCTGGAAACTGTCTCGCTTTCTCTGCTGTCCTCAAAAAGGCACCCTGCAGCTCCACAACCCCTCCTAACCAGACCGTCTGAGAAGGATGCAGCCCCCCCTCCAGACACACACACACACTCTCTCTCTCTCTCTCTCCCAGTGGGTTTCAGCAATTCACACAGTACCACAAAAAACGCAAAACATGCAAAAGACGGATTCTCGCGCCTTTGAAGTCTGAGTGCTTTGTTCAGGGAGAGTGCGGATCGCCTTGGCTCGTACCTCTGCAGTCTGGGCCCCTTGCCCCTTTTTGTGTCTGTTCCCGATATTCTCCCTCTGCTGCCCTGTTTAGCTAGATAAATAAAATACTGCTTTATAATCGGTTTGATACAAGTTACCCGAGACAACGTGTAACCCATAATTAGCACTGGAGTGTCTGTATTGCATCGTTTTTGCTGGAATAAGGAATGGATTTCTGCTGTCCAATTCCAGTGTGCCTGTTTACTCAAAAAGGGCAGGGAGAGGAAGACAGACTTTCAGACATAATGCAGTTAAACCCATACTTAAAGTCTTTCTATTTGAACAACCTGTTTGAAAGTATTTTAAAAACAGCAAAACAAATCCGGTTAAGCTGTAATGAAAGTCACCATCCTAGTAGGTGTGTTCCTTCCCATCAATCTGTTTGCTGCTCAAATTTTGTACTAGCTATTTTGCAAATGTGCATAAATGTGAAACATCGCCCCCCGGTGGACTGGTGCCATGTGTCATTTGTCTGTGCACAGTGGCGGTAATGGAAAGATGCGGAGATTCTGCTCCTGTTGACCCTGTTATTCTGATTAGTAGGTAGTGCCCCATCTCTGGACCTCGGTGCAGACAGCTTAATTTATGTGCACGTCGTGGACGGGAAAGGTAGAGGAGGACCGGAGAGGGCTGTAATTTGTATTGATTTCTTTCAGAGGACAGGGAAGGGAAAGACATTAAAGTTTGCAACTCCCTCTTTGGGCAGCACATCAGTCTACATTGGGGCGATGTAACCCCTTTGCTGCCAGTGGACTGCCGCCTTCTGAGGACTGCTGGTGTATTGCAGCATCCCTCTGGTGGGCGGAGCCAAACAGAGGCTGAAAAACATGTGTGAGGTGCCACATCTCTTCTTCTCACCACAGGTTGAGGTGGGGGGTCAGACACTGAAGTTGTGTCCAGGCAATAGTGGAGAAGTGTGGACATCTTGCCCCATGACTGTCTAAGCCTCATGAGGAGCCTTATATCTAAATACTACTTATTATAGGATAAACTCATCTGATTATAGCTGAAAGTTCCTGTGTATGTTGTCAAAACAGTGACATGAACAGTGGTAGGTTGGCTCTGCCGATAAATATTGTAACCACATGGAAATCTGGCACTTCATTTCCCTTCTGGAATTTTGTATTTTCTTTTTGCCTCCTGATCTCCCTAAATGGGATCCATGCCTCTTAGTACAGTACAGATCCGGCCAGCCCTGCTTCCTGTAGTGGCCATAGCAACGAGGACACGGACTGATATGGAAATTGGGTTTTGAATTGTGATGGGCTGGACGCCCTTGCCGACCAGCGGACGCGACAGGGGAGGGATGGACAGCTTAGTCTCTGCCCGCCTCCACGGCAGAACGGACACTGGGTTACAGACCCTCTCCGTTTGTGTCCTTGGCACCTTTAGCCACTGTTTGTTTGCACGGTGACTTCCACCCAAAAACAAACACCCTCTCTGTGAGTCCCTTTACAGGGGCTTCAAAGCCCCGTACCCTGGATTGTCTGTTTCATCAGGATAAATGTTTTAACCCCATAACTGGAAGGGAGATTCACTGCTGCTGGATGATACAACCGAGGGTGGAAGTGCTCTGTTAAGACCCCGGTCTGGGGATTATACATAATCTACCCCCCCACCACCTTCTTAGCCATGCATTTCTGATGGGACTGTTCAGCCAGGTGCTCAGTGGGATCCTGATAAAGGCTCACTGCCGCTGGATAGCAGTGCAGCCCTGGCTGGCCGCTCCTTAAGCACGAGAAAATCCCCATCGCCAAGGATACACGAGATGGCGAGGAGGGGGGAGTCAGAGGAGGGGCGGGGGGGCGGCTATTAGAAGGATTGCGGTAGTGATGCGTACGGCAGGGGCCACGTGTCTTGTCAGAGAGCCAGAGCCACCGTGAGGGTGACTGCATGCTGAGCCGGGATACTCCGTCCCCCGCCTCCCCTCATCCCAGATACGCACCTTGGCAACTGGTGGAGAGGGGGAGTTCTACACCCCCCACCCCCCCATCCTTACCTGACCTTCCCTCGTATTTGCAGCCTGTGGAGTGGAGAGGAGCAGGCGTGAGCCTGGGGGATGTCCTGAGTACGGACGGAGGGAATCCTGCCTCGCATCTGGACGGTGCACGGTAGGGGTGCTCTGGGGGGGGTGTCGCCTAGGAAGCTCAGAGCCAGAGCTCTGACACCGAGCCAAAACTGTGCCTCACTGCTGGTGATTTTCTCTCCTTCCATGTCCATCACCAGTGTTCATGCATGTGAGAGGTGCCTTTAACCTGCAGCGCGATTTCTCTCCTCGAAGCCACACCTGTGTGAGGTTTATTACTTTGGCTGGAGAGGGAAGGCTGACGGGGGAGAGCTTTCAGCGTGCTATTCGGAGGGAGGGGAATTATTCTGAAAGGCTTCTCACATGCGGGAGAGGGAGAAAATCTATCAAGGCAGAGTGTGTGTGTGTGTGTGTGTGTGTGCCGGCTCGTGTTTACGTTTACTCCAGTTGTTTTGCACGTGGCGCGCTCCTGTGAATCTCTTCCACTGACATGCTGTGGCGTGCTTCGCCGTGATCGAGGTGTTCCTGTCAAACAGTGTGGATTCACTTCGGGAGGATAGTGCTGCGGTGGGCCGGTGGATCCCCTTCTCCAGCCGTGTGACCCCCTTTTGCCAGAGATCCTCCATGGTCTTCCATGAGCTTTCAGAGGGTATAGAAAGCTGTGAGTGGCTCCTGCGTCCTGGAGCAGGGTCAAATCCAGACGTAATGGGGGGGTCTGTAATGAAAGGTCCCCAGGATGTAAACCCCACCCTGCTGCTTCTGCATTGGGTTAGATGTTCTCTGTGATGCACGTGTCTACTCCAGCCCAGAGATCGTAACTCTCGAACACAAGGAAACCCTTTTCTGGTGACAAGAACGGGAGCCTTGACGCAATAAAGAAAGGATCAACAGCAGACCGCTCTAAAACTTTAGATGCACTCCATTCCTAACTCCTTATTGTTTACAGGGGGGGATCACATGACGACAGGACCGTGAGAGTTTAGACACATTCTCCACCGAAAGTGCCGGCTTTGCCCTCTACCTTCCATGTTTCCTGTATCTGTTCCCCTGTTTGAGGACCAGTCATTTTCTACCATTTCATTAAAGCTCACCTCACGAAAAGGCAGTATATTAAGAGGCAGATCTGTTACAGTGAGCAGGAGTTTCATTCTTCCAAGGGTTTGCCCGGCATCTGTGATACTTGTCTATTCCGTCTTATTTTGTAAAACGATTAGAAAAGCATTAAAGCCTTTCGTTTGTTGGGCCGGGATGAGGAGTGTTTGATTTCTTTTCATTCCTTAATCACTTCTGTCTGCTAGTTTGTTCAGAGCTGCGTAAGAGTGGTCCTCTGGACTGTGGAAGACGCTGACACCTACCATTACGTGGGTTACCGAGAGTCTCCGCTCAGTTTCACGTGCCGTTTGCGTGAGCTGCGGGCTCTGAGTGCTCGTGCCTGGGGAGGGGTTTAAAGGGCCCTCTTACACACGTTTTTACAAATGCAGTGCCTGCGTGGGCTCTTTACGCTGCAGTCATAATGAAGACACTCGGTGAATCTGTGATCCTAGTCAGGTGCCTCCCACTGCTTTGGCTGGATTACTGCTGTGTGCGTCACACGCACGTCCCCGTCCTGTTCGGCCAGGGTTGATGTCACAGTACCGTGGGTAATAAATGAGAGAAAGCTGCGTTTCTCGCTGACCTGCTGGGGTGCCGTTAACCTGTGTCTAATTCCTGGAGCTTTCCACATTTTCCCCGGGCCATTCTGGGAGAGCATCTGTCCCCTGCTGTATGGCAGACGTTGGACACCTCTCTGTGGGGGGTGACGGGCACCATCACCGTACAATGGAGGCAGCATCCCCTCCGTAAGATGACCTCATGTGCACGTAACGATATCACACTGAAAATTATATCAGTGAATGCTTACTTTCTTCCTCTTATGAAATATTACAAGAAACTCTAATAAATTATTTTCTGAATCACGGTAGTCCAATGGACTTGAGAAGTTCAGTGCTTGGGAGCCATTTTAATTCTAGTCCTCATTATGAAAACATGTCATGTGCTCTTGTTGGTTTTGGTAATTGACTCTTGGAGTTCTGTCCTTCCACCGCAGTGAGGACGGAGTTGCTGGACAGCTGAGAAATTGTCATTAGACTTAATGCGTGAGAACCTTGCCTTAGTGAGCACAGGTGATCACTTGAGCATCTGGGATGTCGGGCACCGGTTAAAGGTGATGTAACACTGCTCTGCACCCGGGTGCTAGCTAGAACCGGCCCTGAACTCATGGTTAGAAGTATCCAGAATACGGTGAAGCAGGGTGGGCCGGGGGAAGTAATCATCACTGCTGTAGCAAACAACTTCAGGGGGGCCGACGAACTCTGCAAGTGCCCAGCCCTGCTTCGGTTCATAACCAGCCATCAACTGTCTTCTCAGACTTCATTCCAGTTCATATTGAAGGCCCTGTGTGCCTTTGAAATATGTTCTCTACCGTATTGAACTGTAAAATCTGTCCGGAGTCTGCATCACTCATGCTTTAAAGTGCCAGTCCAAACCACACCGCACATCGAGGCATCGCCGAGTGAAAGGCTGCATTAGTATCTCGAATCCACCCACACGCGGAGACAGGGGCAGTCTTACAAAAGCAATTTGTCATTCCACCCAAGATATTAGCATTTATCACCAATTCTGAGATGAGGATTATTATTTTTAAAAGAAAACCCCCTGCAGAGATACATCACCCCCGGGGCTGCCTTAAGTTTGCCTGTTTTTCAAAGTTTTTTTTTTTTTCCCAAACCCAAGTCTCTGCTCACAGTGTTCAGAAGGTGTTATTCAATAACCAGCAAAATGAGGACTGAGATACTGTAGATGAAGGTCTGATAGCTCTTACTCTCCCACCCTGTAGCCTTGCAGCCTCGTCCCTCACTTCTGTTTCTCTGTTTCCCTTTGAGTGACATCCTGCCTGGCAGAGCCCCTGTCTAGAAGCTGGTGGCCACTCTTTCCCCCTTTCTTGCTTCTGACCCTTTCCCTCCTACCCTTTTTTCATGTTGTCTTCCAAATGCCTCATGTCCTTCTCTGTATTTTACAGTTTTCTGGCTGTCCTCACTTCTGTTTCTCCCTCCAAAACTGTACCCTGGCTTAGGGCTTCCACCTTTGTGAAGGTGTTGTGTATGACAGAGTTTTACTGCTCCAGAAACTGTTCCATCAAAGTGTAAACGTTGTGACTCCCCATGCGGCAGCAGAAGGGGTGCAGTGGTGATCATGGAGCTGGAAAATGGAATAACGGCAGGAACGACTGTAGAAAATGGCAGCTGATAGAAGCAGAGACCACTCGCTGGTTCCTCCCACAGTTGCACGTCCTCCTCCCTGCCCCTAACAGAACAATACCTGTGTGGGAGCTTTCACCTCTGACCGTGTGACCACCAGCTGAAACCCTTTCACCTCTGACCGCGTGACACCAGCTGAAACCCTTTCACCTCTGACCACGTGACCACCAGCTGAACTCCTTTCACCTCTGACCGCGTGACCACCAGCTGAACTCCTTTCACCTCTGACCGCGTGACCACCAGCTGAACTCCTTTCACCTCTGACCGCGTGACCACCAGCTGAAACCCTTTCACCTCTGACCGCGTGACCACCAGCTGAAACATTTTGAATGCGTCAAGTCCCAAGCTTTAGTTGGGAATGCATTATTCACTCATTAAGCCCCTCAGGTTGAAGCCAAAGTCCCTCTTCACATGCATCCCTGATCAGTTGTTAACTCACTGATGCCGTTCTCGATGGAGCTGGCATTTGCACATGGCCCTGTGCCACCCGATGGGGGTTCTCAGCTGGGTCATGGTATTTGCTGGTGCTTCACTGACTCTTCGAACTAACCTCTGCACCGTGGTACCAAAATGCAGTCGGCGTCAGGTCTGGGTTTCTCAGTGTGACTGTCACATCCAGCCTCGTCCTTGATTCCCATTCTCTTTATTGGTGAATCTCAACACACATTAGCCTGGTAACCTGCCCTCCCCCTTCACATGTTGCAGGACCTCCAGGGGGGTGGAGGGGGTCACTGCCAGCCTGCTGATGGCCGGCCCCCCTTCGGGGAACTCCAAGCCCGAGGCAGTGCCATTACCTGCGAGAGCTTTCATTTCAAAGACGTCGGAGAACTGAACGGTGCTCTGTGGGTAGTGGTTGTATGTAATTGTATCACGCCCACCGCTCGTTGTCCTTGTGGCGTGGGGATCCCTTTTCAAAAACACGTGCCTGTAAATCATACCTAAACATACCCGTCGATACACACCTACTATAAACTGGGGGTTTTAATCTGTGTCAAAGTATTAGAAAAATGGCTCACGCATCCTATGGAGGAACTGACGCGTGGTTTTCTGGTCTAAGAATTTATATCCAGGGTAACGGGATCCACCGAATTGTTACAGAGATCATTTATTTTTCGCCGTTCAAAGACACCCACAGACACCGAATTGAGGGAGTTTTGTTTGGTATGTGAATTAAAATAAGGCTGCACGCTTTGTTTTACCTCATAGATCGATGGCTGAACTAACACACAAAACATTTCTAAATGGTCCCTGTAGACCTGAAGACCCACTGCCATGTCTGGTCACTTTAATCCCTGCGGAGAGTTCCAGGTGCCACCAGGTGCCACTGCTGGGGGCAGTGCCAGGGTTCTCGTACGTTGTCGTAAGCGGTCACGTCCGATCTGTTTGCTCACTCTGGGGATAGCTAGCTTCTTTCAGGTACTCATTCAAATTGAAAGGGACGGGACTCTGACTGTCTCTTAAAACAGACTTGGAAAATCTAAATAAACGTTTCATCCAACATCTGCTGCTCCTTGCACTCGGAGGACTAAAATTAACACAAGATCCAGCCTGAAAGTGGGCTGCACAGTAAATTAAAATAACTCGGTACGTTTAGGTGTCTATAGACTTTAAGAAGGACCCTCTTGATGTTTGTTGGGGGGTGGTGAGGAAATGCTATGAAGTAATTTTATTAATTTATTTCATGTTTGGTGAAGATTGATTTCCTTCACCGACTGAGGTAGCGATGCTGTGACCAGACAGCATCTCAAGAGCTGGGTTCTAGCAGGCCCACTCAGCCAACAGTTACAGACTGATATCCTCTGACATGTCAAACGAAAAATGTCTGAATGACCAGTGAGGCCTCCTAATCTGTGATCTTAATCTTGTGAGCGACGCGTTGAAAATGAAACCTGTCTTAACTGACACAAAAATGCCCTGGAATCAGCCGTTGAAAGAAGCAGAAAGTGGAACTGGAAGACGAGATGTACTGAGGTGTTTTACTGGGCGAGGGAAGGCAAGAGGTGTTAGCTGTTGACAAAGCCAGGTGAATTGTTAAGTTCGGCATATGGGGGGAGGTTAAAATTTACCCAGCTGTGGAGGGACAGGATTTCCTGTGTGGCTCCAGACCATGCTACAGACAGCAGCATAGTGTAACTCGTGTTGTGTTGTCAGAGGAACCGCGGGTCTCCTTGACGACAGGCACAGAGCCCTGCTGCGGAGTTTGGCTCGCGTAAGCTGTGTTCCCCTGCTTTCTGTGTAGTTCTTTTAAGGTCTGTGTTCTGTCCCTATGACTGCATAATCCTCTGCTGTGCAGCAGCTTCATACGTGCAGCCTAAGAAATCCCCCCCACCCACCCCAAGAACGTGACATTTAGAGTGGTGCATGCTGGGTAATGGACAATAGCCAAATACCACTGGGACCCTTTAATATCTGACAGGGTTTACATTCTTGGTGGCATATAATGCCAGACAGGCTCCTTAAAATCTCACACCTGGGGCTTGAGGAAGAGACCGTGAGAGCTTTTCAGAGTGATTTTGCTGTTCACATACGCCTTACTGGGAGTTTCCGACTCATGGGCTGCGCTGCCGTCTGGTATGTCAGCTGCTCATGCCCTTGTGCGTCTGCATGAACAGGATATGAATCTGAGTGCCTGTTACACCCCCGACCATTAGGTAGAGAACACCTGACGGACTCAGGGATGTGAGACACTGGTGCTGAGGAGATGGAATGCCAAGTCTAGCTTTTTCCCAGTGATTTAAGTGATTTAAGTCCCCCTTGAGGCATGTCCAGCGTGGTATACATAGCGTCCTCTTGTGGGAGCAGTGTGGAGAGCAGTAAAAGTAAAATGTGACATTGGCAGGTCGTCTCCTCGCTACAGCCGAAAAGGAGTCACAGATGCTCAGCCGTGCTGCTGTAGCCATGGCTGACGTAAGCCCAGGGACCCTTGGCGGCTGGTCACGGCGACAGCTCTTTAGGCAGTAGAAGCTTATCCACCTCGCATCATCACTCGAGGGCTTCTTCAGTCCGACAGGAAGACGGACATTCTTAAAAGGTTTAATTTCTTGTTTATCTCCAAGTCGCAGCTCAGCCGTGAATATCGAAGGGTGTTCATGCGAGGGGAGCAGTGATCTTTGAAGGTCACCGATGGCTTTAAAATGGTAGGGAAAAAAGGTATTTTTATGGGAAAAGGTTTGGGATTCCAATGATTTTCGAGTAGGCTGAAATGTAGAACTTTGTGAGATAAATTCACATTTTGAATTCTTTTTTTAAAAAGACGGCTTGCTGCCTTCAGTAACTGTAGTATGTTAGATTCTATATGACTGACCTATCTAGTAAATCATACCTTAATTCTTCTGCACTCTGTTCCGTAATGTCACGGGCAGTTCTATGTCCTCTTTACACCTCGAAGATGAATTTATGATGTGTGCTAAGGAAGCTTGCAAAGAAGAGGACATCTGCCTTTTCTGTTCATGGACCGCCGGGTTCTGCAGTGGAGCACCTGGAATTCCTTTCATTCAGTTTACACCTGAAGTGTCGGACACGCACTTTCGGTTCCTGCCAGCAGGGGTCAGGAGATCAGGGAAGTACATTTATGGTGTTGATGAATACAAATAACACTGTGTGGAAAAAAACTTATTTTCCAGATTGCAGTGGTGGAGGAGATGGGATTGTACAGTAAATTACAAAATGAATTATCCCACTGATATCTGGAAAATGGATTGTGGTGTCTCTCACTGATAGTGCAGGAGGGTCTGACGAATAGGGAGATTCTACAGCTCAAAGGGGTAAACACTGGGTATCTCATTTTAACAACTTTGTGGACTGAATTATTTGAGCTAAAATAAGTACATTGGGTCAGGAGAAAACACTTCTAGTAATTGAATTTTTAGATGTACCTAGATGTATCTCAGGAGTGGAGACAGAGTAGGACTCCTCCCAGCCCCTGCAGATCTCTCTCTCTCACTCTCTCTCACTCTCTCTTCCTCCCTCTCTTTCTTGATCCAGTGACCATTCTGGTAGATTTCCAAAAAACTGGCCGAGCAAAATCAGATGCAAAGCTCTAGCTTAGGTGCCATAGCCTCACTGCACCTCCCCAGTCTCCCACTGTACACAATTTTTTTTGAATATTGTACAAAAAAGTGTAAATAGAGGCGTTGAGTACCATGTGATGCGAATATTTTCTTCCTTGATAATAATTACTGAATTTCATCAGCACTGAAGAATTTTGCATCGTTTTTCTTTTGGAAAAAACATCTAGGAACATTCATTTTTCATTAATTTTTGTTATTTCACTTTGTGGATGCTTGAGCGAAATTATTCCGCCACAATAAAAATGCCATTATTAGACAAAGTGGGGCACGGTGTCTCAGTGGGAGGCACTGTTGCCTCGCACTTCCAGGGTTGGTGGTTTGAATCCTGCCTTTGTTCTGTGTCTGTGGAGTTTGCATGCTCTCTCAGTGCTTTGCGAGTTTCCTCCCGATACTCTGGTGTCCAGGACATTTGATCTAGTCTGATAAGCAATACTAAACTGTGTGTACTTGTGAGTGAATATGCGACTGCAGCCTGTGATCTGCTGGCACCCCATCCAGAGGGCCCCCCTGCAACCCTTCATAGGACAGAGCAGTTTGGAAAATGGATAGGCGGGTTGTCCCACTGGTTTCTCATGTTGCGTTTTGTCTTATGCCAGCTTAAAAAAATGAAATGGAACCCAGAAAAGAACTCTGAGGGACTCATTTGGAGACAGCATAGTAGTTATTGAGCAGGTGTGTGTGTGTGTGTGTGTGTGTGTGTGTGTGTGTGTGTGTGTGTGTGTGTGTGTACGTTTGGGGCGCTGTGCTTGAATGGTGCATCCAGCATATGCTCTTTAAGATTTCCAGAGGAAGTTACCATGGGAGTCACTACATTTTAACTGTATCACATTTAACACGATTAATATACCCATAGTATTTAAATGAAATGCAGGGGGCATCCCAAACATTGTGGCATTCTGGGTTATGACAGAACTGAACCCAACCATGAAATGCGGTCCACTCAGCTCCTGTCTGATGACCAGAAGAGTCCCAGAAACTGTTTCTTCTTGGTGTAAAATGAGCTTTTTGACAGCCATTTTTCTACTCAATTTACATGCAAATTTCTCAAGGACTACAAATGGGTTCTAAAATGATTTCCCACAGAAACAATAGATCTGGAAATAGACAGGGAATTACACGGCGATGAGGTATTCTGGGTCTGTAAAGAGCAGCATGTCGCTCTAACAAAAACGTTTGTGAGCTGAAAAGCAGTTTTTCAACATAATGAATGTGCACATGAAACGATCACTTTGTACAAAAATGCTCAGAAGTCCAGAAGCTTGAACGTGACTGTGGGTGGTCCACCCTTTAAGTGGTACCCTTCCTTGAACCCGGAGCCTGTGAGCTGCGGTGCGTGTGTGCGTTTCGAAAAGGCAGAAACACACCGCGGGAACCTGAAAGGAAACGTAGACGCGGAGCTGAAGTGACATTGAGCTGGAGGCCACAGTTGATGAGTGGTCTCTCACCAAGGGTGCATCCACATAAAGAAATGTATGTAAATGAGTGTGCCAGGAATTCACCTGTTTGTATTCAAAATCAATCTGTTCAGAAACGATAAAGAGTTTAGATGCGGGAACTGCATGCCTGAGCGACAGACATTCACAGTGCTTGCGTTTTCCACTCAGATCAGTCTCTTTTAGCATTGAATTAATTGTAGAGTGTCATCTACTGCCCAAAGCAGTGGGACAGCAGACCAGAGCTAGTTGAGTACACAAACTTGGCTTCTGAAAGTGGGCCATTAAAACTGAGCGAGAGAGACCCCTTTATTTTTTGCAAAGTGCTTCATCTTCACGTCTCATGCACATGTATAGACGTGAATATGGTTTATTATTGCTTGGGTGTCTGGTTAGTCACTACCAGGTCTTCATCTTCATTACTGGCTCAAAGCTTGTCATTAAGCCAGGAATCTGGCCTTGCCTGGATTGACTCGTTTTACGGATTGCGTTCGTACTGTTTAGACTGGTGTAGGAATTTTCCATCAGTATCAGGCAAAAGCCACCATTTTTGGGTTTTTAGCCAAGTGCACAGCTATCTACTCCCACTGACAATTCATGCTGCTCTGCTATAAAGCAATGAAATATGACATCAGTGAAGCATATAGGGTTATAGTCATCGAAACATTATACAGGCCACCTCTTTTGAGTTTGCCTGATCCTGAAAGATCAAACGGGGAATGATTTTTTACATTTACTGCACTTTACGCAAGATCTCCTTCCTGCAGGTCAAAAATTTCGCCTTGCTGAAATTTATTAAGAAATATCAAGCCATCCATCATCTAACCACTTATCCTGGTAGCAGGGGGGCCAGGAGTCGAACCAAGGCAGCGTAGGTCACGGGGCTAAGGAACACCCTGCATGCGAGTCCAGTCCATCACAGGGCACAGGGCTGGAAAAGACCTGGCATGCGATTTCAATCCATAACAGGGCAAATGCGCGTGTGCGCGCGCACACACAGTGATTTAGAGGCCTCTTACCCTGGCTGTACATCTGTGGACTGGGAGGAGATCGGTGAGAACACACAGACTCCACACCTGCAGAGTGCAAAACACTGGCTATGTGAGGCTGAAGTGGTACCCATTGAGCCACTGTACTGCCTGATTAATAAATTTTAAAAAGCAAGTAAATAAAAACATACCAAATTTGTCTGAATTCTCAAGTAAAACTTCACATTTATCTGCATGTGATACATTATTGCAGGATTACTGATTGAGGGAACCGATATTTCATTTTCCATGGGGTTCCAGGACTGATGTTTAAGTCAGTAATGTGTGCTGAAGACAAAGCCTTTGACTGTGCATGTCAGACGTGTCAGTCAGGCCAAGTAGATCTCAAACGGCTATCAGTTCAGGTTCACGGCCACAGGAACCACGGTGCCAAAGGACACAACAGTCCATGAATGCGAGATTGAGTCTCATGAGGATTCTTCTGTTGTACCCTTGAGCAACATAGTAGTTGTTGCCAGAAAACTAAAATCGATATCACAGATTCTGTAAACTGAGCAAGATTACATAAAAGCACGTTGTGAAATATTGTGGCAGATGAATTAAAGAGACCCTTTTTGCTCATGGTATTAACATTCATGTTTGTAAATGACCGCTTATGATAAAGAACGTCGATCTTTGCGGTATATTCCATCAGGATCCAGTGACTCCGGACACGTGCAGATGATGTAACATTGAGTGAAATATTGTGCAGTACAGAACATCGGTGACCTACCTCTACTGATCTATGTTCTGTGAGCTACATATGAAAGACCATGATGAGTACAGCTCTTCAAATACGTTATTTAATCTTCTGGTGTGGAAACTAACTAAAGTCCAGGTAAGGTATAAACTGTCAGTTTATAATGACTACAGTCCAACAGCACCGTTCTCAATGGAAGAAATTGTAATTACGTGGCTCACGGTTCTAAGGTGACTCACAGCCGCCTGCTCTCTCCATCACACCATAAGGCGGACAAATTAATGAGCATATTTTCTCTAGGCAAATTTGAAAAGTATTCATTTGCGATGCAGTCAGTCAAATTCTTTTTTAGCCTTCTGGGCAGAGGAACTTTCAATTTTAAGACTGAGAAACTTAATTTTTCTTCCATACCATTGTGCTGTGAGACCACATCCCTCAACTTAATACAGAACATTAATGTCTGATTGGATTGGGTTTGGTTAAACATTTATTGAAGTGTTTTTTTTTAATTACATGTGAAAAATCTATGTATCACATGAGCTGTAGAACTGTTGAAATGTTTGGTGATGAAATATTCAGCTCAATATAGCCTTAAAATCTGTGTGTAATGAATGCGCGTAGAAAATATATATGACCCTGGCATATTTGTCAGACAATTGTAATATCTGTGAACCTCCATCACATTAAATGGACACTCAGTTTTTCTCATTTATTAAGAAGTTTATTTTATCCCAGCATTTAGATAAAATTGTTTTTCATCCCTGCTTAAAATGTGTAAAATATTAAGGTAAAATGTCAGCAGTTTTTCAAATAGGTAATTTGCAAGGGAGTGTGGGGGGTGGCGATATGCAAATACAGTTTACTATCGATAGTAAATGTCACATTAAACATTTACTGTGCGTATTTATGTTCCAAAACGAATTATTGTACATATGCGTCGGTTGCTAGAGGTACTTCTTGATGTGTCGGTCGTGGTAAAACTTTACGACTTCCAGGTTAAACTTTTAGCAGAAATGCTAATTTGAACTCCGTGTTCTCCGGTGACATCTGGGTGCCCCGTTCGCAACATCAGGATCCAGAGTCGTTCTCATCTGAGATTCAAAATTTGAATCTCAAAATCTGAATTGACAGTTTTGACTGATTTGTCTTTAGCTTCAGCATGTAAAAAACACACTAAGAGGCAAATTGTCCAGGAAACACATGAAAAATACAGCAATGACTACGTTGATATTAGTGTGGAATAACAACAGAATTACACCACCACCCGTCCCCATGAATTGTTGACTAGATGCATATAGCTGTATATCAGCTCAGCCAGGTGTGTATTTGGATGAAAATCCACTCTTCACTGAAGACCTAGTCAGCAAATTATGCTAATATCTCATAATTCCAGTTTTCCCCATCACTACTTTGATCCCTGTTAAGCGTTCAAGTAATTTTATAAAACAAAAACTCAGGCATTTTTAAAGACCATTTTCCAGTGTGGGTTCATTTATTTTCTGTGCGATCCCAGGATTCCAGTATAACATTTTGTTAAGTGACAAATATCCATCCATGCTGCTTATTGTGGTCACGATTGAACAGGAGCCTATCCCAGAATACAAGGCTTAGGTACACCTTGACTTGGGATGCCATTCAATCGTAGGGCCTGTTAAGTGACTTAATCACTTTTATTTTTTGTTCAATACTGAGCATGTCGTTTTTTTTTTTGTTGCCTCTGATTACAAAAACTTACTGGGCTTTGTCTGCAATGTTTACAACATGACTAGTGGATTTTTTTTTTTTCTATTATTCCTGATTCTTGGCCTACTTTTATCCACTGTAAGTTCTGACAACAGTAACAAAAGGGATGGTCTTCACAAAAGACCATCTGCTACACCTGAGAAGGCCACCCATGTTTTCCTGGCAGAAGATGGGGAATACCGGAGGTGCTGCAACCTAAGACATCCTGCCTGGTCCTGGTTCCCAAGAAAGGCCAGTCATTGACATCATGTATCATGAAGACCCTGGAAAGGCTAGTCTTGTTCCACTTCAGATCCCTGGTTAGCACAGCACTGAACCCCCAAACCCCAAACCGCCAAACAGGATCACATGGGGCTGGTTGGTGCCGTCATCCACCTGCTGAACAGAGCCTCCTCCCATTTGGACAAAGCAGGCAGTGCTCTTCAGGTACAACACTGAACTGTCATCAAGAGATGTTCTTCGATGATCCCGCAATCCTGGGGGGTATTAGAGAAGGCCAGAATCTGGAATATGGGTGCTTGGTAAAGGACTTTGGTGCAAACTGAATGGCCTATATCTCAGCACTGGAGAAACCAAAGAGATGGTGGTGGATTTTTGGAGGCCTACAGGTCATCGGAGAGGACGTGGAGATAGTGGAGATGTACAGGTACCTGAGAGTCCACATGAGCCAATGAAGAGCCCTCTGTTTCACTCTGATAGTTTAGTGCCTAACTAGTGATCTCATCTGCTGTTGCTTTAAAGATGCATGTTTGAGTGATATGATGGTGATGGAAGTCACGCTAGGCTCCACCTCTCCGATGGAGCTCCAGATTAGCCCAGTGGAGACCATGGGGGCCGGCCTTTGTCAGTCTGCCCCGCCCCCTTCTTTCCATTTACATTTTCCGATGGCACTTTTGATTCTCATCGCCGCTGTTTTGCATAAAGACCCCCATTCATTGTCGACGGCAGCCACAAAGAGGAGGAAATGGCATCCGGCCGAATGCTGAGGAAAACGGAAAGCACATTTTTATGGCATGCTGACATTTTATCAGCCGCTGTGGTTCAGAGCCGGATTAAGTGAGTCGTGCAGGATCCTTGTGGCTGATCCCATCCTCCTAACGTGTGTGTCCTGTTTGGGCTGCTCGTCTTAAGTTCACCAGTGCAGTATAGCATGCAGAGAAAATGCAGTGCATTTACACATGGAGTACAACCCTTTGTCTGGGCACGCTGATACTCCATAGGAGCACTGAGGTGCGTGATGTTGCTCTTCTGTCTGTCACTCGCCTGCTGCAGACGCTCGGCACCACCGTGTTCCGCCGAATTTGGGTCGGCTTGCACGTGGATGCACCTGCAGGCCTGCGGACACGTCTCCGTCCGCCCGCATCCGCGTTCTCTTTTCAGTTGACCTGCGTAAGAAGGAAAGTGTTGATGTAGAGCCAAACTCTTCATGCAAGCGAAAGGTTAAATGACAGAGCAGTCCTGATTGTAAAATATGAATTTTTCATTCAAACGGTGAAGCAGAATGAGGCTGAAGTTCGTACGGTCGAGCAGGCCTTGATGTGTGCACGTTTGAAGTAAGGCATGACATTTCCGAGTCGCTTTGAGCGCGGCGGTGAGCCGTGTGAACACCCAGGGTAGGGCCTGCTTCTCTTTGTCAGGGGTGTTTGTGGGGGGAGGGGGGGCCACGTCGCTTCATCAAAACTGGTGTTGCGACTCCTTCACTGACTTGACACGAAGCGTGAATGCGTTTACGCGACTGTCATGTTCTTTGTTGTTGTGCCCCCCCACCCTGGTTTTATTAACCTCTTCGTTATTTAAAGCTAAATAAAAATGCGACCAGAGATGTGTTTGTTTCTTCTGGCTGTGAATTCAAAGTGCAATTAAGTGAGGGTAGGTGGGGGAGTGTGTGGGTGGGCCTGAGTCGACACAACTGGAACGCACACTGGACCGATGATGAAGTCGGCGTGTGTTTGACTGTTCAGCCTGTGCTGTCCACCGTTTTGCTCAGACCTTCAAGACTGACACCCTCCCACCCCCACCCCACATATGTTTACACCTTCATTAGGACTCCATGAAGGAAATAAAAAACAAATATACGTTCTTTTTGATCCCATTTAATAAAAAGGTATGCTTTCAGCGGAGTTGGAATGAAGGAGCCGGCTAATGTTTATGTGACGGACGTCTGATGTTGGAGCCCCCCGCCGTTTATCAGAAGGTCTTTAGGAAGCTCCTCCTTCATCAGCAGAGACAGGAAGGGGAGTTCAGGCTGGCCAACCCAGGGTGGGTGGGGGGGTGGGGGCACCTTTGAATGCCTAGATAAATTGAAGTCTGAAATTTAATTAAGGTTAACTCCTGTCATTAAAAATTCATCCTGCATGGCAACGGAGACTGGAGGTGGCTGGGGGCCGTCACGCCGCTTCGAGAGCAGGGTGGCCTGGCACCGCCCCCCCATTGTTGTATCAAAGTATGTTACTGTGATGTGGTGCCTGCTCCGTCACTCATGGGTGTTGGTTTGGGCAAACGCTGCTTCCAGGCAGACAGCCCGTCTAGATTCACAGCGGTCCCTCGATCGAGCTCAGGTACCCAGCCAGGGTCTATGGTATGAGGAGACCGGCATCAGCACTCTGTGTTCCAGGGTGACTGAGATTCCAATGCTGCCCTCCATTCCTGTGTCTGCTCACGGGTCACTCCTTAGCTCCTCCTTCCTGTCAGTCAGCATGACAGAGCTGCTGTCTTACTCCTTAACGCCGTGTCGGTGGTGGCCAGGGGCTTCTCTCCATCTCGTTCCTCTTACTACATCTCTTTGATTGTTTAGCAAACCATTCCGTGACTGTTACTCAAAGAAAATGACACCATTTTCACGGCTGGATGTTTTACCACAGCTAACCTGGTGCTGGGCTCTGAACTTAAGCTTTGTGTCACGTGATCATCCCTGTTCGCCCTGCTTCCTACCTCCTCTTCCTCATTTCCGGTGTCTATATGTTGGGTGGATTTGGTTTATTGTCACTAACCCCAAGCCTTGGTTTTGTGTATATTTTAGGTAATAACATTTGATTTTGATTCTGATGTTTTTGTTGCTGGTTTTTCCTTATGTCCCCCCTAAAAAGACCCCCTCCCCCATTCCCCCTATTCAGGTTCCAGTGTGTCTTCTGTATTCCTGTGTTATGTAGTTCTGACCACGAGTTCCACTGCCTCTCCCTTGCTAACTCTGTAAGGTCTCCATGGAAGTGTATAAGGCTTTTCAAAGACCTGGAAGTCTGTGGAGGCAGAGTGGGGGGGGTTTCTCTCATTGTTCGGGAGCTCTTGGCATGTGAGTGAGTGTTTCATCGAGAGTGGAGGAACATTAGAAACCCCGGGCCAACCCACCCCTGACGGGTGCCTGACAGATACTTGCAGTGGTTGTGCAGGTTCAAATAAAGGGGGACGTCTGGTGCTTGGGGAGACGTTATGTCAAGTGGCTGTGGCGGGCCGGGAATGGACCCGGCATTAGTGCGGCAGGGGCCTCCGTGAGTCGCATTATAAAACGAATGCATTCCTGTCACAGGCTTCACATTGCATCCATTTAATTAAGACAAGAAGAATCAATGCAATTTTGAAGTAATGTAATTAACTGGGGAATCTGATGAGCAGGCATACAAGTGATATTTGTAACATAATGGTAGGATAGTCATTGTGACAAAACTCTCTTCAATGGTTGCTAGGAGCAAAAAAAGGTGTAATTCACGCAGTGTCATTTTCCCATTCACATTTACAAAGCCTCCTTCTTCTCTGTCACAGTTCCTCTTGTGTTTTAGAGCTGCTTTTATGGGCTTCTTTGTCCTGGAGACCTTTTCTCTGTGTCCTTTTGTGTCACGGTGACCTTCCAAAGACTATATCAGACCGACATGAGACCTTGGATAAGGGTCTCCCAGGAAACCAGGCGGGAGGCGGGCTCTCCCCATCCATCCTCATCGTCGGAGTCGACGGATAGCCGTCCGTTTCCGTCAGAGAGCTTTATAGAGATGCCGAGGAGAGTGAGCTTGTGGATCCATTAAGCATATTGGTGTAACGTGGGGTTTTTCGGAGATGAAATTCACTGTCTGGAAAAAGTGTTGTCGCTAGCAGAAAGGGAGACTTGTAGAAGATGAACATATTTCTTCAACATATATAAAATGTATCCATCCAAACGTCACAGGATCTGTGTAGTTACAGCACAAATAAAAATGAGCAGGGTGCAGGCTACCCTTTGCCAGTACTGGCTGATTCAGTACATCCCGGTAGGCTTTGTGTAAGCTCGTTATTGAACTCTTAGTAGCCACTGTCCTCCACCCTACTTAGTAATCTCAGCTGCTTTCATGGAGTCGATCTCTCCATCATGTTGAAGCTTTCTGCTTTCGGTTTTTATGTTTGAATGTTCGCTGGGGTCGTATTTATGGATGTATGTATGTATACAAGCTCTTTGCATGATAAGACCCCTCAGCTGGTCATCGGTCATGAGCCTTAATGTCTGGTGAGAGCCTTTGGTAACCTACGCTATGTTAGTTAGTATGGTGAAATTGAAGCTGAAGGTCTTACTGCAAAAAAGTACAGGTGACTGTAGGGAGACTGTCACAGGCAGCATTAGTGAGTGACACGGGGACAAATCTAACATGACCAAGCAGGGTGGGCTTGTTTAACAATGACCGAGGTGTGAGAGCGTGATTCTTCGGTCCTCATCCCGGAACAGCCGCTGTGCTGTGCTCATTAAGGGTAACATTGCAGTCTTGGTTCTCGCGTGTGCCATGAAAGGCGGGGCGTACGCACCATACACGCCGGTGCATTTGCACAGAAGGCCCACACCTCAGGTTGACTTGAAGTTTTGCGGGATTTTAGTAGCGTCTTTGGATTCCTCAGTTGCGTCACATGGTTGAAACAGACGTGCAAAAAGATTTAGAAAACATGCTTGGTACAACATATAAATTATAACCTTACTCTATACAGACCTTGGCTAGACTCCTTAAGATATCAGTAATTCATGAACAGGCCCCTGGTATTTATGTATGAATCACTGTGGGGTTACTCGTCGGTAATTGAAGGCATGCTGCATTCGTTATATGGGCTGCAGTGTGGCCATCAAAAGACTGATGGCAGCAGCATGTGGAGTTGCGGTCTAGCGCCTCTTCCACGCAGCTACCTGAGGAGAGCTGAGCAGTGACACTGTGGGGTGGGGAAACCGATTCCTGATCTTGCACTTCGAGCTCAGGGACGTCTCCATTTGCCTTCGAGCCCCTTTCATCATGAATGCCTCCTACGTCAAGCGAGAAACAGTCCACACCAGGTGTGACTGAATTCAGGATGCGTGTCTGCTCTCCACCAGTGATGAACAGAGCTGAAGATCACACTGAATTCACAGCAGAAACAGGCCTATTGAGCCAAGGGGTCTTCAAAGCCCTAGTACCAGCATTGATTGGTAGTTCAGGATACTCCCTCCCATCAAAGGTTTTGAAACCTCATTAAACGCCAGCATTGATTGGTAGTTGAGGATACTCCCATCCACCAAATCCAGGAACAAATCACCTGAAATTGAAGGTGCCTTTTTAGCGTACAAAACTGATCTATGTGCCATAATTTAGGGAACGTGTCTTTTTTAGATGGATGCACAGTCATTTTAGGACACATCCAGTGAACATGTAAAGGAAACTGCCCTTTTAGTGGGGGTCATAAAGAAAACGTGACAGGTGGGGGAACATGGGAAGTGCTTCCATTTGCTGGGGTTTGTGGGAGGTGTGGCTTCTTCTGAGTCACTAGGGGCTTAAAAACACAAGACATCAGTTTCCATACATCAAAGGGAGTGAGAAACGAACAGGTGGGGGCAGTCAGAGCACTGACCGAGGTCACCTGACTGTCCTTTTACACGCTCTTCACTTTTCTCAGAGAGGCAAATCTCCGTCCTGTTTACCGCTAAACCGAGCACTGTCATGTAAAAACATCAACCATCACAACATATTCTCAAGGCTGTGCATTTCCTGTTCCTGCCTCAGTTATATGAAATGTAAAGATGATAAACTATTTAGGCTCCTTTAGACAGGCTACAGCCCGACAGCATGGTTCATTCGGCCATGTTGCTGCTGCCCCTCCTGCATGGCCGAATGAACGTCAGCCGTGACCCTCAGCACTGTTAACACAGAATAGCAATGAATCCCATCACCTGAAATTTCTAGAGATGAAAGCCCTTCCCACACTGCCATTGTTTTCTCTTGAATATTTTACTTATTTATAAAAACACAAAAGCGTGCCGTTATCTGAAACAACCAAATTTTAACCACTAGACAACATACACGGCGTGAAATTGATTGTGGCATCACCATAGCCACAGAGTAACGACCTTTTGTCAACGTGGCCGCAGGTTGAAGAATTCGCCAGTGATAACAGGCAGCCTGGCTTTATTATTAACGAACCTCATCCATTTTTCAGTTGTATGCGGTTTCCCATGATTCCTTGCAGCATGCCACATTTTGCATTCAGGCCTGATGACATCGACCCTGGGCTTATCCAGCGCAACTGGATTAGCTGATCCGCAAGGGGATGGAACAGCTACGTCTGGGGCTTTAATGAGGGGGAATTCATCTTTAATGAACTGCCACTGCCCCCCCAACCCTCGTTCATTTTCTTGCCAAATGTCAGCTGGTTGTACCAATCGAAGAGCCAAACTTCTACAGTTTCCTTTGCGGCAGCACCGATTCCTGCTGGGGAAGGTCCTGCTCTGGCCAAGATGATGCATGGCATGTGAACAAATTCCCATTTCTGCGAAGGTGCCTGTTGTCGTTGGGTTACACAGAATCTAGAGGAGCAACGGTCAAATTTGACGTGATGGAAACCCCGGGGTTTTTTTAGAAATGTGACCGTGAGTCCCAACACCATTAACGCTCAAAGGAGTCACGTGGCTCGATAAGTGTACGTGGGGTGGGGTGGGGGGGTTCCATTGCGTCTGGAGCATGTTAATAGAGAGGCTTGGCATCATTTCTGTCGGAGTGCCTTGTTTGCCTTTTCTGCATGTGTATCGAACAGGAGCCTGCCAGAAGTATGCGACCGCCATCCTCCCAGCAAATTCAGTGGTGCTGCATTGCCTGGTCTCCCGTTGCTTTTCCCAGTCTCCCATTTATCCACCTGCATTTTTCTTCATTAGCGCTGGAGAGAGGTGCTGTTTTTTTTGGTGCTCGATGATCTGTCGTTACTCTCAGGGCCTTGCATTTTTTTAAGCCTGAATGAGTAATGCAGTTCTGGTCAGTGTTTACATCAGGAACAATTAATGCTATCTTAATCTGAGGCTATGACCAGAAGCAACCCCAGGAGCAACACAGGGGAGATCTCTGAAGCCAGACCAGTTCTCCTGCGAAGGCACAAACCGGCCTGGTAGCTGATAACGTATGGCACCTCTGGTCGCATTTACCACTAAAGTAGTTGGCATGGTGTGGAGCTGCGAGCACTTCTGCTGCATCTCCCCAGAAGCCTGTTCACTTCAGGCCACAGACCGCAGGCTCACATGCATCTGGAATGACTCAAGTTTGGACCCGCCTACCCACATCACTGTGGGACTTCATCTCTGGCAGCACAGCCTCTTCACAGAACATAATAAGAACAGTGACAGCCTGCCGCGTTACATGCGACGCCAGACCCCCTGACAGCACGGCACGTGTACAGCTGCGTCATTTTGTTTATGTAGCACGTGATGTCCAGTGGTGTGACTCTGGGAGAGGTGAGAGATGGGATGGAGGGAGGGTTCAGTCCTTCGGCTCGGCGCACGTGAGGCGTACGATGACCGAGCCAGCCTTCACATAGCTCTGACACGTCAGTGGCAAGCCCAGCTCGCTTCACGCTTCAATCAGCATTAGAGAAGAATGTTCTGTCTGTCATTGTCTCCTAAATTCATCCCAAAGGGAAAGTGAATGTGGATAATAGGATTGAATGACTACGAAATGGACTATGATGAAGCGGGCAGCAGGTCAGATACGCTCTACGAATACTCTAAAGAGTGTTGACAGGGCGTTGGGAGGCGTAGGAGCAGCCCAGCTCATAAAGGGCTCTTTTTGTTGTGCAGGATTACTGTGCAGAGGTGCTGCAGCAGAGTTCACGTTGGAAGGCGAGTGACACGCACTGCCTTTTCTGTCTTCAGAGTGAACTCAGAGGTACGGAGCCCCCCATTCTCTTGAGCTCTGCCCTTACTTTCATCCCGTTTTCAAACACCCCAGTTTCTCTGAGGTTTTGTTTACCTCGGGCTGGGTTAGCATGGCGAAATATTCCACCAAGGAGGCTGAATAACTCCACAGTTTGCCGTCCTGCAAGCTCATCCCAAGGCTGATAAGGTCAAGTGCACCTTAGCTGTTTGTCACTCCTGCTCTCGGCAGTCATGCTCAAATAGCCAAACATTACCGGATCATTACCATGAGGGGCATTTATTGTGATAAATCTGAGGACTGCACCACTTCTGTAGTTTAAATTTGTCTTCGGGGCAGGACCGCAGGCACAGATGGGTGTATATGACGCCCCTATTTTTGCACTTTGTGTTGCAAATCGATAACATATCGACTGACTTTAGTATAATTTGTCCCGCTGCTCGAGAGGTAAATGGGTGTTACATTCACGAGGCTTTTCCACTGCCCTCAGACCTGTGGGAGAAGATATTATGTCATTCGTGGCATTTGTGTTAAACCCATTTATATTTTTAATGGGGCCATCTGAAAAAATGGCTACGGTTTGTCCACGTCTGCACCCCTGTCGCAGGCAGTTGTTATAATGCGGCGGTGAAACATTCAGCTGCCGTGTCTTACAGGTCGCTCCGCTGTACCCTCCACAGTCTGTTTGCGTCTCACCCGTTTCCCGTTAAATGAGTCCCGGTGGCTCGGAATGTCCCTGCGTGCCGCTTCATCTCCGTCTTCTCCCCGGGGATCCCGGCACCGCCCGCTCCCTGTCAGCTTTCCAGTGGGGGCTCGCCTTGGAAATTGTGGCAGATGTAAGACGAAATAACGATATCGGGTGAGCGATCGAGGACGCAGGTGTGTCGGCGCTGTATCCTGTGCTGGTTTCCCGCCGGCAGGGGCCGTGCTCAGCATTCCCGCGTTAGCCCTGCTTTACCGTGTTGGCGCCATATCTCTGGAGGACAGATTTCAGCAGCAGGTGCTCTGATCTCTTCACTCTCCAAGCCGGTCTTTTGAACTCGTTTCTTTTTAATATTTCACCGAGATAAGGCAGTGTATGGTAAAGGAGAAGAGGAGTGACTGTATGATCATTTTTTTTTTTTGAGCAGGATTTGAGTATTCGCTTTGTTTGATATCCCGTTTTTTAAAACGACTTTTTCTGATCGCCCGTCTTTCCCTCCATATGTTTTGCCAACGTATGTCAGAGCTACAGTGTGCCTCCAGGCAGCCAGAATTACAGGCAGTGCATTTGCACACTCGTTTACCGTTGATCCATGCTGTCATGTCTGTTTATGATTTTGAGAGATTTCAGAAGCTGGTTGAAGGTAGCAGGACGCCAGAGGATGGGGGGACAGCGTTGTTTTGCTTGAGAGTGCGGGGAAGGGGCAGGAAGGGACAGCAGCCTTATTCAGATTGCATTGGTGGTGTGAATTGGGACTACAGTAACATTACAGGTATATTAGCTGAAGTGTTCTAGATTCGGGTTTGTGGTAGATGATATTTGGAGAAAAATCCAAAGGAAAAAAATAAGTTGGAGGGGAAAAAGAAATGGGAGTACGGAGAAGCAGTCAGAACGTTGGGTGCTGGACAGTTTGGAAGGGGCGGGAGTTTCCCTGTGCTGAAATGGGACGTGACCTGAAAAAGCTAGGTTAACTTGGTCACGGTACAGCGCCATCGAGGGGCAGTGTTCGGCGAGAGAATGGACCCCACCCTCTCTGTTCTGCTGGAACCTGTCGTGTTGGATTCCGTTGCCACCAACGACCGTTAAATCCTCTCTGACTCAAAGGCAGCTGCCGCCGGCGTCTGAATCAGAGCTTAAGGACTAATATCTCATCTCCTTCTTTTTGTCTGACATAACTCTTCGCAACTGCCAGCACATCCCCTTTTTGTCTGTCACGTCGCAGTAAGGAAGACGACGTTCCCCTGGGAACGAGAGTGAAGCCGACTGTGAAAGCAGGCATGAAATCGCAGCCTGGTCGCAATACACCGCAGAGCTGCACGTGCGAGATTTCCTGCGACATGACTACACTCTGGCTGTATTTTACTGGAACGAGGGCCACTCTAAATAAGTTTGCTTTTGGTTTGCTTTGCATCCCAACGCGTTAAAAATCAAGGTTGATTCTTTGATCTGTGACTGCCAGCTATGGTAGCATCGTCCTTGTTTAAGTTTAATGAGGGAAAAAAAAAAAGAAAAACGATATTTTTACGAGTTGACTTTGCATTTTGGGCTCATGAAGGTCCCATCGGTGCTCTTCTTGTGTATCAGAACATAGCTGAAATATTAGAAGGAGGCTTACAGGAGGCTTCACACACCGTGGCCTCTCACAGACACCTCTCCATGAAGTCTCCTGTGTCTGACTAGCAACTAACCAGCTTCTGAGAAAAGCGGAACACCAGACAGGAAGAGAGAAAAGGAAGGTGGAGTGAAACAGATGAGGAGTAAAGCAAAATCATAGCATTCATAAAAGGAGGACTGGAATTAGTGAAATAAGTCAAAGAGATGAGAGTAAACGCCATCGCAACCCAGTGGACAAATAATCCTTGTAAACAAGTAAGATCTCCTTGAAGAACAGGCTTGCTTGAATGAGAAACATGATGTGCTCTGAATGTCAGAGAGCCTTTTTCTCATTAAAGAGTATTTTATCTTCCTGATGAGTTGATTTAATAAATTTCAGGTGCTGGTACTACTGATAGTAATTGAAAGAGCAAAACAAAAAGAACACCATTAACAAGGAACAGACAGCTAGAGGTACTTCGGTACATGGAGACCTTCTGTCTCCAAACCAAATCAAAACAGACCCTCCATTTCCACAAAAAACCTGGCTCTCTCTTTTCAGATCAAACTAGACCCTCCATTTCCAAACCAAACTAAGTCCTCAGTTTCAGCTTCCTGCAGCAGCTTCACTGCCCCCCTCCCCTTTCCAGTTAGGTGGAGGCCCCTTTCAAACCCTCTCCATTTGTCGGCTCTGAGTGCGGCTAGCTCCAGGACTCCCGCTCGGGAGTGCCAGGTGTGCACGCGTGTCGCTCTTGGCCTCCTGCCACTCCCAGGCAAACAGGCTTGCCAATCCCCGGGGCCAAATGCGCCGCAGTCACCTCTACACCTCGGTCGCCCCCTACACCTCGTTCACCCCTGGACCTCGTTCACCTCTATTTGGCTTTCCTGCCGGCCGTGGGTTATGGCACTGTTATTTCACTGCTGGATTTTAACCTTGATTAAAGCGGAAAACAGAGAACACCTCGGGGTTTATTCCAAGGTGACGGAGTTCACCAACTCGAGCTCGACGCAAAATTGTACTTTCCAGGTCATGAAACAAATTAATTCCAACCTGTTAGAGAGTGTGAATCCTAATGAAGGCGACAGGGAGATTGCAGCCGGTCGCTTTAGCACCCCTGACTCTTGATAACCCCTGCATTGTGGATCATTTTTACCTGTCCTCCATTTTTATCTGGCCTCTTTATCTACTGTATAACGTTAACTATTGCTGTGATTCCCCATGTGCATTTCTACGATTTATTTCACTCTCATTTTTATATGCTTATTCAATTTGTCGTGGTGTAAGATGGATCAGTTCCATATGAACATAAGCCTTGCTTTGGATCGGAGGGCAGAGTGGAGACGATTTCAAAGTTGACAGACTGGCAGAGATGAACGAATACAGAAGATGGCCATTTCACTGTCAGCAGGGGTGGCAAACGTAGGAAAGCTGGATAGTTGGGGGTCTGTTGTGGGGGGCTGCAGGCTTTGGGTGTTGGGTTTTTCGAGGAGGGGAACTTGTTGAGAGACAAATCAGGAGTCTATTATTATTATTAGGCATGTGTGACTGAATGGGCTTGTCCACAAGCCCTTGTCTCTCCTATATTAGCATTTGGTTTTCTGTAGACTTAGCAGGAAATACTGGGGTTTGTCTTTAAAGTCTTTGATGAGTTTTTCGGGTCCTCGAATTTCAAACTTGTTAATTACCCAGCGAAGCGACCTGATAATCCTGTTTATCACTCCTGGCACGGCGCATCCCAGTCACTGGGGTGGGCCAGTCCCGTCGCCATAGGGACGGCACCATTGCACGTTCTGCGTGCCACTCCTCATTACTCTGATATGCGGAGGACTTCGATTAACTTTGGTTTCAGGCCCTCGGTGGTGACGGGCGAGCAGACACTGTGGGTGAGATTAAAGGCCATGTTTTGTTCAGCTGTCTCAGTCATCCCAGCACCCTCCCCCTTCCCCCCGCAAACGATATTCAGTATGAAGTCGTGGCGTAAAAATTGAGATATATTTCCTTGGAAGTAATTATCCTTTAATGTGTAATGAGCCATATTTGTACTGTAATAGAGCCAAGAGCAGCAGGTACTGTGCGACAGAGGGCTAGGGGGTGGGACAGAAGGTAAGGCCTTATAATCAAGGGGTCGTGTCGGTTCTGGGTTGGGTCCTACCAAAGTGCTGCCAAAAGCTGTGGATCTCACCTGAGCCTTGGCACAGTGATATGTGCTTCTGTAGGGGATGCCAGTCAGAAGTTAATTAATTAAGAACAGACCCAGCAAATCTGTATCAACACCAGGCGAAGGACTTAGAGTCCTTGAGGAGGCTTAGCAAGGTGCATTTGCAAAATGCGTTCGGCCCAACGAGATGGTGAAAGTTTGGCTGAGGATGGGGAATATTTAAAAAAAAGTATTAAAATGTGCTTTGGGCAAAACAAGGACCTGAAACCAGCTCTTTAATTCTGATCAATATCTTCTGGAATTGAAGTCCACGAAACGCCAGTCGCTGTGCTCCACCCTGTGATTGCACGACTTCTCTGGCATTTTCACTCCAAGATGACGTTAAGGTTCTTCATCGATTTCTCTTGTTAGAATAGCCAATAGTCGTTTAGCTGGTTCAAAAATAGCCAATAGTCGTTTAGCTTGTATAGAACCACCTTTAGCAGCACCTTAAACTGCTAGAGAGTCTGTGCGATACTCTCAGTCTGCTGTTTGGGATTCACTGCATCCATTTCATTGAAGTGTTAGTTGATATCCTGTGGTTTTCTTGTAATAAATATTGTGTTTTACTTTTTTTGGTGCTGTTTGTCTTTAAGGCTATCATCATCTGCAGAGTTGATAGCCGTAATAGTAATTAAATATAAGCATCCGATTATCAACTCAAAACCTGTGGTGGGTGGGAGTATCCTGAATTACCACTGAATTACCACCATTTACCTACCTCATTTTACCTACCTCATTTTACACTACAATTCATATTTTGATATTTTGTGTACATATGCTACCTCC
>JAACJT020000028.1:16434052-16448792 GCA_009936485.2 Gymnarchus niloticus | reverse complement strand
GGTGGGCAGGGACGGGGGCGGTGGGGGGGGGTGGGCAGGGGGGCCACTGGCATCAGGCAGCTCTGCAGCGTCTGTATTCACTGGTAAACTGGGGTCAAATGCTCATGAATGAGCATGAATGTAATAAAGCCAGTCTAGGTGATGCTTTAATTAACTACCTGCTTCCTGTTGCAGTGCCTTTGTGACACCTGTCTGCAGCATTATGAACTGGGTCAATGGCATGGCGTAATAAAACCTTCGTGAGAACCTGACTGTTTCACATCACGTGCAGTATTAGGTTGAACAATAGTCATCATCATTCACTTTTGGCTGCTCCCATCAGGGGGCGCCGCAGCGGATCAACCGTCTCCATCTCCTCCTGTCCTCCGCATCCCGCTCTGTCACACCAACCACCTGCATGTCCTCTCTCACCACATCCGTAAACCTCCTCTTTGGCCTTCCTCTTTCCCTCTTGCCTGGCAGTTCCATCCTCAGCATCCTTCTCCCGATATACCCAGCATCTCTCCTCTGCATATGTCCAGACCAATGCAATCTCGCCTCTCTGGCTTTGTCTCCAAAAGTATTAGGTTCAACAATGGAATTGCCTTTTACTGCAAGTCACAAATCGTCTGTGACACCACTGTTATAACACCCTATGTCAGGTTATAAAAGTTTATATTACATCATTATTAAAAGAACCCGAGTCATGTCATAAACATCAATGTCATACAACTGTCATGTTATAACCATTTCTATGACACCTACGTTGCATCATAATACCTATAATAGGACTTATGTCACGTCACGGAAATTCCCATAATGCAATTGTTATGGCAACCTGTGTTACGTCATCATAATTCCTGTGACATCACTGTTATGTACTGTGCTCGTCCCTTTTTCGTGCAGTAATTTCACGTTACGAAGCATTACGAAGCCCGGACCCCGTTATGGGATGTTAAGAGTGCCGCCATACTGTTAACAGATCGACGCTGTCACTGTGGCCCAGGAGTGGACCGCCTATAAATCAAAATCATCTGCTGCTAAGTGCTGTGTAAGGGAGACCTCTAAACAGTGTACCTGCGGGGCAGAGTGTCAAATAATCTTTAATAAATGACAAGTGTGATAAGCCACTGCACTACTTTAAAGAGGACAACTGCAAGACTGCCACCCTACCACACAAGACTGGATCTGCCATACTGGGCAACTTGGTCCTTTCCTCATGCAAATAGTGCAGTGTGGTTTCTCATCTCGCTTACAGAAGTGGCTGGTTATCTTTCCTGAAATCCCATTGGTCTTTTGGGAGTAAGACTTAAGCTTCCATCAGGATGTTAAACAGGTCCACTCTTCCACCTCTTAAAATGGGTACAACTGAACCTTGAATTGGCTTGTAATTTGTTTATCATATTTATACCTGGCCGGCTTCCTTTTACTGATGTTTAACATGGATTGCAGTATATATAAAGTACACATTCGCCCGTCGTTTTTACGTTTGTAGTTAAATTTTGCCTTTTTACCGGGTAAATTTACTCTATGGTATTTATAATTAAGACCTATTTCAACTCGAAGGCTCTCTCCCTGGGTCTTAATAAAGAGAACAGAATTATCCAGGAGGGACCTTACAGCGAGGACGATTCCTCAATTTCCTTGCTTCTCTGAACCTGGCCAAGAAACGGAATTGGAAAAGACCTGGGCTGTTTGGGATCACGTCGAGGAAGAGGAGAGAAGCGGCCTGACGCGACACTGAGGCAAGGTCACAAAAGCAGAAAGCCATGCCTGTCGGACGGAGGGGGTGGGCGAGGAGTACCGAAAGCCTGGAGGTCTGCAGCTCTACGAGGAGTCCGGAGCAGACATGGTGAAGCGGAACGCGCGTGGATATCCCACGAGGGCGGAATCGTGGCGGCGGCCGGCGTGAGCGCTTTATAACGTCGCCGGTCTGGCTGGAATTGAAGTTCACAGGTCCTTTGCGAGCACAGAAAATGCCAGGTTCCCAAATGAAAGGCCACTGAGCTGCAGGCACCTGCACACACAGCACAGCAGAGCAGCTCTCAGTGGAGCGTGGGTACTATTCCATACACCTCCCACGCAGCCTGCCAAGACCCACTTTGCCGGCACTGTTGCTGACACAGGCAGAATGGTATTAGGGTTACATACCACACAAAACTCCTTTCATTCATTTCAGATTGTGTTGCTATATTTACCAGTGGCAAATCGATAACTTTGTGTCTAAAATTCTATTATAAAGCTATTTAATTTCGTGAAAACATTATACCCCAGTCGGGCTGATGGAGGACCAGGAACGTCAAAACAAAGACTGTCAGAATCGACGAGCCTGAGACAAGCGGGCAGCCAACCCATTCTTGGCAGGAGAGCTCAAAACGTCCGTCAGGTGGAGGGCACTTCTCTGAGACGGGTTCTGATCCGCCCTCAGCCTTGAATTTACTGCGGGCTCTTTTTCTGCATGCGGTCGCCAGGGCTGCAGAAATGAATTGAGACTTAATCGAATGCTATTTGTTTGGTACCCAGGAGAAGGTTCGAGGATCAAACTATCTGCTATTAAGGATTAGGATTAAATTAGCTATGCAAATTTAAAACGGTCTGCGTGTGGCGTTTTTTTTTACGGTATTCATCTGTATAATTGCACAAGGGAATTTTTTTTCTTCTGGCCTACATATCATGCAGACGTAAAGCATATTAACTTGTTTGGCGGATGTGATCCAGTGCAAGAATCTTTGTGGTATTTTATCGGTCTCTGTTTTTTGGTCAGGAGGAGTAAATTAAAACCAGCAGAGCAGTGTATTTCTGTATCCCACATTTAACAGCATGCCGCTGTGAGTTGTTTAATCCTTATTAGTGGAACCGGCACGCGTTGCTGCAGTTGTCAGTCAAGTGGAGTGTTGTTCCTTCTGACGATGAACAAGACATCCACGAGATTTTAGTGGCAGCATTGACACCCCCTGGATGAGAAGTCCACAAGGTGGAGTGATGGTTAGGAGAAAACCCACGAGGGTCCAAATTTGAGACGAGGTGAAGCAGGGAAAGGAGAAGCCGGACCAGCTTTATCTCCGCGTCTGAATTCACATGGAAATAAAATGGAAAAGGGTACAGGCTGTGACAGCATTCGAGGTAATGGGATTGTCTGTCCGCATGTCATTCAGAGCTACAGCCAGAAAGGACAGAAAAACAAGAAAATATACTGAGAATCACTGTGACTGTTTCATAAGAAGCGTCTGGATCCTGGAAGATCTTGGGTTTTTCTTTAACGCAATAAAGCTGCTTTATTTGTATGGCAGTGCTGAGGTTCAGGACCAGATTTGAATTAGGAATGCAAGCGCAGCACTGTGTAGAAATTGTATAATGTTTTCCTCCACTCAAGCAGGCTCCGGGGGGGTATCTTGTTCTCCTATCCCCTTCAGTTACAATATCCGTTTAACCCGCTCCCTCCGGTGGGCACGTGCCGGAGCAACCAGAGCAGATATCGAGATGGGATGTGAGCAGGAGAATATGTGCTCGGCCTGGCGAACACACGGCCCGGAAGGAAAAGGGGCCACGGTGTGTTCCACTTGGCTTCACCTTCATACATGCAACACCCTGGAGAAAATAAATAAATAAATAAAAGCAGAGGAAGAGAAACATGCACATAGACAGACCTGCTACGCACTAGCTCAGTTGTCAATGCTGTCAGTGAAGTGAGTGGCATCAATTTTTAATGTAAATATTCTGTGCGACTTCTTTTTTTTTTTTTTCACTTTCACATTCTCCCCCAGTCCTGGAAAGGAAGGGTTTTTGCTCAGAATGTCTTAATCTGGTGAAAGTAAACCTGCGTATGGACATGTTGACGACTGCGTACTGTCAAAACAGACTACTACTGCTGCAGTGTGACAGAAAGAGAACGTCATAGTGCAGTGGGGAAGGGACAGAACCCAGCAGTGCAGTGTGGCAGGAAGAGAACGTCATAGTGCAGTGGGGAAGGGACAGAACCCAGCAGTGCAGTGTGGCAGGAAGAGAACGTCATAGTGCAGTGGGGAAGGGACAGAACCCATCAGTGCAGTGTTGCATGAAGAGAACCTTCCACAGCTTTTGGAAGCTCCTCTTCATCTTTTGTGACCATACGCTCCCTCCTTCCTTCGGATTCTCAGCTTGTTGGGCGTTGGAGATCCTCCAAGTGCTGTGTAGCTGTTTTCATTTCATTCAGTGGTTTTCCGGTATTGTCTATGTTCCAGGCTACAAGCAGGAAAACATAAAGGCAGGCATGTGAAAGAAAAAATGTAAATAAAGTAAAACCAATCTGGACAAGGGGCTACATTTATGCAATACAGTGCTGTTCTTTGTGATTTTCTTAGCTATTATAGGCACTGATGTTAAAAATTAATTATGAAAAATTGCTCTTTTCGCATCCCCTAATGATGGCAGAACTCTGCTTGTGTCGCATCTGCGTCAAGCCAAGCGTCCATCCAGCCACGCCCAGTCCGCTCAGACACCATCTCTCCTGCATACTAAACACAGATCAGCTAATTGATTGGTATTGATGTACACGGATCTTGAGTTTCTCTCCATACTGAGTGCTCATATTCACCGTATTGTTGTTTTTTATGACTTCTGCTTATTTCACTGGTTTTCTTGCTTTTTTGGGTTTCATTTTGGATTTGGTTATTTTCCCTGTATCACCCGTAACAACTCTGGCACTTTAGCCTGATTTGAATTTGATGGCCTGTGTCGGTCTCGTTGACCTGTTACCTGTTTCATGGACCGCAGTTCTGGATAAATAATCCTGGAGCCCCTATACTTGGATCCTCGCCCTGTCCGCTCCTTACATTTGGGTGATATGTGCTTCGCCTGACTGTGTGAGGCTGGTGATAGCGGAACGGAATTCTCACGTCTCACGGCGGCCCAAAACTGGAAGGGACAGGAAGTGGTCAGGTCCTGGTGAGAAAAAGGCCAGCATAGTGAGGGTCAGATAGACTCTGTAGTATGGGCAGCCATCTTTACCTTGAATTTTGGGTGGCAAATGAGTCATGTGTGGTAGGCTCATGGGATTCACTCTGGAAATTTCCTTGGCTGAAATGGACATCCCAGAACACTTCGAAAGCCTCTAATCAAATGCACAAATACACAGCTGGGTGAGCACAGAAAAGCTCCCATGATACACTGCAGTGGAGAAACGGGCGTCTAACTTCCGCATCATAATGAATGCCATTATCTCAGTGAGACTTTCACGTCGTAGGTAATCTTGTAGCTTTGACGTGAGCATTCATTCTGCGATTCGTCAGCACGTGAAAGACATCGGGTCGCTGTAGTGTCTGGAGACCATTCTGAGAACTGAGCACCACGTAACACCAGTTGAATAGAGCTACTCGTTAAAGGATTGTTTCTTTCCACTAACTTTATTTCTCCTGCAAACTTGGTGCCCCTCAGTAGACACATTTGAAGGACTATGGTTTCACATTTATTTCCTGGTGCAATAAGCCAGTGTTGTAATGGGTATGACATTATATGGTGTTTAACGGCCCACTGGTGTAGTATTAACTTATTCTGGCTCGTTCTCCTTGCATTTTATTACAGTTTGCTTCATAGCCACACCCACTAACCCAGCCCTCATTGAGCCATCACTGTATCGGTCTACGTACACTATACACCTTCCTTGTTTACAGTTCACTTGTACCACCTGTACTGCACCTATGGAATTTCTGGTCAGCTATTTGGGGGGGGGAGTTATTTTTAGCAATGCTGCAGGACAACAGATTGTTCCCCCCAGGGATCAATACAGTTGTGTGTTATGATATTTTAACTTGCAATTTGTCTACTCTGTGAATATGCGTGATCTGTGAGATGGCTGTGTGAAGTTTGGGATCTCAAGAAGAGATGGCATTTTGAGAGCGTCATTAGCAGAGACCTTACTAACATAAAACCCAGAACTTTAGTACCTTTCCTGAAAAGCCCGTCAACTGGAGAAAAAAAAATGGGAGAAAGTCACAAGACAGACTTAAAGATCTTAGTCCTATCATGAAGGCTTCGTTGGGGCTGGCCATCATTGACAAGGAGACCTGTCGTGTTCCCCAGCAGGAGAAAAGCCCCTCTGAGAGCAGGCCTCGATGTCTGGTACCCGACCGACTGTCGATTCACACCTCTGGCCTTCGGGATCACTGTGTTTAATTTGAACATCTCCACGCTCTTCAAGATGATTCCTCCGCCAAATGCAGCTGGAGCCCAGCTGGAAATAAAGTAGCCAAGATGTCAAAAAGGTCCCACCTCGTCCTGCTTCATTAGAACAAGTGAATCCAGTTTGGAGAGTGACTGACATTCTATACGTCACAAACTCAGGGTGAGATACATTCAAATCAGGAGGTGCTCCAAAGACCTGTCGTCTTTTACAGACAGGCTACTTTTCATATCTTCAGAAAGATAATGAACTGAGTCTGCTTTCATGTTAAAAAAATAAATGAAAACGATGGTGATTCTACTGCTGGAGTATTTCCAAAATTCCCCTCTGTGGGATTGGTAACGGTCCGCAAATGTGAAGAGGTCTTGGGATCCCTGGTGTCGAGCCTCCTTGGAAATAGTCTATATGGTGCTGTAATTCAAGTGGAGATGGCAGGTGGAATGGCAACCAGCCCTTTAGCCTAAGGTCTATTCATATGCACCTTCAATCGAAAAATAGATATGCCAATATCTGTTTGCTGAGAGCATTCTAATTTAATTTAACTCAAAGAAATTTTGAATTAATCAGCTTTCGAATGAAATTATAAATGTCAGCAAGCAGTGAAATTCTTTGAGGAATGGGCATGCTTAACAAGGTGTCTCTGAGAAATGCTTTGATGGACAGAGTGCCATCAGATGTTTTAATAGCTGGGAAAATAACTTGCAATGATAATGCAACTAATGATCTCTTGCCTGTTTTTCAACATTTTAATAACGTTCTGTTATGGGAATAAAATGAAAATATGAATAATAGATAGACCAAAGGTCGACGCAAAAAGTGAATTCCATTTCTCATTCTCATCTCATGAGGCTGAAATACAAGGATTACTGATGCGACAAAAAAAAACTAAGAAACGCAAGTAAACCAGACTGGAGTCTGACCGTGACTTGATACGTTTGTCTGAACGACGACGATTCTCTTCCTGAACCCTGAGTATCCAGTCTCCAGCCTATACCTGAAAGCATAATGACAGAAACACAATGTGCTCATTTATAAAACTTCAGCCTGGTTTCCATGGGAACTGCAAAGGTCAAATATAATTCTGTTAGATTGAGACATTATGGTCACAGGAAGGCTGAAGACAAACCTACTCCCTTGGTTATAGAAATGTAAGGAAAGTACAGCACGGGTGTAAGGTGCTTGTGAAAAATGGGGGGGGGGTGCAACTTATAGAACCTGTTAAAGACAGCCTATGTGGTTTAACTTTAACAGGATATCCAAATAAACTCTTTCATTTTAAATCAGACTCTTGTCTTCTGAGACAACCATTAGTTATATATCGTTGTTGTTTGTCCCCCCACCCCATTTCCATATTTTGCTAGAAAGGTAGGATTGAAACAGACAGGAATCTAATTGCCTTAGCCCAGGACGTAGCTTTATAATGAATTCCAACTTATAGATTTGAACTGCGACTCAGCAAAGTGTGGCTAAGGGGATCTAAACAAGGCCTGCAGATGGGTGATCTGGACCAATTACGAGGTAGCGGAGCTGGGCCTTACTCACTAGTGTTTAGCCATACGGACCAGAAGTCACGGGCTACACCAGTGAGTCATGCTGCTAATGGGCCGCAATGATCAGTGTGTTTTCACAGCAAAGGTAGTCAAGGAACGTTCTACCTGGTACTCATAGCTATGAGGAAGGAGGTAAGGTGTAGCCATCTTGGGAAGGAAAGTCATGTGACCAGGGTCATTTGTGCTGATTCATTCCAACCATCCCTTGTTTGTCTGACGGTGTAATTTCATCTGTTCTGGCCTCCCTCGGCCCGTGACCTCAACCTGAACCTGACACCCATCATGACTAGCATTACGGTTTATTTTGTCGGCCAGTACATGTAGCTTGAGTACCTAGGTGGGAGCTTCTTCATCCATTACTCCGGCTTCCCCTCTCTGGCCGGTCCCTGTGAACCCCGAAAATGAAAACCATGTCCCCAATTAACCTGGGGCTTCCTGCCCTGTCCCTGTGTCTCGTGGTTCTGTTTCCCGACCGAAGCTTTTCCCACAAGGACGTGTTACAAATGCAATATGTTTAGACTATTATTAATTGGCATGATTGGTCCCTGCTCATTGAATCACACTCAGATATAATTCTATCTAGGATCTCTTTATATTTTTCAATTGTAAGTCCTACACCAACCTCAATTAGAAGATTTACAATTACTTTGTATAGTATTATGATGTTTTAAAATCTAACACACCATTTAAAGCAAAATTTTTCACTGATAAAACTGGATCCTCCCCAGATCAAAAAATGCTTATGATACTTTGTTACAATGTTGCCACGACTTTGTGCTGGATAAGTGGTTGGAAGATGAATGGTCATTATGTGCTACGTGGATGTTAGCTGAATGTTTTGTCTGATAAAATAAGTCATAAATTCCACGTCTGTTGCCTATCCTTCATCGAGTCCATAAAACTAAGTAATGTTGAAGAGTTGGATAACCGATGACTCCTCAACGTCCACGTTTGTTTGGCACGATTTTGTTTTACTGATAGCCGCTAATCGAACCCTAAAGCGCTTGCTACCAGCCACACCATTTCAGCATGCAAAAGTGTAGTTCTGAAAGAGTACTTCTCATCTTCAAATTAGTGTCTCTTGAAAATGTTGAGGCCGAACGGCATGCAGAATAATTTTCTAAGTGCATTTTGCAATTTGGCCCGCAATGCTATTACTTTATGCTGTCTATCCTGGCATCTCCCCCTTAATGTTCCTCCATTGATTCTCCGCCCTCAACAATCACGCTAACGCGGATTGAAAGAGTACCATTGGTTTATTTATTTATTTATTTTTTTCTTTTCCCCAGCCGCGTTTTCCCGTGTGATTGAAGTGAGACTACGGCTGCCAAGACGGAGATGGGGAGTGGAGGCCTCGCATGATGAATGGGGCTTGCTGGCAGGAATTTATTTAACCTGGAAAAAATAGATCAGAGAGATGCACTGTTGTCGCTGTTTGGAGGAGGTTAGGGATGACACGAGTTTATCTAACACGGGCTTGTGCCTGCTAGCGTTGCTGACTGTAAATGGCCGAAAAGCTTCACGTTACTGCGTCCTTTTGTTTTGCTCTTGCATGCATGATCCGTGAATGGTACGCACATACATACAAATATACAGTATGTTCTTCTTAAATGCTGAACATGTTCTCTTCTGTGAGAGTAACGTCTGACTGTCAGTACAGTTCTGCTTCAGAGAAGTTTTCTGTCATTTAGCTGTGGGGGATTATTGGTGTTTCGTGTTTGCTTTGGTGTGCTGCTTTGCTCTGTGATTAACAGGAAATATTGCACTTTGGAAGTACATCGTGCTCGCCAATAAAAAAATGCGTAGCCTAGACTATTCGATGACTTCACGAACAGTGCAGATTAATAATAGTTATTCATGAATAAAATAAACATGAATACCATCATACATGGTGGCCCATGATGTCGCAGTCAGCCGTTTACATTACAAACGTGAATGTGAGTCGATGATTTTCACGGTGCATCTGTGGATTCAGAGTTCACTCTGTGACTCTGACGTCCTACAGTGATTCTTCTCAGACTCATTGATCACTAGGCCTCAGTGCAGTTCCAAAGGGCTGCCCAGTTGGCTAATATCAGGTCTATTTTTTCAAGAGCATAATCTTGTATTGCTCTGGAAGACCACTTAAAAGAAATAACAGCGGGATTATCTGGCAAGATGCAGTGCCACCTAAAGCGAGGTGTCATTCATCCTGATGGGTATCCTCGAGGGACACCGTCAGCGTGCAACACTGATGTCCCTCCTGGGACCACTCCATTGGTCAGGGCTGCTGCCAATCATGGCATTACAGTCAAAGTAAGTCCTTGTGGGCTGCTTTGTTTTCCCTCTGAAGAGGTTCGAGTGCTGGCACTCGGCAGAAAACAAACACGCAGAACCCCCCTCCCCAGGCCAGCCATCGATTTTGCTGCTGTCAATAAAGAAGCCAGCCAAGATATCAGTGGAGTTTACCACAAGTTTTACCGAAAGGTTGTGCTAAATGCCAGTGTACACTGAACCGTCTTTGAAGTTTTGAGGGGGTGGCATTACCATCTGTCAATCTGCCTGCTTTAACACAATGGGAAGTTGGTTAAACCAGCTGGTGACTGACAGTGCACAGCACCCTCTCCCACTGTGGGTGGAGAAGCCCTGTTTCCCTCGTTTTTGTCTGAGTGAATGTTTGATTCATCCTGAGGCTGCCTGGTTCTCTTCTCAAGCACGTTTTATCAGTTCCATCCTGAAGCACTGGTCTTTTTTTTTTTTTTACCATGTTTTAATCACTGTTTTCCCTCTTCTTTAATTGTTTGTTTACATTCAATTCTATTCAATTTTTTGTTATATAGCGCCTTTAACAAAGAGCATTGTCGCAAAGTGCTTGCATAGTCCTGGGCCCGAGGTCCCCAGAGATAAGCCAAAGGTGACAATGGCAAGGAAAAACTCCCACAGGAGGAAGAAACCTTGGTAGGAACCAGACGTTCATCATGATTTAATATATTTTTTTAAAGCATAATCACTAACAAGTCTCTTTCAACCCTCAGTTTTGGTTACAGCTGGGTACTTTGCCACAGAAGCTATCCTAATGATTGTACTGTTTTCAAAATATTCAATATATATATATATTTATCACACCACCAGTAAACACTTTAAAGTAAAAAAACAGAAAATGGCGAGAAATGACAGCTGGTGTAATTTTCATCTGTTTAGCCCCGATTCTGCTTGCAGGAGCCTGAAGAGTTAATAAACCCAGAGAGACAGTGCCTCCCGCTAATACTGACAGTGTTACATGATCTCAGTCATTGTTTTCATACATGCCGTGTACACAGAATCCTTCATTGCAGTTCCTCTCTGTATTAATTGATTCCAGCAGACATTTTCACCCTATATATATATATATATATAGTATTTATATAGTTTCATGCTCCTGGCATACTGTTAATTCCTTATACAGTATAGAGTCCTACTTAAAGCTGACGCTACTTCACAGGTTTGTATCTACTTCCTGTATAATCGATACAGCATTGACATGGATGTACTGGGGAATTATACTACAATGCATAAACTAACTGTAAATAAATGAATTTCAACCTTTCATTTTACAGGTCTAGTTGAATGCAAGGGGACTATCCTGTACATGTTCTTTTATGTTGCATGTCTTTCACTCATTTCTTATAGAGAAAGGCAAAGTGACTTTCCCTGCCTAAAATCTTTCATGACATACTTGTCGAAACCACGTACAGGAAAGTGCCGTGTGTAAGCTCAGATAGTAATAAACCCAGCAAACAGGGAACGTTCCAGCAACGTCCAATAACGTTCCCATTGCGTTCTTAACGTTCCTGTAACGTAGCCGTAACGTTCCCTGTTTGCTGGGTTATTGGGTAGAGTTTCAAATATAACACCTTTAAACCGACGCGGCGTCACAGCTTTCCAGGAACTGGTGAGATGGTTACTTGTTAGGTAAAGAGCAGAAATGAGGCATGGAAACCACAGTGTGTTACTAACCGCTTTTACAGAGCGGTTTAATGCATGCTCACGTCGCAGGCAGGAAACAGGAAGAACATCAATAAAATATCGAGATCGGTAACTGGGTGAATGGAAGACAGAGCCAGCGTGACACACCCCGGGTCGAGAATCATTTCTAATGGATAAAGGGGAAAAATTTAACATGCCGGCTGAAGGCTGCTTAAAATGTTAATATTTCATCTTCTGCACGTATCTGCTGCATTAGGGAGAGATGCACATGGTCTCTTAGTGGAAATGAGAAGTAGACTGTCACTGCATGCTGAAAACATAGGACTCATAGATGCTTGTGAATCATATGCCATGGATAATTTATTGGGTTTTGCTTGTTTTTTTTTTTGTTTTTTTATTTTAAAGGCAGGTATCAGATGCTATGTGGCACGGTTTGAGATTTTTGTAGATACCTTGGTATGAAGAAGGTTGCTGATACACTGGGAATTTTGATAAGATCCAGTTTTTGTATTCATCTGAACTCGCATGTGCTGTAGGGTTAATGGACCCAAAGTTGCCTGGTGACGTTATTGATTAATACTCAGCCTTGCAGTAAGGATGCTGCTTAGAATACAGTGCTGTTTCCCGTGTATTAATGGGATCGCATTAAATGCGTCTTGCTGTCCTTCACGTTCTTCAGTGGGACACACATCACAACAGGGTTAGCATGGCTGCCTTCTTGGGCGTTCTCTATCTGTCCCTCTATCTGTCTGGCTGGATGTGAAAAGTCATGGGATGACCCACCCCCACCATGTCTCACCTTTGTAACTGAGAAAAATGTTAATGAATCCGGAGAGGAAATATGAGAGAGGTACAGAGAGAACGGTGCTACCAGTGAAAACAGATGACTTACTGTATGCGACTCTTCTTGCAGTCTGCGTGTGTGTCGACCTGGCATAGAACACACAATAAACATGAGATTAGCATGTGCATAAACACACCCAGGAATGATGCAGAAATAAAACTCAGTGCTGACTAATGTGAAGTGAGAGAGGCAGTTAAATTGGTCTTCTCCTTCATTGAGCAGCTGTCCTGTCAATTTCCTACCAAAGCAAATGCAAATCAGCTGGCCAAGGTCCCCCAGTCAAAACATGCTGTTAATCCTGCCTTTTTCCGCATATGTCCCTGAAATCCCTTGAGCTGTTTGTTTTTTTTTTTTCACTAAACACTTGCATGCCCAGGTAATGAAACAGCAGATCTGTAATGGAATGTAAAAGAAGTCATATTTCCAAAGCGGTAGATAAAGCTGGCCTCACGTGAAACACGTACGGCATCCAGAAAAGATCCTATTTTCTTCCGTGATTGGTTTGCTGCTGCGGGATAATGGCTCGTACGAGAATCACAGCTGAGTAGCTTTGTCTCCCAGCCTTTTAGAGAGGAATACAACCTTCGCAGTTTGTACCCGTTCGTTTTACATAAGCAGCAGTGACTGGCTGAAAGCGCTGGCCGAAATCCACATGTAGAAACGAGAGTGTCTGTGATTATTGGACTCGCCATTACCTCAGTGTTTGTCATGCTGTTAAGTCACTGGTCTTCTCCACTTTTGATTACACAGTTGTTCCAGGCCCTGCCATATACTCCACACTGTAGAGCAAAATGTCATACTGCACTATATGGGAATATGAGCTCAGGATCAGGCTGTTATTTATTGACTCATTAATTCATTCGTTCACTCATTCTTTTAATTAGTTGCTTGGCTGATGTGTTCATCCGAAGTGAGATAACATAAAATGGTACACTATTCATTATTACAGCTAAATGGCTTTGTAAAGCATCCAGGGATTTGAGATTGAATGCTGAGAATCAGCACAGTATTACTCGTTAACAGCTAATACCTTTGATGTATATAATTAGCTTTCTTCATAAGTAAAGTGGATACTGAAGTCTATGTTGCTGTGATTTTTTTAACCCTGGTGCCTCGTATTTACACACGAGTGCGTATCTGTTTATATAAAGCTTGGTGTATATGCATTATAGACAGGACCACAGGTGCAGTGCAGTGAGCCGCAGTCACAGGAGTAGAATTTCCTGAAGGTCAACACTGATCATCTGTGTAACACAGTGGCAGGAGTAGGAAAACAACACGCATGCTCCGTCGTCTTTAGGAAAAAAAAGCAAAACAACTTTAGAAACCTGCATGTCTTGTGAGAAGGACGCCCCACAGCAGTTAGGTTCACTACGTCTTTCGGCTCCTCCTTCAGCACAGTGTACCTCTGGTTAGCCCCAGAGAGATGCAGCTGAGTCCGGTCTGCATGCCTCCTGGCCATGTAGTACTGTTTCACGGAGTCATTAGTGCTTTTGGTGCTGAAATTGCAATGGTAACCTACCTTGTGCCGTATTCCAACTGTGATCCATTTAAAGTCAAGGAGTCGTACCACTTCTTTAAGTGTGTAATTGGCTATTTATGGAGGTTTTTACACAATCCTGCAAAATACATGCCGCTTCTCCCTGTCTTTGGGTGGGTGCACCGGTTCGATTGGTGTGACAGCTAGAGCTAATAAGTCATGGGTTAAGGCATCCATCTTTACACCCCCATCTTTAACGGAGCTCCATTGGTATCGACCACCCTGAAATCCCCAGTGTGCTGCCTGTTTAAACTGGACTTTGTGGTTTTAAGTGGAGAATTGCAGAGGTCTTTTGTGGTGATTCCACTCACTATTCTGGGTTTTAAATTCTCATGATGGAAATTCATAGAGTGGTTTCATCACGAAGAATAAAGTGGATGCCAGGTAGATCCAGCTGATGGCTAAGTACTCTTGGCATTTTCTGATATAAATCTGATCAGACCAAGTTAAGATGTAAATACATACAATAGAATGGAAGTGAAATTATTTCATGAATATGATGAAATGCAGAAGATACACTATAAGGACAAAAGTATTGGGACACCAGTTAATGGGGGTTCACATACTTTTGGACTTGGGTAATTAAGCCATACTCATTGCTGAGTCAGGTGTATAATTAAACACACAACCATCTCCAGCAACAAACAGTGGTGGCAGAATGGGTCATACTGAAGATATTAGTGACTTTCAACGTGGCACCATCATAAGATGCCACCTTCTCAGCA
>JAACJT020000028.1:16421850-16433664 GCA_009936485.2 Gymnarchus niloticus | reverse complement strand
GTTCAGTTGAGTGATGTTATAGGCCACTCAAACAGAAAGGGACCCGATAACCCAACATCAATACCCAACCTCACTGAAGCTGTTATGGCTGAATGGCAGCAAATCCCACCAACGATATTCAAAAATCTAGCGTAAAGCCTTTCCCAAAGAGTGGAGGCAAAGGAGAACCAACTTCTTATTTATACCCTTGGTTCTGGAATGAGATATTGCACAGGCAGGTGTCCCAATACTTTTGTCCATATAGTGTATTAATCTAGAGGGCAGTAGTGAGCCTTCTGGGACTTCAGACACTCTCCTGAGCACTGACCTAGCTGTAGAGCACTGGTCCCAGTTTAAACCCCACCTGGGTCATTCTCCAAACGTGGCTGAAAGCCACATTGAGACAAAGCAGCCTGGCAATGTTCAGCCCAGGATGAGACTCAATGGCCAGGATGTCTCTGCCGCTTGCCAAGTACAGACTTCGCTATTTTTCGGTTGCCTAGGAATTACTGGTTTTCCCTTGTTTGTATTGTACCATAAATCTGTGCAGAACTTCGCTGTAATGTGAAATATGTGGGAACATTAACAACACAGCACAGGTTGGTTACATGAATAATATGACACAGGTGGGAACATGAACAATACAAAGTAAGTCAGAACACAAATAATATAAAACAAGGCAATGTCATGAATAGTAAGGAATATGTGGGCATTCAGATAAATACAAAGGAGTAACATGAATAATACAAAATCACTGGGAACATATAATATGAAATGGTTGGTTATACAAATAATATGCAATTGGCAGGAACATGAATAATATAAAACAGGTAGGAACATGAATAATATGAAATGAATGGGAACACAAATAATTATGCACTAGGCAGGAACATGAATAATATGAAATAGGTGGGAACACAATTAATTATGCATTAGGCAGGAACATGAATAATATTAAAAACAAGCAGGAACATGAATAATGTGAAATGGGTGGGAACATGAATATGTGGAGCAGGTATGAAAATTAAGCCTATTAATGTGGAATGAACATGAAGTGAAGGAGTTCACAACAGCTGCAGGCATTTTCCTTTAGAGAGTGATGCTGTTTCACACCGCTGAGTGTGACTAAAGAGTGTAGAGAAATAATATGAATAGTACGGAAAAGGGCAATAAAAATATGGCGTAACCGTCCGCACCTTGAAATGATTGCACATTCTACGTGACCATCTTGTTTCTGTCGCTGCAGGAGTGATGGGTTTGTGGGTAGCAGTGATTTTTGTCACCCATAGAAACAGCATCTACATCCCCAGTAGTCACAAACCATGCCCTTTAACTGGCTCCAAAAACCACTGTCTCCGGATCCCAGTCCTGTTGTCCTCTTTTATCCCTGGTCAGGTGTCAGCCATCCATCACAATTTTTCTAGATTTTTTTTATTCTTTAATTCCTCGATAACTTGATTTCTTTCCACCACATCAAACCATGCCACAGCAGATATGTCTCACAAGGCCTGTCTCCAAGGAGAAGCTTTTTAGCTTTGTCTACATAAAAGCATGCAGATCAACATTTTACCACCTTGAAAACTTAAAAGAAAAATCGATCTTTCTCTTGATCCCCCAAACAAGGGGGTTTTCTAATGGCAGCGTCACTTCAAAACTTCAAAATATATTACACACATTTGTTTTTACTTTGAAACAAGCAGGATTTTGCATGGCTGTAGGAAGCCCACCTGATGCATGACAGGAACACAACAGCACGACGGTAAATGTGGAATAGTGCTCGGGATGGACAATGCCATGCCGGCGGATGCTGCGGGATACTGTGGCCGCGGTCCTGCCGTTGTGTGCTGAGTGGCAGTCTGAGTGGCCCAGAATTGGACAGAAGGCCCTTCCTGTTTCCCCAGTTGAGCCTGGTGACATGGCTCTGCATCCTTCACAGAACAACAGAATTGATATTAGGCTGCACAGAGTCCAGCTACAGGAAAATTCTGATGGACCCTTGAATGAAGTGCTCAAGGCTGCTTCAGGCTGAACCTGCTTTAAATATCCCTCTATAGCGGTGGGCAGCTGCTTCCTGATACAAGCGTCCAATAAGCAATGAAAGATGTATTATTTATCCCCACTGATGGGGGGCTCGTACTTCCACACCGACGGCCACCTCGCAACGAGACTTAGATGTCCGTTGCCTGAAAACGCCCTTTCCAAGCTGAATTAAGATCCGAGTACGCAACATTACGAGTGTCAGTTGTCGTCTGGATTAACATACGACACAGTTCTTTTTTCGGAGCATCTTCAGAGAGGTGTCTTGACTCCGAGGAGAGGGGCGTAGGAGAGAATGAGGGGGTAAGTTGGGGGGAAGGGTGTTGGCTAATTCAGCTCTGCTGTCTGGGAATTGATTTTGCCTTTGGGCTGGCGAAAGAATCGTGCTGGCCAGCATTTCGGTTTTATCAGCCTGCCGGCCAAGATGTTAACAGGGCTGGCTAATTGTCAGTACCTGCAGTTACAATGACTGATACCTTATCACTTTGCCTGATGAGCGGCGCTAATTAAAACGGATTATGGCGTCGCACTCTTCTGGGGCTGCGGGGCGAGGCCTCATTGGTATTCTTGCGCATTAATACACCGCCGTGCGCCACAGCTGTCGGTTTCTCGCCCACATAATGTCACGCGGACCACCGTTCAGTGATCGGGGGAAATGCAGTCCTGGTGACCTTGTTTACAAGTAATTGGAGGTAAGTTTCAGAAGGGGCAGCATGCCGCCGGTAAAGGGGAACGGTTAGTTGAGTCACCACACTTTACCATGCATGCTAAAGGAACGACCTTTACGGTCAAAGAACAGGATGTACTGTGAAGTCATGATATCGCTACATTGTAGGGGTCCACACATTTCCGGAAATATGGCACCCAAGGGACAGTTTAGCATATTACATTCTGTACGGTTACACGTTGCAGCAGGCACAGGAATTTTGAAATACACGCAAGCAGGTGGCCAAGATAATACCGTGTTCTGTATTGGTCCAGCTGTGACGCCCTCTCTCCATCTAAGGCCTGCATTTAAATTTATACAAAAGGCCACGCCTCTTTTTCATTGGCCCATTCTGTTTACCAGTTTCTGTTAAGGCGGCGATGTCGTACACAGAGAGGACCCGCCCCCCCCCCGCTCCTAACTGGCTGGATGAGGAAAACGCATGCAGAAATCAGAGTGGGCGGGGGCTGAGATGGCAGTCCTGGGGGGTGTGGGGTGGCACTCAGGCCTCTGTTCCATGGTTCTAATCTCTGTTCCACAGACAGTCCAAAACCCGGGCTAATACCACTGAACGAGAGCGAGAGAGAGAGAGTCTGCAAACAGCAGTGGGCCCATGGACACCACCACCGTGCACTTCTCCACTGTGGGCATATCGCACAGCACATCCCTCTCCACCGCTTTCCGCTCCAGCTTTTTGTGTTCGTTCGGCCGTCTTGGCTATGGCCTTGTTGTTCGTAATCCTGGGTGCTCACTGACTGCGAAGCCCAGCAGACAATCCAAGCATAAAAGAGGTTGCTTCACTGTTGGCTGTTCCACGTCTGGGTCTGAGAGCGTGAACACATAATGCCCACTATGAACATATCTGTATGCAGGCAGGTCTGTGCATTGATGAAGAGCATGAGAAGCCATCCAAATATCCATCCCAGCCAGGAATCACCTTCTTATTCTAAAAATTCACCCGTGCCGCACATAATCGGTCCTCCTTATTCAGTGATGTTTTCATCCTGTTTCCGACATCAGAAAATGCCACTTTTCCTCTCTCCCTGTACTCCGGAGGTGTGCTCGAGGAAGATCCATTTCTGTTTCCCGTTGCCTTTTCGAAGTGGTCCAAGCGGGGCGGAGAACCCAATGACCTGTGCTGTTTTCCTCGTGATTTCAGATTCACAACAAGGCTGCTTCCATCCTCCCTTCATCTCAGGCTCTGGGAATTAAACGTCAGGCATGGAGATGGATGTCTTCTCTGATACTGAAAAGAGAGGGAGAAAAACGGGGGGGTGGGTGAACGAGCCTGTTGGAGGCTGAAGAAGAAAAAAAATCTCTGTCTATCGGAATTCGGGACACGCTGCAGAGGTGGGGGCTGAGTTTGTGTCTGAAGCCATTTTAGAGAGATGTTATTAAGGGAGGATAGGGTCGCAAGGCCCCACCCCCGTCTGCCTTTGTGGCTGTCATTATACCTAAGGTCCTTCTTTCTCCTAATGCAAATAATTTAAGGGAGCCAATTTGTTTTGTCTTTTTTCACATTTTGGGGGGGTTCTGTCAGCTGGAAACCCAAGGGCCATTTAGAATGGGCACTGATCTTTTAGACAGTGCACAGATAGAACTGTAGGGTTTCACTGCTCAAGTCCCATTGATGCCAAGGCACAGACGCCGCTCAGACACCGTGCAGACACTGAAGTCGGGGGCATTGGTGGCCGAAATCAAACAGGCCTTTGAATTTCTACTGACTGTCTCAACACTGAGAGGAGCTTCAGCAGAAAGATCCGCCAAAAGGAAGAAGTTCAGAGGAACCGAACGGTGCTGAATGCAGGATTGCTATTGTCCATTATGTTCAAATGTAAGCAGAAGCAGAGCTAAGTGGCATTGCAATTAACGGTTAAGGCATCCGTGTCGACGTGTGTTATTCCTTTAACAGCCTGCCACGTTACCTTAGCCCTCACAAGCTGTGTTTGAAACCAGGAATCCTTCCTCACCATCCCACAATTCCTTGTGTGTGTGTGGATGCGTGCATACACCACTGTATACGTACAGCAGACTAACATCATCTTGCTTAGCATTTTAATCAATACAAATACAAGCAAATTCACACAAATAAAAGCCAATACAAGGAATTAAGCTGCACTACAACGGCTTCTATCGACACATTTGATATCCATCCATTCATCTTCTAAATGCTTATCCTGGTCTTGGTCACAGGGGCCTACAGCCTATCCTATGCAGTGTAGGGCTCAAGACTGAGGTACACTCAATAGGGTGCCTCTTCACAACTGATAAAAGTTGCAGAAATCTTTATAAATATTTTTTTTTTCATCGAGTCAAGCTTTACAGTCTGGTGGTATCATACGTGTTATTCTTTTACATTCTGCTGTTGATCAAGCTGCCTCAGGTTGTCCTTTTCATATTACAGTGGTACTCATGTTGCCTGTAAGTCATTAAAAGCTACACGTTTAAATTCCCTCAGTGACAGGTTTACTAGTATTTTAATGATGCGTCACCAAGTATACATTTTGAAGAGCTACATTTTCCGAAAGCTGTGGATTTGTGGTCAATTGACTTGACTTGGAGAAAAGCACACATACTTTTTGGGATTTCATTTGTTTCTCATAATATTTTGCTAAAAATATTACCCTATCTTGACTACCAAGTTTAATCATAAACAGTGCGCTCAGACTGAATTTTAAATGCATTCAAAGGCCTCGCGAATGTTAATAACTGTCAGATATGGCTGCCGTCATGTCTCGAGATGTTCCCACGAATAATATCAACCGTTTTTGTTGAAATCCCATTGCCTTGCTAGACCGAGAAAACATGCGCCAGCCCCTTCCCGTACAGCCCCAAGGATTGTAACGGAGAGACCCTTTAGCGGCGCGAGTGGTCCGATTAGACAGAGAACATGGACCGGACCTGCTGGCAGTGGGACAGGTCACTGTACGCATTCATTACTGGAATCCTGCTGCACAGCTGTGCTCACGCCCCAGTGACACCCAGTATAAACTACATGCCAGAAAATCATCATTAGCATCTCCAAGATGTCCGCCGTGCTGGTCTTGCAGTATTTTTGGGTGCTTCTGCTTTATCTTCACTTTTGGGGCGATATTATTTCTCCGCTGTATGATCTGAAGGGGGCCTCCAGCAAACAACCACGGTTGCACTCTGAACTGACGGTACATTTCTCCTGACTTGGTTCTCTCTCTCTATGTTGAGTGGTTCCGGGGCTCAAATGACGCAGAGGCAGGACCGTGAACGGTAGCGGGGGAGGTGTGGTGTCTCTGAGCATGTCCCATGCCTTACACATGCAGGGGACCAGTAATTATCTCTGAGAGCAGTCTGCAACACCGGATCGCTCCCTAGGTTTTTACATGGGTCACGTCACGCTTAGGATCACTATCTGCAGTGGTGTCTTCTAAACTACTTCACACGCGATATTTTACTCGTGCTTTCCATGTCTTCTCGGTTACACGTCCGGAAGTGTGTGCAGAAGCGAGTCAGTTTGAAATGACTGCCGTGTTCGCCCCGCTCCGGGGAAATGTGATTTCTACACGCGCGTAAGCGTCAGTTCGCCTGTTTTCCACACGCTCCTTCATTCGACTGCGAAGCATCCAATTATGCCTAGCTCCCTTGCGATGCATTTCTGTGCCTCTCTTCATTAAGAGCCTGGATTTATTTCGGTTATCCTCCGCGATTGTGGCACCTGTTTTGTTTTATTAAGAAATAATTATTACTTTGTTGACACTTTCGCTCTGACTTGCGTCCCAAGCATTTTACAGACAGCCTAGTAAAAACGGGCGCTCGATTGCTCATTTGCCAAAGCGCGGCACTTATGTGAACAAACAAAAATGATGAGAATGGTCTAAATTGAAAATGGAATGCGATGTTAGTTGACGTCCTCTGTTAGAAGGACAGTGCTATAGTGGTAGGCACTCTGATGCCTGTCACCTGTGTGGATTCCACTGGGCGTGTCCCATCCGGGTTGTCCAATCATATAGAAACTCTGCCTATACCTTTTGAATTCTCAGACATAATTAGTTATTCCTCTGAACACAGACATTTTAAATAAATCATTAATCAATATGATAACAACATGTGCAATATTTTATATCAATGTAAGCAGTGACACAATATGGACAAAAATATATGGACATACCTATTAATTAGTGGAATTGACTAATTAAGCTACACCCATTAATTAAGTGCACAGCGATGCAATCTGCAGAAACAAACCCAAGCCAGGAAAAGGTCTGAAGAGACCTGCTGAAGAGATGACGGACTTTCATCGTGGCACCGTCATAGTCAATTTGCCAAATTTCTGTTCTGGTCAACTGCAAGTGAAGTAATTGTGTAGTGGAAACAGCTAGAAGCAAAAAGAGTTCAGCTGTGGAGTGGTCGGCCAAATAAATAGAAAAGAATCTAATCGGCAAACATCAACACCGAGCGTTGATTTGTTGAGCTGTTACGGCTGAATGGCAGTAAATCCCACCAACAACGTTCCAACATCTAATAGGAAGCCTTTCAAAAAGAGTTGAGGCTATTATGGCAGCAAAGGAAGGAACAACTTCCTGTTTATACCCTTGGATTTGGAATGAGATATTGCACAGGCAGGTGTCCACGTAATTTTGGCCATATACGGTCTCTGCATCCATAAACCCTAACTGCCTTTTGAAAACGACTTAGTATTTTGTTGCATTATTAGTGCTATAAAGGAAAATGTTAACATTTTGGCTACATGTTTCCTCTGTCTGGCTATGAGAGCGGCTAAGGGCTACAGGTGGATGGCAACACCCCCAGTGTTAAGTGTGTGTAAAACTACTCAGAGTATACAGTAACCTCCCCTTCCCACATGCAGACTCATGCTTGTGCCAATCTAGTATCATTCATCACATGTCACGAAGTACTTGTCTAGTATCATCTCAGCATTTATTAGTTTGAATGCAGAGCTGCAGAGCTTGGATTTCTCCTGACTTCCTGCTGCTCCTCATATGTTCTCCATCCTTTAACACACACTGGGAATGCCACATGACATTCTCGCGCGTACTGTTTGTAGAGCATGTAAAGCACACCATGTAGCCGGATCAGAATTCGCAGCAGGTTCAGGATGAGGCGCCTAGATAGAGGATCGCTCATAAGGCATCATGGCAACAGAGTCACGATGAACTGACGCCTCCAGCGGCCTTCAGCCTGGACAGAAGTGATGTCATCTCCTATTTTCAGCTCTCTGTTCTTTTCACAACCAGTGCCATCGTGGAATGAGGAGAACACCACAAAGATAGACATCCTCCGGAGAGCATGTGTCACTGAAGGGCCTCTCCTACCCTTCTTCTTGATGTAAAATGACTGAATGCGCAACACAGCCCGAAGGCGACCTTTAGCGTGTAATGCAGTTTTAATCCTTGCCTTCTGCTTAATACTAGCTGGCAGAATAAAAGATGAACATGTCACACGGCAGAAAAGGGAGTCTGTGGAAGAATATGCACTGTGCAGTGGTCCTGTGATGTAACAGACCCCTGAAGTATCATGTGGGCTGGTGATGTCACCCTTTCTGCTGCTCTATCCACCAATCACAACTTTCCTGCTTTGTTCTCCAAACTGTATGAAACCTGTCACACTCTGTGTCATTGACTTGTCCCTCCCCCAAATTAAATGTCTTCTCCCTAAACGGCATTACTGATTTTAATATAGACTAATTAGCTATACGTTAATTAGCTAAAACGTGGACTAATTAAAACAACTAATTAGAAGTGAGTAATATTCTGCTACCGCTGGGTCTGACAAACAATTCGTTTAAGGTTGGTGTTAATCGCAGCTGCCTCTTGTCGGTGATTCTTCAGGGTGATGAGCTCAGGTGAGGTGACCCTTACTCGAGAGTTAAAGTTCTGGAGACTCTGTTAGCCACAGGCCCTGTTACCTTGTGTAGAGGAACATCTTCCCCAGCATTAAAGCACTCTTAAATTCCACTATAGTGTGACGGTTGTATGTTAATATGTAGTGACACCCATGATCACGTGAATATCTTTAATGTAAGCAGTTTCTGAATAGATTCCTCCATTGTTTCTGTACCTGTAGACCACATGAGAAGTTCACAGATGCCATGCAGCACCAAGCCCACTTCAGTGATTACCTAACGCCTGGTTTGCCTATGTCCGGAAGATTGCTGGTTTGAATCCCATGGCTGTCAGAGTGACCACATCACCGTTGGGCCCTTGAGCAATGCCCTTACCCATAAATAATTGTTCCTGGGGTGCCAGATAAATGGCTGACAGTGTGCTGTGACCCCAAGCTTCACTCTCACCTATAGGCTCTTTGTGTCTCATGGAGACCAAGATGGAACTCCATTATACCTGCAGTCTTGTACAATGGCCAAGTAAAATGCAAGTTCATTTCATTGAACTTGCATGTTACCTTCCAAATTGATACACAGCCTGTAAAGCGAGCGTTAATGTTCAAATGGGACTCTCTCGCACGATCTTTGCTTGGTTTGATACCGAAAGAGTAAGCTTGCTGGGTTTTCACATGCCTGCCAGTAGTCCAATGTTGGAGGACATTCAGTGGAAGATGGGAACTGGGCAGGAACATGCAAAGGTTTGTTCTTCAGGTCAGCACCAACAGAGGGTGCAGAGGAACAAGGAGTAATATGACCGTCTGGCCTCTGTTTGTGGGGGCTGACTAAACTGCAAACGAGGGAAATGGTCAGTGACAGGATCCCGGAGCAAGGCACGCCCACAGGCTTGTATCGTCAAACAAAGATGAAGCGTGAGGACAAAATGAGGGCATTTTTAACCTTGTGTCTGGACCGTCAGTTGGGATATTTGATGGCTTTCTCCATTTTCTCCTGTACAAACTGGATTCACACTTTATTCATTTGAATATGCAAATGGTAGCAGATTAATATTTTATGAATGGTTTTATAATGCAGGAGGATTTATTGACTTGAGTGCACTGGAGTGGGTAAGGAATTTTCCATGCTGGATTAAAATAAATAAAAAAAAATGAGTTATTCTGACACCCAGCAAGAGGCCACTGAAGGAAAATGAAACCCAAGTGTTTTTAAAACATTCTCTGTCTTGTTTTCACATCACCTTTGCGTTCATATTTTTTCGTTTCATTATATAGCAACATAATCTAATTTTAAGTCAGAAGAATGTTCACACAATCTTTCACCTACTGTATGTTTGAATATAAACCAAACAATAATTACCTCTTAGGACAATATTTCTTTTTTCTTTGCAGTGTTTTCTAATCTTGCTACTTATGTTTTTAGCTGTCATCCTCGTAAAAATGTCCGATGAAATGAAAATGCAGTTAAATCAATTTTCACATTATTACAATATCTGGTCTCACCTTTTCAATCCTGTAATCATAAACTGTTGATTAACGGTCATCGCTTTAGTGGCGACAGTAAAATATGAAACATATTTCAGAATCGCATTAATATTTACTGACATTTCAGCTGTAGCAGTTGCCGAGGACCCTGATTTTATGTCATGGTATGATCGTTGGACGCTCTTCGCGATTTCGGAAGGAGGAGCCCAGGCAGCATTACAATAAAACGAAGGCGACAGAGAGACACGGCAGTCAGCATGGGATTTCCGTCTTGTTTTCTGATCAAGCGGAATGTTACGCGGGCCTCAGAAACATTTCCTCAAGTTAATCAGCATCTCCATACCCACAGAGATGAGCAGGTGTACGCAGCGAGATGAGATGGCCACGAGCGCTTCTGAAGGTCAATTTAGAAGAGCAACATGTTCAGATATCAGGCTGTGAGCTAGCAGCACTGCACACAATACAATTAGTAGGAGTAATGGAGAAAATGTGGGCCTTGTCTGTTCTTAGGCTTGTACTCTGGCACGTTGGCTACACAAAAAGCTGTTGACTGCTGTCTGAACAGCATCTTAGAGCTCCTTTAATATAATAAATAATAAAGAACATCCTCCAGTGATTTTCCTTCCATAACCTGCTTGAGCCTTCTAGACAATATCCATCACACACAACACGCCATGTGAAACTCCACAGGAATTTGCATAACAAAAATCAAACACTTATGTTCACTGTCAGAGAAATAATACACCCAGTGTATGAAAAAGTCACAACACAATTGCTTTGAAGTTTTTTTGTTTCTTGGATAATAATAATCGGACAATTTCAACTGTTATTCTACTGTGGAACTCTGTTCAAATATTTCGCTATTGAATATACAATTCTGCAGCTGTCTGTTTGGCATGTAGTGAGTCTTATAAGTGTGGTGTACTGCTCAGTTCTAGTTCACATTCAGACCATTAAATTCACATTTTAATGGCAACGTGTCTGTAGAGAATATGCAATCTCCAATGCATCCATACTGTGTGCTTTGAAGACATTGTATTTGGATTTTTGGTTTATAAATATGTTTGGTTTGTTCAATTGCCTTTTCCGGTCTTCCGTGGTTCCTATTTCATCACTTTCTTAGTTTGCACTTAAACCCAGAGTAATGCCCCAGTTTTGTGCTCTGTTTTTTTGTGGATTAAGTCTTTTGTTTTGTAGCCCCATCTGTCCTGTGCCTCTGTACCTCCCTCGTGACAGACCCCTCTTTCCACAAACTGGTACACTACAGTCATATACAAAAGGGTTAATCATGGACAAGTTCAAGTTTATTGTCATATGTATTTAGCACACTGAGTTGCTGGCTTGCATGCCTCCCTCTGACAGTCAGTTAACAGTACATTAATAAAGAATAACACAAAGTCACCGTGTCGAACAACGATGACAATGGACACGGTAAATAACACAAGCAATAAATAACACCCAACGATAAAGGGTGCCGCGAATAACTCAGGCTGTAGTTTCAGTTTCAAAACCAGTCGCCAGCTCATGCTGTGTGATTACTAACCATGGTTTGTCAGTGTATTCATCCAGCATAGCCTAAACCACGAGAATGCAGGGAGTCTGATAGGAAGGGTCTTTCTTGGCCCGGAGAACGAGGCCGGACCGGACACGAAAATGCAGGGAGTCTGATAGGAAGGGTCTTTCTTGGCCTGGAGAAGGAGACCGGACCGGACACGAAAATGCAGGGAGTCTGATAGGAAGGGTCTTTCTTGGCCTGGAGAAGGAGACCGGACCGGACA
>JAACJT020000028.1:16398151-16421750 GCA_009936485.2 Gymnarchus niloticus | reverse complement strand
CCGGACCGGACACGAAAATGCAGGGAGTCTGATAGGAAGGGTCTTTCTTGGCCTGGAGAAGGAGACCGGACCGGACAGGAAAATGCAGGCAGTCTGATAGGAAGGGTCTTTCTTGGCCAGGAGAACGAGACCGGACTGGACACGAAAATGTAGGGAGTCTGATAGGAAGGGTCTTTCTTGGCCTGGAGAACGAGACCGGACCGGACACTCCATTCTCTTGCACCACACTCTATCTGCTGTTTATCTTTGCTGAAAAATGTTGTTTTTTTTAATCTGTTGACTTTCTGCCTCTGAAACAGAAACAGTGGTGACGGTACGGGGTATTAACGCTATGCAAATACATGGACATTTTCTACGAAAAGGAGCACCATCCGTGTTAGTTCTATGCAAATTGTGTTTGCTAAACAAGCGTCTTGGCAAGAAGTCCGTTCCCCCACCTTTCCCGTCCCCGGCCCTCGATGCCTCCATGCTTATTAGCGCTACGTGCAGGAGAAATGGGGCTTCGAAATGTGTTGTCAAACGGCCTGGAAAGCAGAGAAGCGGACATGCGCGGCATTCTGAAGTGGCCGCCGTTTGAATTGCTAATTGGAAGTTCCCCATTGAAGAAGAACGCGGTAAGCCAGCGGGCCCTGTTAAACCCTCGACACACTGCGCCGCCTTTCAAGTGTGCTGACTTTCCCAGAGAAGTTTCCAGGCTGGCCCTTTGTGTGCCTTCGTGGGTGCCGTCGCCCAAAATCCTGCTTTTTTTCTTCCTCAAAGTCTCGCTAGCATGGCCGCCTTAGCGCTGCCGGTAAGGTTGGGCCAGGGCATTACGGTCCCATACAAGGCGGTGGAGAAGGAAAGCTTCGCTTGGGAGGTGCACAGAACCGCTGCTGTGCTTTGTCCCCCTTTAAAACCCCTTTGACGCCGCGGAAACCTGCATACGATTACCATGGCTTTGAAGTGGATTTTTTTGGCCTGTGTCGTTAAGGAGCCGTGAAGAATGCACCTACCCCCCACGACCTTCATTAATATACATTATGCTGAAAACTAGTAGTGTGGTCCTGCTTGGACCGACTGAATCTAGGTTCTCCGTCAGAACAGACTGAATTTGCTTTGTGTGAAGATCGCTAGGTGTTCCTACGCTCGCAGTGACTGGATTTAGGATTATGGCTGCATGCAAACACTATTCACTCTCTTTCTGCTACGGTCCATAACCTTATGCTGTACTTACTTCATTTTTCTGGTCACCTCTGCAGCTGCGCAGATTCTAAGCAACAGTGCAGTTTCTCATTTTGATGCTGGTGTAGACAGGTCATTGTGTTGTGCTGCAGTGCCCATGCAATAATTAACGCATGTAAAGACTCATTCCCTGTGTGTCCCTCATGCGATGGTGGTACAGCCGGGAACACGCTTTTAATCATGCAGTAACTTCAGTCAGAAACAGTAGCCCTCCATGCCGCTGTCTCAAGCTGCAGATTGCGCCGCTGTGGGGGAAGTGAGATGCGTGTATTTGCCTCAGACCGCCCTGCTTGCCTGCAGCATCTCCTCCGGCCATGCAGACAGGCCACATTTCCCGGGCTGCGGCCTTGCCAGTGGCGGCACCCGTGCCTGGCTGCCCATCCTTGCTTATATTCACAATGAGGGGGGTCCATCAGTGACTGGGAGCGTCCAGGTGCTCTGCCAAGATGCTCTCGATAAATTTATAGCCGGTGGGCAATGTGTAAATGGGCTCTGTGTAAAAGTTCTTCTCATTAAGTTCTGCCCCGAGTTGCAGTCAATATATGATTCGGTATATTCCACCAGGGTAGGTCGCTACCGGGTCAACGCTAGACTCCCCCGACGGTCACGTCAAAGTGAACTCGGCATATCTACCTGCATATGAAATATGAACCAGCCTCCTCAGTTCATTTTCATGCTGTGGTCTCCACGGTAAAAAAAAAATAACAACAGTCACTTCAGAAGACACAGTTCAGGGAAGTCAGAAGCATGAATCTCAACCCAGAGAGTAGGAACTGAACGAGTAAGAAGTGAAAAAATTTTTGGGTGTTGGGTATGGTATGCCTCAGCCATTATACCTGTTGGCCAATATAATCGACTCATATTAAGGTTTCACAGATTCTTTGTCATGGGTGGAAACTCACTGACGAAGCACCGATAACGTTTCTTTAAACATAAATTTGATGAGAGAAGGTGCTCTTTCGCTGGAGAACATTACAAATGTACACATCCCACATTCGTCATCCTTAAACCAAATTAAATAAAATGAGGAAGTCAGTACCAAAGTCGCTAACCTAAAAAAACAAAAAGTGGACAGGGGGCTAAAACATCCAACAAATAATGAAAATGAAACATGCAGTGCCGAGGTACCAAAATCTGGAAAGGCCTAAGCGTAGTCAATGTTTGACCAGGAATAAAAATACTCGGTTATGGAACACCAAAACGTTATGACCAAAAAACACTTTTTGTGTGAACACAGTTCATTTGTAACATGCTTTTGGTAAGAAGAACAGACAAAAAAGATTAAATTTGCTCCTGTGAATTTAATATACTGAGAACTTAATAGATTTACTTGTTTTAAGGTTAAGATTATAACATGTTTGTGAGTTTCTGCTGTTAGTTTGACTTTGACAAACAGGCTTAATCATATCAGGCAGTAAAGCCCCATTTAACTAAACCTGTTGGTGTCTGTTTAATTTTTGACCATATGAATTATATAATGGCCAGTATTATCAGTTATTAGAATTTCTAGCTCCTTAAAATCTGTATTGATATTGGGAACAAGATTATTGTATCTGTTGGGCCCTAATATTGGGCTTTGAAATCAATTTAATGATCGGCACTGTAATGATTCTGCAGAATGAAGAATTGGCTCAAAGGCAGGGAACCTCAGTGTTTTGTTTGCCTGTGGTGAGCAGTTCTGTAAAAACCTTTTATCCACTGCTAGTCACTGAGTAGCTGTGCTCTAAGATCACTTGCTGCCCAGCTAGCCATAACTTTATTTATATATGTTTTGCTATGCCTGTGGTCACTTGCTTTATACGCCGTTTTCAAACAAGAAAAAATAAATACAGATAAATAAACAGAACATGATGAAGAATGCAAAGATGCCTATGAACCTACTGGACCCCATCCGTTACTCTTCCGAACATTTTTCCAGTACAGGTTGGGAGAGTGCCTGAACCTGAAGACTATGCCAAGGGCCACAGGGCACGAGGCAGGGGTATCATCTGGATGGGATGCCAGTCTATCACAGGGCACAATCCTTCAGAACACCATGGACGGGATGCCAGTCCATCACAGGGCACAGACACACCGTGGGGGATTTACAGACTTCAGGATACCTAACCAAATTGGTTTGGATTTAGCTGGAAAAACAGTGCAATCCAGGGAGGACATGTGAACTCCACACACACCGAGCAGAGTTAGGGTTCCTGAAGGATGGGCTAGGATTAGAGTTCCTGGAAGTCTGGGTTAGGGTTATGGTTCCTGAAGGATGGGTTTAGGCTCAGGGTTGGGCTTAAGCTTAGAGTTCCTAGAAGGGTGGGTAAAGGTTAGAGTTAGGTTTCCTGGAAGTGTGGGACCTTGCATGGCTGCCCTAGAAATATAACTGTGTAAGCAATTTCAGCTTCCATGCATAAATTGCATCATAGTCTTCACATTCCAAAGGAGTCGCTATCCATCTTGTTACATTGTTAGCTACAGTGTTAATGAACGTTCTCACCACAGAAACGCTTCATCATTATGGAGAGGCAGTTTCAGACGCACCTAGAATTTGGTATGTGTCGGTTCGTTTTAATGGTGCCTGCAGTAATTCAGCAATGCAGTTGGAGAGGTCACGGTCTGTTATGCTGGAGACGTCGCAGGTGTTGGAGCCTCACCAAAATCAGTGGACAAGTCCATCTGCTGAAAGTTTCACCTCATAAATCCTTTAAAGGATGTTTCACACTAGGGTCAGAATGTTAAACTGAAATCAAGATTCATATTCATGAAGAAGCTTCCAATTTTTTTTCCCCTCTCACTGCTGCTCCAACTTAATTTACTTTGAAGATGTAAAAAAAAAAAAACAGATCTCAAGAATCCTGGTTTACAAATGCAGGGTGGGCTGTGGAACAACAGAGCAGGGAAGCAAGCCTCGATAATATTACCATCACTTAACGAGAACTCGATTGCTTTCAGTCGCAGTCGAAATTTATGGTGAGAGCAGTATCTTCATTATGAATAAAATGTGTTTACTGAACCAAAACTGCCTGCAAGCCTGACACGATGCTACTGTTTATTCTGGGTTTTGTGGAGCCGTCCGGCCTATTGTTTCAGCTGCTGTTTTTATAAGATGAATCCCCCCCATCCCTGTAGCTTGAATAAGAAATATTCCGGGTTGCCATCCGGATGCCCTAGAAGAGAAATACGTTTTATTCTGTAGACAAAACTAGCCATCTCAGACAACATTTACGGGTAAAGGTGTCATTAGCTGCGTTCTGCATCGGCTTGAGAAATTCTTTTGTTCGACTACCCACTGTGCCTGTGTTGTATGTCTTGTAGGCTTAACGTGATGCGGACTGGTGCCTTGAACTGGAACGAAGTCTTCACGGCTCCAAGCCACGATTCTCCGTTGAGCCTGGACGTCTCGTCCCTGAGCCCGCATGACGTACAGTGCATGATGCTGCGGCCGAAACCGCTGTAAGTCCCTCGGGTTCAGCGAACATCTGGGCTGAGACCATTTTGTGTGTGTTTGGGCGTATGGTGAAGGCTTTGCGTTTGACAGCTCCGCAATCGTAGAATGCGTGTAGAATGATAACTGTTTTATGAATCAACTTAGGTTAAAGTAACCAGTACAGTAAGGCTTGTGACCCAGCCTTGGAAGAATCTGGAAAAGATGGAAGTTGCATGAAAAGAAAATGTCGTCATTCCTTGTGAGGGGCAACTTCTCTAAAAATGTCTGTTTTTTTATGCATGTTCATTTTTCCTTACTCCGCTATAAACAGGCTACATTTGGTTTGTGTTACTTGCTCCTGAAGCACCTCAGTCGATATAGTGGTGTTCAACCGCACGAGAGCCACACGCGGTAATGTGCTTAATTATGCAATCTGCCTGACTTTGATCTTTGATCGGTTCATCGCTGTTTGGGAATTTAATGTGTCTTTCCCATGTTCTCCTCAATTTTATTCTTTCTTTACGAGAGAAAAAAGACAAAAAGGAGTGTATTTATTCTGCAGGTCTTTTCAAACTGGACCTCCTGCAAGCACTTTGTCGTGGAGACGTTGGTCTGTCCCAGGTGGTGGTACCTGAAGGTGTGTTGGCCACAGGGAAGAAACCCCTTACCGCATGTTAACATTTGAGAGATCCTAGTGAGGGATCCTCATGAGGGATCTAGTCATACTGTTACCCGTTTCCTAAAGTAGGACCATCCCAGGGTCGCTTTGAGTGCTCAGACAAAAACCAGCCGGATAACGTTACTTCGTGTTCCGTCTGTGTCGCCTTTCTTTGAGTCACCATTTACTTTGTTTTTCCTCATCGTGTGTCGTCTGTTGATGATTTTTTTTTCCCATTCCTGCCGCACCATAACGTAAGTATGAGCCAGACCTATATCCACCCCAGAACTCATTGTTCTGATGAGGCGAATGCGTCAGTAAGCGTTAGTAAACAGTAGAACCTAAGCCACATGCACACGAGTTATCACACTACGGTAGTCTACATCTGAACCAAGGCGTAAACAGAATTATTATGCAGCTTCCGAGGTGTGGCCTAGGCATGTACTCAGCTAATCTACAATCACTCGGAACCGAGAGAACGCTTGGGCTTCACCATCCCAGTACGTTCGCTGACTTTTAATACATCTATTTATGTATCTCATATATTTATTTGTGGGATTAACAAACAGGTCTGTCGATAATATCCACACTTTTATCTTTGCCGTCGTGTAAGCGAAAGAAATTGCCAGTAGCCAAATCAATCTCTCCTTCCCCTGGGGCACGTGCAGATTGATAATTGCCCCAAGAATGAGAGTCCCCCGGTTATAATAGGCAAAGGACTGTCTGGAAGAGCAATATCCAACGTAACCTTGTCAGATATTCGTCCTTACAGCTTCCTGCCTTATGGAAATGATCAAATGTATATGTTCTATGTACCTGTGTGTCTAGAAGCCTGCGCGGTAATCAGGTTTCCGTTTCCCAGCCATCCCCATCCACTCCTGCAGCCGCGCTCCCTCCTCCTCCTCTTGGATTGGCAAAGGAAATCAATGAGCTGTGAACAAATCAGCAGGCCGGGTTGGTCCGCTCCTCCGTACAATAGCTTTGACATAATGGCAAGTGACAGAAGTTAAGTGTTTCCCAAACTCGCGCTTAAGCAAGTGGGGGACAGCAGAGAGGCCATGTTCTAGTGCACACGCGTGAGCGTGGCTCCAGTCTCCTGCCCTCGCTCCATGCCTTCGCGCTCGTGGACGGAGCTCCTAGGTCACCGGTCATCGAGTAGGGAAACGTGGAACAGGAGGAAGCTCCAGGAGAGAGCGGAAGTGGGCGTTTTTAACCCACGTTCGACCGGCTGTGCCTTTTAAAAGCTCTCTCTGAGACGACTCCCATAACGAGTCAGGAAACAGTCCTTTTGGAAGGACCCCCAGTGCTGCTTGGGCTTACCCCTGGCTTTTGGAACACCACCCAAGCCAGGCTCTCCATCTCTGTATTTCACGATAGAGCTGAGAGGGCACTGAAAGGGCCTCGTACGTCAAAGAAGCACAAAGATTACCAATGGTACACCTGACAACTGAGGTTAGATGCTGGGTCATTTCTGCTGGACGTTTCCAAAGGAGAGTTTCAGTGTGACATCGCAGTCACCTCCTCACCACTGAATTTGGTTATCTTTGTATAAACCCCACAAATCGGTTTGAAAGTATTTTTGTTACTGATACATCTGACATATATTCTAATGCTTCTCAAAATGAGGGGACAATTAACAAAATGTGAGAACCACTGCAGCTGAGACGGTGAACAGAATCACATAACACAGGGGTAGGGAGTACAAATGCATGTTTTACTGTGGGGGGGTTCTCTTGGCTCCTGTACAAGGGCTGGGGTCACCTCAACAGGGGGATGGGTCAACACATCAGGGGAAACACAAAAAAAGAGCTGTTTTGGCAAGAATGAGAAATAAAAAAAAATCAGGCACGTGTCACGGAGCGAAGACAGCAGCAGGAGTCAGGACGGGTGGTGGGGTCATGTCAGGTTTACGGGGGAGCGAGAGGGAAAGAAGGAAAAATCAATTCATTCTGCAAGACACGAATGAGGGACAGGCAGAGGCCCAGTCACCTGACTTTACCTCCTGAGACGCCAACCCTGTGATGCTGCCACGCTTCACTCCTTCTCCATCCTTGTTCAATTCCGTAAACCTTTTTAGTTTTTTTTTTGTCTGCATGCTTGTGAATCCCAAAAGAAGCATCCATACTGCAGGACATTTCCTCCACCCACCAGAAGAGTAGGTGTCTTTGTCTCCTGGTACAACGGCTTTGCAGATGCAGTCGAGCGGTGATGCGCGAGTCCCTTCAAAGGCAGGCTGCTTCCAGTCTTACCTAGGACCTGCACGTCCAGCAGTCTGTGTTCCAGAACCAAGAATTCATGCTGAGGTTCCTTTGGAGCTACCAGTCCTTTAAAAGAGCAAAAAGACAATGTTCAGTTATTTTCAGTTTTATATACAGGACATAAGGATGTTCACGTGAGTCCTGCAATACGGAATTATTATAACCTCGGAACGGGGCCATTTTGGTTTTTCACACGTGTTCAAGTACAGAGGCTTTGTCTCTCTTTTATTCAGCGATGGCACAATAAATCCGGTACCCTGCTACCAGATACAATCCGAAATTAATTAGTCGACCTGGAGAGTGAGTCCTGAAAGACACAATGCTGTCAAGGCAGCCAAACGACTGACTGTCAATTCAATCTGGCACCTATGGTAATTAACATTCTCAGGCTATCAAAATTAACACCATTCAGGAAAATTGTTGGAATTCTGGATTAGACTTTCATTTTGTTTCCGGGTTTTTATTGTGAGCACCTCTGTACTTTATCTTTGCATGATTGCACATCAGGCCTACAGTGACTGTGATGGATGGTCCTATACATTGGACGTGTCTCCTTAAGCACACTGATGACGGCTTTGTGAGTCGCACGTGATGTTGGCCGTGTGACCGTCACTGAGATGAAATGGAGATTTGGTCGAGTCACGAGTCAGGATGTACGAGAGTTACATTCTCTGCCGAGATTCTGGTGAACCATATCAGATTTATGTTTGCAAGCCAGAGACAGGTTTAATGGTCAGAGTTGACCATGCCTGCCTGTCATTGAGTTGTTGATTTCCTGAGTAGGGCAATAGAGGTCATGGGAGGAAGACTTGCTAAATGATGTTAGTTTTATTCCATCGAAAAACTACATGCACCATCTAATGTAGCATACAATGGTCAAAGAACAATGCACACATTTTCACAGTATACGTAAAAATCTTTTTGGAAATGTAGTCTCCAATCGACGGATCTCTATCATTCATCTGTACACATTTCTAATGATTCATGGATGAATATGAAACATGACTCATCCTTATTATGAACAAAGCCAATGTACTCAAGAGTTTTCTACAGCCAGAGCCTTGTCTTATGGTTCAAGAGTTTGATCTCTTATTGTTGTATGTATTCCTCCTGGATTTAAAAAATTCAGAGTACTATAACAGCTTCCCTTTGGGTAAACAGAGTAGTGTCACATGACTGATATTTCTCTGGTGAGAAACTCTCCACATCTCTGTTGCTGTGTCTGTGTTCTCGGTGGGGGGGTGGGTCTCATACTGCTGTGGGGTGGCCATTGAGCAGTCTTAGTTCAAAGTGATGTTTCGGGCAGTGTGCGATTTTTAAGGGGACCGTCACTGACAAGGGGTCACTGCCACCCTACTTTTGTCAGTTACAGAGATGAGGAGACCACAGCCCTCACCTGGGGGAGGACCTGTGCCTTTCTGTGTTCCAACAATTCAAAGATACTTAATGTTGTTCTTACCCACATCCCAAAAATATATCCCACCAGCAGGCAGTTTGACGGGTTCTCCTTGTATCTGCAAGTTGGACTGACGATCATGCGGGGAGAATGCCGAAGCTTTTCCACGTGGCAGCTCCTCTCTGCTCACTGGCATTCTCGAGACCCCATGGTGTGCCATGTCAGCTTACTTCATGGGGGCCATTCACCTGCTACCTTCTGAGGTCCGCTGTTCTGTGCCGCTTTGCTGCTGTTTTCATTGCATGCTGAGATGCGGGCCTGCCTGCCCGTAACATTAAACCACTGGAAACCCACCCCGAAGCTGGCTGCAGAAGCTCCCCGACTTCTAACACCCAGAGTAGCCTCCTACTCTAACAACGTCTGTCTCTTCACAGCAGTTGGGGGCCTTGAGGACTCACCTTTAACCTCTGACAGCTGAAACAAGATGGTACCGCTGTTTAGTCCTGATCACGGGTACCAGTTGGTCACCGTGGAAACTGGAGTCAGGTGTACGCTGTGATATGCTGAGTCCCGTGCCCTTTTTTGCATCATCTTACAATCTGTCCCAGCCACCTGATGGGAGTTTGAAGCAGGCTCAGCTCCTTCTCTGTTCATGCCGATCGCAGCTGCCTGCCCTTCCCTCTGAATGCCCCAAGTTCTGTTCATATATCACACCGCACACAAACCTTTAATTGTATTTCCATCGTATCCTGCAATAAGAGGAGGGGCTCGCTTACATCTCAGGTTGCTGTGATGCTCCATTAGATAATTTTTTTTTTTTTAAATAAATTTGTTTACATGTATCGGTGCAGTGCATACATGTTAACTTCTATTTCTGATTACTTTTTAGATTACAAAATGATTATTGTCAGTTTACTGTAATAATTAGCTAAATTAATTATTGCTGCTTCTCCTGTACCGATTTATGAGCGATGAAGCAAATTTAGAATTTTAATATCAACATTTCCATATAAAACACTCTATATAGCTGCTGGAAATAAGATAAACCAGAAGTCACGCACCGCCTAGCCCGTGACAAAATACGCATCTGAAAAACAGTCCATCAACATAAGGAAATAAATAATTGTCAGAGCTGAACAACAGCAGCTACGGCTGAAACGTTTCTGTATGTTTTTGCGTAGATCTTGGTCTGTTGTTCCATTTTAACTCGTCACCATTGACTGATCCTTACCTCTGTGTTGTGGAGAGAAAGGCACCTTCTGTTAAATGCGAGCTCGATCTGCCAAGAAGAGTAGTTAGCCTGCCGTAAATCTGTACACCCAGGGAGGGATTGTATACCTGGAAAATGGTGGCTAGAACAGTGGAACTTTCCATTGTGGGGTGGCATTCGGGATATGACAACGTTTGGCCGTCATGGTGTGGCCCTGATGGCGCCGGTTGTTCCTTCGAAGGTCGTCCGTTAAGCATTTACCGCGGATCTCGAAAACTCATTTCTGCCTGAGGGACAACTCGTGTCTGCAGCTCACTTGTTCACTTGTAATCGATTTTCCGGTATGCTCCTGCGCATTTTTACGATTTTGCACCAGAGGTGTAAAATAAAAACAGTCAGTTCATCCTAATAAAATAATTCAGCCTAATAAAACAGGTCTCATCTTCAGTACGTTACATTTGAATAGGCGGTTTACTGTCTATTATTTGATCATGCACAGGAAGGCCCCTGCTCTGTGTAAATAGGACCATACATCCAGACTAAGTGGATTTCTGCCAAATTAATAGTCTCAATTAGATTTCATCCACTAAAAATTGTTCGTGTACACTGACTTCTTTAAAATTTGCATTTCAAATGCAGTTAGCCAACATAAGTGGAGTACATTGAGCGAAATGCATTTTATATGTCTTTATATGTTTTTTTAAAATCATATTACGGCATTATTTGTGACTCGTGATATTAAGCATGTCAGAATGGACCATAATGGAACTCCTTGTAGTAAGTATCTGCAGATGTTTTTTTTTCTTTTCCCCCAGACAGACTGATGTGGCCCTCTGTTCACACGAGGTACATCAGAATCAGACTCACAAGTCATCAGACTCCTCATGTTAATCGGGGAAGACAAGACCGCGGCTGTCTGTTCAAAGCAATGACCGTAGTATTTTGCATTTTAAAAAGGAAGGCTGTGACAAACAGTTATAGATGTCCCTTATCACGTCTCGTCTGCTTTTCCTTTTCCTATCATATGATACGTACGCACAGAAAGCCGAGAGACCGGGTTAAATGTAGGTCCGTGGAGAGAAAGGGACCCATGCAATTTCACTTCTGCGTGTTTATTTTCCGATGCCTCTGAGCGACTGATGTCTGATGAGACATGGCCTAACAGATTCTGAAGATATGAACCTGAGCATTAATGTCACGGCGTGCAGAAAAGGGCTGTGCCACCAAATGGAAAGAACGAGCAAAGTCATTTACTCAGCTTAATTCAGTTTTGTTTTGTACAGCGGGAGAACTAATATTGTCTGGCCTCTGCGCTTCAGGGAATGTGACCTTCCTAAAAAAAATTACAAGATTAAATTTTCATTGTTTCTCTTCTTGTTATGGATGGCACTGGAGTGTTGGAAAGCACCACAATGGCACTGTAACATATTATGCAGAGTGTGTGTGTGTAAGACTTCAGCGGTGTAAGCGCGAGATGTCATATGTCGTGAATGTCTGGAAGCAGTTTATACAACTGCTACGGAGGAAACTGCGTAGGCGTCAAATACATAGAGTCACATGACCCTCAGCAAGTACACGAGCCATAGGGCCCTATTTTGCACAGGCGGAAAGTGCGTCGCAAAGTGTTTTTGCTAGTTTCATACCAACGCATTCCCCATTTTCACACCAAGCGCGCACGTTTTCAAAATAACAAATGATTTTGCATGCGTTTCCCGCTCGTAGGAGTGGTCTTTTTTAAATGAGGTGTGGCTGGGTAAAATATAGGCGCGTTGCTATTTTAAGGCAGCGAAATGACATCGCGCCTTTGGCGCGTTTTAGAAACGTGCGGGTGCACGACGCTCGTTACGGACACAGGTACACGCTCGAAGTGCACTAATGGTTTTTTGTTATTTTATTTTATATAATTCATATACATTTTATTATAGAGTAAAACTTATGGAGAGAAATGTGTTTCAAAATGAATCATTCCGAGATAAATTTCTATCCATATTCCCAAGGCTGCTTCACCTCGACAGGCTTAGGTGGACCACTGGTGCTCCCGTAAATGATTTGCTCCCGCCTTTTCACTTCACGCACTAGCACGTCCGTTTCCTCGCTTGAAAACCTATCTTGTTGCCAGGTGCACACGCCATTATAATAGCGATCCGCCATAGCTCATGCACCCCTGCCTTTTAAAGGTGAGGTGACTTGCAATTCTGATTGTTTATTCTTTGTTACGCCCGAAGCACACCTCTAAATAATTAAGAGAGTTAGGACAACGTTTTTGCGCCCTGCGCTGGCGCGAAGTCTGTCTTTTCCACCGTCAAAATAGCGAAATGGATTTGGACATGCCCATAAATGTTACTTGCGCCTTGCGCTTTACGTTTTGCATTAGATCGTCAAAATAGAGCCCATAGTGCCACGCGTGTGTGATCCACTGTTACCTTGGCCCTGCATCTTCAAGCTGTTTCCAGGAAACAGTTTAATTGTTGCCAGTGTGAAAAGTAGAACGTGGTGACATGTTTGCTGATGTTAGAACATAATGTTTGAAAAGGTCTTCAGTGGCTGTCAGTATATGCCTGGAAGTTTAGAGTATACTGAGATCATTTTGAGCTCCTTTGCACTGGAGACATTTATGCAGTTTTGAAGGTCCCAGAATTGTCAATCAGCATTGATCAGGTTGTGTTCCTCAGTTGGGATCTCTGCCTTTGTCCAGAAGGTGGTAGGTTTCTATCCCATAGTCAGTATAATAATCATATTACCATTGTGAGCTTGAGCAGAACTCTTATGCCGGACAGCTCTATGGTCATGCTGATTTGGACAAAAGCGTCTGCTGTTAAATTTTATGTAAATGGAACACCAAGCCACTTGGATGACCTTCCTGAAACCAGGGCAGGTCTGGCAAAAATGTGTTCTTAGTTATTTCCAAGTTGTAATTACAGAGCATGTGGACTTTTAATGTGTTGTTTTTATCTTGCCCAATTAATGAATTGAGTTAATTTGTTTTGGAGGAGAATACTACTATTTATGTAACAATGATAACTATTGTAATAAATTGAATAATGACGCGAAGGAGGACTCATTTGAACCGCATGTATTTGAAGGCCAAGAGAGTGAACAACACTATATATCTATATACTACACTATATTAAAACAGCAGCCAGTTATCTGTAGGGAAGTCCTGACACTGAAATTGAATTAACTAATTAAGTAACTTTAATTCATTCTGGCCAGAAGGTTGTACTGGAGCCTAATGAACTGAAATAAGTATTTATGTGTGTATATTTGATTTATTCCCTATATGTGTAGTGATGCCACAATATTCTTCTGAGTCAGAGGAAATATGAATCTGGAATTTTAGGTGTTTCTTGTGAATATTGATGTGCTCTCTGAATGTCACTTCAGAGTTTGTAAAGGCTTTATATATTATTTTGTTTCATCTTTGTCTACAAACAACACAAGCTTGTAGCTGTTGTAGACAGAAGAGAGAATATCACTTTTGTATGCTGAAAGATTGCCCCTAAAATGATGGATATATTTACCCCTGCTTCTTGGTATAAGAAATATGATGCAGTGTGAAACGGTGAGGCTGTTGTTCGGTATAATTCATAATGTCGCATTTTTTGTGAATGCCAATAATTCAGATTTGTGTCCAAAGTTGTCACTTTTTTACAGTAGCTGACGTAATAATCCCTCGGCACGCTTGTACAGAAAAGAAAAATTGGCACAGACACAAAATGTAAATCTCTGTCAGTAGAATTCCTACTTTCACCAGAATAGCACCATCGACATGGAATGACAGTAGGAATTATAAATGTGGTGCTATTTTAATTTTAATGCAATGCCATACATTTCTGAAATGCACATCAGCAGAGGGTACACGCCAGCTTGGTAGAGGAGGGCAGGAAAAAGACATGTAACCCTATTATTATTATTATTATTATTATTATTATTATTATTATTATTATTATTCTAGTAGTAGTATTAGCGAAGGTGGTAAGCAGTGTGTGCACTTTTATCACTGATTAAATATTGCAATACTCATTTGGCTAGATAGTTTTTTGCCCCCCTTAAAATAAAATTCCTAGCATGAGATATATATGATCAAATTACATTCATTAAGGTATAGCATATGTACATATATCAAATACTCAGATGTTGACTTTTAAGTGATTTTTCTAAGAAACAGAAAATAATTAATGGTATTTCTAGATAATCACCATTATTTAATCAAATATGATTATGACTTCATCAAAGATTGAATTTAATATGATTATAAAGAACTTCTGTGAACTCAAAGATCGTTTAAACATATCTTTTGCTTTCCCATTTCCGTCTTCCATTTAGAAAACTTTACTCATCCTTTGCCATAAAATTGTTCTCTTTAATATGTTCGTTCAGTGGTCTGAAAGCTATGCAAGCATTAGCATATTTTAATTAAATGTCCCGAATTTCAAAACAATCCAAACTGGCTTGTCATTTTCTTTATTTAAGCAATTAATTAATGTTTGCCGTTAACTTGTCAGCACCAAGTCACATTTTTATTCATCAAATGTGACTTCTTATTAATTATTAATTTTTATGAAAATGGCATTTAAGGGGAAAATACTTTTTTTTTGCTCCATTATGAATGTTACAGTTGTCTCGCTGTACGCTTTGGGGAGAGGAATTCTAAAGCGCGCCTTTTTTATACTGAACTGAAAGGCTCTCGGTGTAACGTAACGCTGTCGCACTTTCCTTGACCAGTCGTACATTAGTGAATTGGTTGCTATGGCAGTCTACAACCTGGCTGCCACGGAGTTGCTGACTGGGCAGGGCGGACATTACACTGAACTATTGAGTGGAAAGTTCAATGTTGTCATAATCGGTGTCCACGCTGCCGGCAGGCGAGGGAGTAGCTACAGCACAATCAAAGCATTTGGACTGATCGAAATCAATATGCAGATTGAATCTGATTTTGTGCATATATGTTTAAATCACAGTTAAGGACCGCATTCAGGTGAAAAGAAAAGTAGTCCGAGTGCTTTGGATTCCCTGCCACAGTGCAAGCTCTAAATAACGTTAAATACATGTGTTGTAATTAGCATTGTGTATTGTTGTGTTGTATTGCCCTGTGTTGTGAAGTGTTGTAGTGTATTGTGTGTTTGTGTATACATCCTGTGTTGATGTCATTGTGTGTACCTGTTCGGGGGTGAGCAGGGCTAACCCCCGAGTTGTACAGTGTTCGATGAGGGAGTACAGGCTAGTAAACGTTTATGTGTTGAGCGCTTTGTGAAGCCATGGATTGTACAGCACGGCTACAATATTTCGTTAAGGGGGTTTTAACAGGATTGTGAAAAATATTCACCACAATGTAATAACCAACCCCAGTGAGCAATGATAGTGCGATTACTTGTTGGAAATATGGAATGGAGGCCTTATGGAGTTGCTATGATGCTGATTATTGTGATTGATGGGATCGATATTTGTTTAGTCTGATGGAGAATACCTAGAACATGAACAGCATTATTATTAATGGAATTCCATTGAATCACGAGAATCCTGGAGGCTCCACAGTTGTCTAAAAAAGAATTACCCTCAACCTCACTTGCTTTATTTATGATTCTTTGGCACATGCTCTACTGAACACTAACAGTAGATTAGCTAAGCTTATTGCAAGCCTGCACCTTCTTCTTACCTTCTTCTAATTGTCCCTCAGATAAAACAGTCATCAGTGTCTGCCAATGTAGATCTGCTGCTTTCTTAGTCTTTAAGTGTTAAAAAATGTAGCTGAACATGTCTTTGCCACATCTCGGCGTGCTTGATTGTCCAGTGACTCATAACAAACCCCTTCAGGGAAGGACACTCGTCCTAGGAGCCAGAACAGGCTGTATCATAGCGTGGAGCATCACGGCGTCCATTCCGTATTCGCTCCTCTCTGGGTTCTGGAGCCAGAGCAGGCTGTATCATAGCGTGGAGCATCACGGCGTCCATTCCGAATTCGCTCCTCTTCGGGTTCTGGAGCCAGAGCAGGCTGTATCATAGCGTGGAGCATCACGGCGTCCATTCCGAATTCACTCCTCTCTGGGTTCTGGAGCCAGAACAGGCTGTATCATAGCGTGGAGCATCACGGCGTCCATTCCGAATTCGCTCCTCTTCGGGTTCTGGAGCCAGAGCAGGCTGTATCATAGCGTGGAGCATCACGGCGTCCATTCCGTATTCGCTCCTCTTCCGGTTCTGGAGCCAGAGCAGGCTGTATCATAGCGTGGAGAATCACGGCGTCCATTCCGAATTCGCTCCTCTCCAGGTGCCGGTTTCCACCCATGGCCAGCATGTTCTCAGTCAGCTCATTAGTGACTTTTGCCTTTTTGATAAGGTGGTATTGAATCGGCGGAACATAATGGACCACATCGATCCGGCTCAGTGGCCCCTGTAAGATGCGGGGGGGGCGCTCCTGCCATTTGCAATCCTTCTACGTGGAGAACGTCAAGCGGACAGGACCCAAGAGGCAGAGAGAGCCTTCAGATGTGGGTCTGTCTTTACCACGCAGGAGTGCAGAGAACCGCACCTAACATAGGAAAGTACAACTCACGTTAGTGTGATCACGTCGGCGAGGTCTCTCGAGGTTCCTGCTGTTCCACACGCAGTTCAGTAAATACCCAGGGCTCATGTTAATTACTGTAAACAAAGCCATTTTGAACACACAATACTGAATCATTATAATGGCGATGACAATGCACTTCCTTAATTATTTTGTCACCGACGTTTACTGATCAATGAGAAAGGCTTTGTCAAAAACATCTATAGCATGATGGTTATCTTCCAGTCTATTTATGGATCTGTAAGATTTTGCAGAAATGGAGACTGAAAGCAAGAAACCATTATTCCAATTTGGATTCTAATTTGATATTTTTTGTGGGCAGTGCTGTGAAAGTAACATCCTTACAATGTGGTATGAAAGATCAGCTGCATTGGTAAACCAGTAAAAATAGCATCCTAGTAACCAGCAAAACAAGGTATTCTGACTTTCCTGAGAGATGCGTACTCGCGGATGACACTATGCACAGTGGGAAGAAACAGAGAAAATTCTGTGTGGATCGGCACTTATGGACTGGAACCTGTTTGTGTGTGTATCTCTGGGGGATCTGCTTTGAGAAACACTTAACCTCTACTGCTTGGGTAAATATAGTGAGTATCACAAATAGGTAGAGTATGCTCAACATAAGCCTTTGTCTTTGTGTTGGATAAGAGTGTCAGCTAAGCAAATGCAAAGATACAGATATTAGGAGATTCTGGGCACGGCGGAGTGAAGGGTGGCTACCATCTCAAGGCCGTAACTCTCAGAGCAGATGGGCAAATCCTGGGCTTTGAAATATTAACATGGGTGACTTAATGGGCATGTCTAAATTTAACCTATCAAATCTGTTCCATCAAAAAAGTGCTGGCCTGCGTATCCTGTGCTGAGGTTACAGCTTTCTGCGGTGTGGTTCCTACGTGTAGAACACCATGCTAAGCGATGGTGGAGCGATGCGTCCACCACCAATGTCGCTCGGTTTGCAAATGTCCGAGAATGCGAATGCCTCCTCAATACAGAGTTTGTTGTTATTAGCCTACATTTCATTGGCTAAGTACAGTCGCCGTTCTCTGAGTGTAATAATACAGCACTGGCCACGTTTTATCGGAGGCCATTTATTTAACACCGTGCAGACTCTGGTGTAAAGCAGTCACCTGTAACACTGACTTTGTATTACATGGGCAGACCCAGAGAGATGGGAATAAGGATGGAGACCCCTGAATGAGTTGGAGGCCACCCTGACCCCAAGTCGTCACGCTAGTTTGGTGGCTTCATTGATTAGGGATGGCTGGGGTCTCACATGAAGTCAGCAGTGAATTTTCTGTTTTTTCTGGTTTTGAGGAAACAGCTGTAGGATTTTGTGTCTAATTTTGAGTTAATTTGCTGATACCCACCATCAGGTGTGCTGTACACATTTAGCCTTTATGCCCAGCAATCACTCCATCTTTGTCTTGTCTATCCTCATTTAGGCCTGAAGGATAAAAGAGCAGCCCCCCCCCCAAGTCACAGAGCTGTTTGCACCCCCAGTGCTCCAGGAGCCTGAGCCTCCATGGTGTCCCTTCCCCTGCAGTTAAATTAAAGTAATGAATTGTTCACAGGTGCTTTTAATGAGGTTTAGGGGATCTCTGGGCTCCAGGTTTGCTTTTGCAGGCCAAGTGGAATGGAACAGATGCATTTGCCAGTCCCTCCTAGCACACAAAGCCCAGTTTAATGATAGTCATTACACTTGCTTGGCCTTAATAAGCAAAACACATGGGACTCGAGTGTGGATGGAGGAGGGGAGGGTGTAGGAGACACGATGGACAGATGGGTCTTAGGGCTTCAGCATCACCGCCTGTAGTCCTGGAATGAATCAAGCGGAATCTCAGGCTGTTTCGCTATGCGGTATCGATGAACTGGTGCAGATACAATCGATGTCATCAGCAAAACGGATGGAGGGGAGGCAGGGGGGACGGGGAGTGGTGGGGGGGCGAGGGAAATACAAGGGGCAAGGAGACAGAGAAAAAGAAGGGAGCAAGAGAGGCAGGGAGGAGGAGAGGGAGAAATCGTCAGGGAATGTCTGAGTGAGGAGAGACAGAGAACTGAATAAGATGGGGAGAGAGAGGCAGAGAGGGAGAGATAGAGAATGTCTGAGGGAGATAGTGTGTGAGAGAGAGAGAAAGGACTGAATAAGACTGGAGGAGAGAGGCAGGGAGGAAGAGAGGGAGAGATAGAGAATGACTGAGGGAGATAGTGTGTGAGAGAGAGAGAAAGAAAGAGATAGAATGGACTGAATAAGACTGGAGGAGAGAGGCAGGGAGGAAGAGATAGAGAATCTCTGGATAAGACAGGAGAAGAGAAACAGAGAGACCAAATAAGAAAAAAAGAGCAGCGTAGACAAAGGGAGATAGGGTGGAAGGAAAGGGGGTCTAGTGTCAGCGGCATGTGAGGGCTTGTAGCAGCATAGGAAGCTCTGCCAGCATTGCTGATGTGCGGACCCCATCTCCACCCCCCCTCCTCCCCCGGTTGGAGGTCAGGTGACTAGAGCTTGATGAACGACTGGGTGAATGTATGCCGCGGGTTTGAGAAATGGTGTTCTTAGGAGCTGTCACTTCTCCAGTCCTGCAGTAACGTCGCTTCCCCCAGGCTTCAAGGCTATTTTCTAACACACAACTTAGATGTTCATTATCCATACTCTATTCTTTTTAATGATAAACTCACAGTCATCTCCCAAATGCAGGGCAGGTCAATGGTCTGGTCTGCAAGAGGAGAGGACCGTCGAACAGTGGTAAAGGAGTGGTCATTAAAACTGAACATGAATACAGTTTTCTTTTTTTAAATATGACCACAGCATTGCATAGCCTTTCACTTTAGTCACTGGAAAACATGCATTTAACCTTTCACGGTGCTGGAATTATTTCCATATTCTGCACAATAGGACATAGGAAATTCATTCAGTGTTCTTTTTTTTTTCTGCCTAGTCTAGCAACATGCTAGTGCAGTGATTTTGCTGTGAGTTGAAATTAAGTATAAGATGTAAAAAGATCTTATTCATCAAACATATTCTATGAGTATCATGTGGGTTATGAATTATACATGTGATATAAAACACGAATACATATATGTATTTGACATGTGCTATAATCATAAATGACACATTATAAAACACAAGTGTCCATTCCCACTAATGCATGTTTTACGTCTTTCATATATCGTTTTGCTATACTCCAGCATTAAATTATTGAATAAGCATGTTTTAATTCATTTTACACATTACCATGTTATAGCTGTTTAAAAATGCTTGTGTTTCTGTCATGTTATAATGTTCAATAAATGCATTCCTATCATTTTACTTTACATCAATAATTCAGTAAGCAGAAGTGGTTCCTGGGAAGAGAGTCTACATTTTTTTGTCAGGCGGAATCATAAGCCAGACGTTTCACCCAGACAGACCTGCTAAACAGCACGAGAAATGTGAAAGCTTGCCTCATAAATGACTGTGGGGCTTAATGAGATGATTTACAAACCTCAGCTGCTGACCCGTGTCCAGATGCGTTGAGAGAATACTTGGTCTGAATCATTTACTGACTGAAAAAGAAAAATCCCTTATAGTTTGGCTTTTTGCTCGTTTAGCTCCTGTTAAAAACAGGTTAATCTATAGATCAGTCTGCTGCCACCAATTCATAAACAATTTGTATGCAGTCCAATCAGGAGCAGATAGAATATTACATTGAATTTTGATCTCGGATAATAAGGTAAGTACAGTACAGTACATCTTTGAAAATGTTCCCTGTATTTTTTTGACAAACAAATGCATTTACAAGACAGTTTAAAATGATTATTTTGAGCTCACTATATTCTAACTGCCTAGCAGTGATTTGGGTCAACACAGATGTTAAGGAGTGGCTGTCATCAGTTTGATTTTTGTATTATTTATGCAGTATTTTCCAAAAGTAATGGCTATAATAATCATTATTCATAGAACCAATCATCTAGCCGCTTATCCTGGACAGGGATGCAGGGGGCATAAAATTAAATTGTTTTGTGAAATCTTATATCATTCCAGCTGCATTATAATTTTGTCAGCTGATGCTTCCATCTAAAGATGGCTGACATTTTACTGAATAATCCAGCTGAGAGCTGTGCTCAGGTTTCACAGCGGATTGCCAGGTGGCGCTGTGTTCCCACACCCTCGGGGTTACGGGTCCAGCTCCTACCTGGGTTCCCTATGTGTGCAGTTGCACATTTTCCATCATCTTAGAGGGTGGTCTGCTTTCCTGTGATTTTGGTGCATTGGTCTCGTTAAATCGCTTGCGTGCGTCCTGCTCTGGACTGATGTCATGCTCAGGGTGTGACCTGGGCTTCCAGGGATATACTCAGTGCTTACTAGGACCATGCGTTAGGTAAGCTGTTGTGAAAAATAGGTAACTACTGTGGTTAAGGACCCGTCTCAAAGGTGCCACAGCAAGGCCACACTTGGGATTTGAGCCAGCAACCTTCAGGTTATGAGTGTATACTCTTAACTACTGTGTTACCCTCTGCCCCTCTACATATTTTGAGTTGTCAACATTTGTTTTATAATACAAATGTGAAACCTTCCAAGCCTGAACCCCTATCGGCTTTCTTAATACATACCCAGCACGAGTTTTACTTATCTTTTTTTTCTGCTGAAAGGCAATTTATTATCCATTTCTGTTTTTAATTATCTCCTGAGACAGACTTGCGTGCCAGTCATGCGCGAAAATGAGCGCTTGCTGAAACAGTGTGTAATCTGCGTGGTAACGGGCCTCCTTTCTGACTTTCTCGACTTGACTGGATCGGCTCATCCTTGGTCTGGTTCTGTCTGGTTTTGTGGTGGTTGGGGAGTCCACCCCATCTACACTGACGCTGATCAGCAGCCCGGTTATCTTGTTAGGAGGGCAGGCAGAGCGGCCACGTTACAATAGAGGCTTCACAATGGCCAAAGGACCCGGTCCAATGTGGTCTGTCGCTTTCCACTGCACCCGGCTGGTCTCTTTTGTTTATAAATAAGCCGTTGGAAAAGGACTCAGGAGGGAGCCACTATCCTTGGCTTTCTTGCGTCTGAAGCTTTGTTTTGTTGACTTTTTCAGTCAGATCATTTGTTTTTGTTGTGTTTTTCTTTTTTGTTTATAATCTATTGGGGGTAAAAACGTCTAGGGCTCTGAATAAATGACATTCCTTTGGACTTCACTCTGAGTTACTGAGATGTGCTTCTATTTTGCTTCAGTTTTTAGCTCGATAAGAAGCGTGGAAAAGTAAGAATTGAGAAAAAGAAACTACGTGAGTGTCCTGCATGCTCTTTGCAGTTTTGTGATGTTTTTAATTTTTTTTTCCGCTGCAGGGTTTTGTCCATAGCAACAGTGGCACGTAAAAAACAGCTGTTGATTGGATTAGTGGCTTAGGACTGTTCCCCTGGTGTATGGCTGTATTCCGCATTATTGGAGTATAGTGTATTAATATACATGACTATCAGTATTTATGGGGTGTTGACATAGATTATGTTTTTATGGTACAGTGGGTGGCTGTGCACCTTCTTTTTGCCTCTTGCTTGCAGACATGGAAATAGCTTTTAAAAACTGAACAACAGATAAACTGCTGAGCCAGCAAAAAGAAAACATCTACTCGGAAAGAAATGAATATAGATTCATGTGCAAGGAAGTGGACCAGTCATGAAGAAGACACACTCCCTTGTGAGCAAGTGAACTCATAAAGACTGACGAATAGCAAAAATTGATGGTCATGTCTTCATAGGAGACCAATGGCATGAGGGCGTAGGCATTATAAAAATGACAGAGGCTTGAAATGTCCACTATAGGTGGGATATTCCTATGAGTGCCAAGGAATTGAACAAAAATAAAACCTGAAAAAATCAGTTTAGTTACTGAGGAATTCAGGAAAGAAACTGAAGTACAGAAATCTGAGTATTGCTAGAGATTTACAATGCTGGCTGTCTCTCTGAGCATGTCAATTCATCCAGCATAGACGTGTGCTTTAAAAGCATGACAATGATTAAAAAGTTGGAGGTCAAAACACACAATTTCGCTAACATGCATGAAATGCATTAGCACTCGAGTCGCTGATGTGGGTGTAATTGAACATACAGCACTGGACAGCATCTCCTGTGATTCGCATCGTCACATGATGCATTTGGGGATAGGATTTTTTTTTTAAAAGCCCCACAACTCTAACCAGGATTAGCGATTAGAAAATAGATGGATGTTTTTTCTAAAAGCCAGCCTTGGTAATTTGACTGCCAGATGGCTGGTCATCAAACAGCCATTGATTTGCTTTAACTTCAGATGGTATTGAAGAGCAAAAACATACATGGAAAGATACAAGACATTCACCCTTGTGAGATGATTACCACCCAGATACCAGGGACCACAGCATTTCTTAAAGTCATACATAACCACAGCTATGGCTCTGTTAATAGTTCGTTATACAGATGGAACCGAATGTTCTTTACACTCAGAAGTGTAAATGAGATATTTAATAACCTAAGGTACAGTGTAGCAGCAGTGATCAATTGACCAGTCAACAGAGACATTGCAGGGTGGAGCCATTAATGACAGAACATCTGTCTTTAAAAGAGTTTTTCTGACAAATTATTTTGATATCTTTACATGGATTTCAGCCCTTATCCCTGTGTCTATGCAAGTTCATACCACACAGTGATAGGTTCTTCCAAACCTGCTTGTCCAGTATGGGATCACAGAGAGGTTAAGAGACACCCTGGACGAGATGCCAGTCCATTGTCAGGCTTGTTATATTTTAATTCCATGAAATATCATTACCCTGTGACCTTGACTATAAGATAACTGGTTGGAAGATGTTAGGATGGATGGATGGATGGATGGATGGATGGATGGATGGATGGATGAATAAAATATGTTTAATATTCTAAAATAAATC
>JAACJT020000028.1:16385370-16398051 GCA_009936485.2 Gymnarchus niloticus | reverse complement strand
GGATGGATGGATGGATGGATGGATGGATGGATGGATGGATGGATGAATAAAATATGTTTAATATTCTAAAATAAATCAATTTTTAACATACATATCCATTGTAGACACACCCCCATTTGGCTCCACCGCTGTCTCATGGCTAATCATGTAGGACGGAGCCTACAACAGCTCGGCCGAAACATATTGAAAAACATGGCTCTGCTGTGGAAACACGTGATGGTCTTTGGAACATGTTAAGGATTTCATTGTTTATTAATGATGTTGTGTGCCGCCTGGAACATGCATCTTTTTAATATTTAATATATCCTTCTTTTGCATGCCATTACATTAGGATTTTGTAAGCATCCATGCTATATATAAAATTGTTATGCTATGTATTTGGAAAATCTGCTAAATTTTAAAGTCTATCTACTGTTAATTAATCTAAACTAAAATTGTGTGCGCAAAAGAATTCTGCATTCTTTTAATAATCAACTGTAAATCACAATGTTGCAAATGATCATATTGAAATTCAAGTAGAAAAAAACTGAAAGGGTAATAACTTGTCAAAAATTTTACTTACCAATTTAGTGATCAACTGTACCAAACTGAACATTAATAACATTTTGTTTAGTACAGAGGTATTCACTTTAGAGATGTTTCAAGTAATTTTTTAACCCAAAATGATGGACGTCTGTTAAATATTTTCGGAGCTATGTTTTAAATATTACTTTCCTTAAATGACCACTTGAGCTGTAGGCCTTTAAAAACAGAATCATCATAATAGTACAGTTAAATCTTAACGGCTCCTACAGCCTAACTGCACCCCGCCAACACACGCACAGTCTCAAGTCAAGAAGTCAGTGTCAGTGTGAAAGATGATTAGTAATTTTAGATGTGTAAGCTGCTTAATTTATTTCCCAATTTACAAAGTGCTTTTACCTGTTCATTTTGCTAGATAATGTGTGCGAATGTTTTAGGATTGCGGTATTATAAATGTATAATTTTAAATAAAATTAATAGGGCATAATAATAATCCTTATAATACATTCTTCTGGGGAGGGGAACCTAAATGGAACGCGAAAAGTCATTGTTTGAAGAGAACGCATTTATTTTACTTGAATAGGTGAAAGTCATAATTTAATTGCCGTTTGCTACGGAATGTATCATTCCCCTTGTATTAATGAGAGTTATCAGTTTACAGTGCCTTGACACGGTGGCCTCACTCCTGAGGGTTGCAGGTTTGAATCTCACCTCTGCTCTTTGTGTCTGGAGTTAGCATGTTCTCCTCCAGGTACCCCAGTTTCCTCCCTGAGTCCGAGGATGTACACTTAGGTTAATCGGTGTTTCTGAATTCCTCGTAGAGTATGGTTGTTCTTAAGTGTGTTTCTGTATGTGCATGCCGTGTGGTGGACCGGCATATGTTGTCCATGGTGTACCCCAGCCAAGTGCCCCACGCTCCCAGGCTAAATGACCTTCACGACCTTGACCAAAGTGGTTACAAGATGGTCGGATGAGTTTACATGTCAAAAATGATTTAGAGATTCGACAATAGCTTTCTCAGTCTTGGGTACATAACAGGTTTGACGTGTGTGACTAATCTATACTTTTAGTCATAGTGCCCACGTGTTATATTTAAACATTTTGGAAGGAATCAGAGAATTTGGTAAGTTAATTAAAGGTGAACAGATTGCCTTCTTTTTTATTTTGGCCCACTTTTCCGATATCCCCTTTTCTCCACAGCATACTTAATGAGCGTAATCATGTGGTGTGGCTCTATATGCCTTCCGGCCTGACAAAAGAAGTCCTCTTTAAAATGGATCCCTTTTGTAAGTCATTGTGAAATCCCGAAAAAAACCTGCCATTGTTTGTAAACAAATGAAACCCAGTGGTGAATGTGCCGTTTTGAGAGTGCAGGTGATTGTCGGCCCAAGTTGTTTTCGTATTACCACACCGGAGAAGACGACAACGCCTGGTAATAGTCGCTGAACATATTTGCCTCAGATTGACATAATTTACCGGGTTCTGTTTCTTCCCATCTTGCTAATTACTCTCAGGATTTAAGCCAAGGACCATGTGCCTTGGTTTACAGTGTGCGATCGCATCTTTGTGGAACAGATGTATCGTAAACAGTGTTGATTTGTAAGGGAGAGTACACAAGGACTCTATGGAGATCTCAGGGGTATCATGACAAGCTCTGCTCTGCGTTCTTTTCTCATTATCTCCCCGGGTGATTTTGTGTTGCTTGAGGACTATTGATATGGAAACCAGTCATGGAGAAATTGAGGTGAGGCTAGCACTTTGCATTTGATGCATTACATATGTTATTTCTGAAAACAGCAACATGAAAAAGACCCTGTATTATCTTTGAACAGAAGGTTGAGCGGAGTTTGACACACACACCTCCAGGGCGTTTCTGATTGGTATAAATTTGCCAGTGAATGACGACAGCGTAGTAACATGTCATGACTTTTGGTGGTAATTTTGCTCAGTTTCTACACGTTCTCTATATGAATAATATAGTAGAAGTCAATTCAAGACTGTTGCAATTAAATTACATAATGACATCTGCCCAAGTTATCTTCCACACATAAAATGAATCAGGAGATAATTATGCATGCTAGGGAGGGTCATCACAAATTAAAGAAATAATACAGTCGATTATTTTTAAAAAGGTTACCTACAACTCAAACACCATTTTACATGCAGATTTGCCACAGAATACTACTAGGTCAGTTAGAAAATGTAGTTTATCATCTAAATCTTTAACTAGTCTTACCTAATTTATGTTGGGATTCAAAGATTCATCTTATTAGAAAAGGAAGGCAGCATATAATCAGCAATTTAAAAATGGATGAGAGCAACATGCATAAAAAATGTGCTGTTGAATAATTGATTATAAAAACTTTTCCTGTGCTGTAATGTTGCAAATCTTGTTTTCACCAATACATGTCCTACAAGAAAAGTCGGACACACACCGCGATTCAAAGTCAGCGGACTCTAAAAAGCATGCTGGGTAAACAGATGCTTTTAAAAACAGATATTTAGATTAGTATTTCATAGTTTGCAGCCTTTCTAGCCAGTCACTTGGAGTTTAATTACACTGCTATGTTTTCAGAGCGCTAATCTTGAGAGTTTTTCCAAATTTTGGGGCTTCTCCATGGAGTCGCGGAAAGAGCTAGGTCTTGTAAGTGTGAATACACGTGAGGTTTTAGCACTCTTTCTCTCTGCGGAGATTGTTCTGGATCTTTCCGTGCTCATACCTGTTCTTTTTGCCACATACATTCATGTGATATTTCATGCATGACCATCATGGATCAATTCTAACAGTTTCATATATTGCACATAAGAGTTGAATTCCTAATAAATATTAGAGGGCAACTAAGTCACAGGCAGTGCAATTCTGAAGACTATTTTCAAATCACTTGATGGAAAGTGAACCCTGTGCTTGGGAGAGGTTCACTTTGATTCCACAAGGTTGCCATTTCTGTATCTGTAGAAGCCCACATGATGTATTGATATATGAATACAATATAAACACTTAAAAAAACAGTGAGACATAACAGGAAATATGAATATTGAGATCAAAAGACTGATTTCCAATATTGCATCAAAAGCTATCACATCAATTAAAGATTTATCCCTACTTTGAAAGTTCATCTGCATACGTCATTCTGTTGCTGTTGTTGACTGTGCACTGGGATGTTCCTAGCTCATGTGTTGTTATGTTTTAAGAGCAAACATCATCACATTCTCTAATTGTTGTAGCGGTACTGTATATTAATATCATTGTGGTTTTAACACACTTATCCTGCGTGATCAAACAAAACTCATATATGATTTTCACATTTTTTCCTGATATTTTGCTGTTGAATGTGAAGGAAAATGCGTGACTTCCACCGAAACCTTAGAGTAAAACACTACTATGTGTACAGAGATCACACAATACAACAGCTGACCAAACTATATTGATCCACCCAGTAAGATCTCAAATTTGTAAGATGACAATGAAATTAAGGTGAATAGCATAACAATGGAAACACAAACATTATGTGGCATAAAGTATTACCATTGCATTTATGGTCTATTTTGTGCCGTGTCAGAAAAGTGCTTCATACATCCTATATGTTGATTACAACGTGTTGAGTCTGTCATTTTGCCAAATGTATTAGCAGAGTAGTGTCTTGTTGTTCTAAGGCAAACCCAATGCCATAATTTTTAAAATTAAGAATGAAATTTCAATAGAATGTATCTAAAATTTCAAATAATAAATATCATTATAATTGTGTAGAATAACATTTTACATTACTGTGGCTACATAACAAGGCTCTCTTATGTTGGGTTCCATAGATAGTTATTGTCCTTGAACTTGTTTGTTTTTACATTCCAATTGCCAACCTCTATCCAGTCTATACTTTAACGTTGACAGAAACGACGACACAGAAATCCACGTTATTTCCATGTCATATAAAGTGCAAAGTTGTATGATTTATGGGGATTCAATGCACAGTGCCTCAGTAACAGCAATTTCTCATTTGAACCAGTGTGTGACTCAGAAGATGGGAGGTCGGTTAAACTGGAGTGGCAGTACGTTACCTTGTGGCCCGTTTCCCGTTTGGCTCCTCCCCATAAATCCTTCACCACCACTGACTGCATTTTCACCTTTCCTTTGGTCATGCATTTTCTATGACAAATGTCCTCTCCAAGGCGAGCGAGGTTACTACTCTGGTCCCTGTAAACAGTTTGCATAGTCATTGTTGGGTCGGATTCTGAGACGATACGTCACCAACAGAAGGAGATGAAAAATCGACCTTTTAGATAGGCGCGTGTTCCTTTGCCAAACTTTGCCAACATAACCAAGTGCTTTAAACAGAATACGGATTATGCTGGACATCCATCATGCAAAGAAGCACATTTTTTACACCTCATTGATGTCTAGTGACCTTGCAATAATTTCTACCTCATGAGTTCGTCATGGTAAATAATGAACCGTGCAGTATTTTTCATTATGGAGTTGTGACAGTTTCAAACGATAACAGGAGAATTCAATTAAAAAGCACAACAAGCATGCTTTTTCTTAATTATCTAGGACAGTATATTGATATAAAGCCTTACATATAGCTGCACATAATCAATTTTGTATTTCAGTTTTATTATTGTACATAATTGTAAATTTTTTTTTTTTCTCCCTGCTGAGCCAGTTGAACAGTTTTGAGCACAAACATTATGGCAAATGGGATCTTGAATCCAAGGAGTCATTTTTGGCAAGCCGATGCTCAAATCTATCCCGAAATGGAATGACGCCCAGCAGTCAAAAAGATTGTCTTCAGGGCAGTTCTGACAGGCTACGTGGGAGATGTCATTAGTCGGTCCTAAGGGTCCTGGGAATTCTGCCCATAAACATTTCAAAGCCTCATATAATTCAGGAATTCAGGATATCTTGCAAGAAGATCAGGAGGTCGGTATCCTTTTAACAGGACATTTTTAGTCTCTCTTTGATTCTTACTTGAATTGGTTACAGAGAGGAGAAAATGCAGTGCTACATGAACAAAATGTACCAGCCAGACACATGCAATATTCCTGCTAGAACCACCAGTTACCCATGGGAAGCATGTTCATCAGTGGAGACGTCAGCATTGTTTGACTGCAAGGCAGGATCATCCAAGCCATACATTAATCTCCACCTAATCAAGATTATAGAAATGTGATCTGAAGCGAGAGAGATCTGAGGAGAGAGGGTCCACTGCGTTTTTCACGGCTCAGTTTTCCTTCTGGAGGTGTTTTTAGTCGTGGGTATTTACTGTGTCTGAACATGCCGTTTTTCACTAAGATCCTGCTCTCAAATGTCATTTGAAATCGTCCTCACAGATTACGGCAGGCTGGTCACATTGCGTATAAATGATTGAATCCACTGTCCATTTGTCAGAGCTGGTCTATATCACTGCCCCCTTTTTAATGGCATCTTTTGTGACTCAAGTTGACTTTGTAGAAACCGACTGTTGGGTTCTTGTAAGAATTCAGGACTATGCAGAACCTATAGTAAACCCTGCCGTAATTGCTGCTTTGAAAGCACTGGACCAGGGATGTGTTGCTCTCAGCATCTGGTGTAACTAGCCAGTCTGTTTCATCCTTGACTATGAATTTCCTTTGGCAATCATAAGCTATGGATAAGTGAAAGGTTTTCTCCCTCTTGGTTCCCATTGGCAGACCAGAGTAGAGGATTCCCACAAAATTGTTGCTTTTTAAAGAATCTATCATACATGGATACTTCTTCCGTCTGACTTTTTTTTTTTCCATACAAGCGAATTCAAATATATTTAAATCTATGTATGTGCTAGTTGTCTATGTAGATCCTCATGCATATTACCTAAAGTGCGATTGCGTATCTTTCACAGGCACTTATTTCATGTAAATAACTACCGCATTTTGCCAGAAGTTATCCCTCACCTTAATGTTTCCATATCCCAAGATATTGTTTTTTTTTTTTTTCCTATTTCTAATTGGGGACCCCCTCTTTCCCCTCCCGCTCCCATATTTATAAATCAGGGCAGCGAGACCAGGGAAGAGTTAACCGCGGGCTAGCGCGGCGATTGGCTGCTGTAGCGCTGCTGATCTCCAGCCTGGAGAGAGGGGCAAGCGGGCGTCTTCATCCAGAAGGAGAGCAAGCGGAGAGTCTGGGAGACACTGACACAGTTTCGCCGCGCCGCGCTGGGCCGGGCAAGGATGTAGTCCGGGTCCCTGTCAGATGGTTCTGGGATGGCACCTTTGATTTGAGAGCAGTCATGGACCTGTGTAGTCGTCGCCAGCGGGGGTTAATTGGGTTTCCACTATGACAGGTGCCGGAGCGACGCTTTCTCAGATCAGCGGGAAGGTAAGAACCTCCTCAAAGTCATGTACCAAGCAGTCAGATGTTTCCCACGGTTGGGTATATCGGTCATTTCTGGAAGGTGGATCTTCTTCTCAATGCATTTTACTGTTTTTTTTTTTTTCTTTTTCTTTTTCTTTTCTTGCCATACGAAATAAGTTAAAGACCTTACCTCGCACGGATTGTTCTGCCAAACTGAAGAATGCATGCGTTATTTGGAACATCTGAGCCAGCTCCCTACTAACAAGTGTTACCCGCACCAGTAGGCATGGTGTGTAGCATGCATGTATTTCCACTGTGGCAGTGAAAGGGTGGCATTTAAATACCGCGACCCCCGTCGACATTTTCCAAACGTGGGTAGATAAGATCTAAATGTTTTACGGAGAGCAGGTGACGTTTCATCATCTTGTCCTCTTTGCATGTTGTTTGTCCCCCTCCTATTATCGCCTTATATTTGCTGCTTCGCTTTGCGCGTCTTTGGACGGTAATCCGCGTTTGCCCCCTGCCGAAACTGGGTTTTACTGGGAGGAAAAAAAAACCAAAAAAATCGGGGAAAGTGTGCCAAGTTTAATAGTTCATATTACTATATGAAATGTATATCGGCGATCGGTATAAATTAGCAGGTCAATAATTTTGTAAAATAATAATAATAATAATAATAATAATAATAATAATAAACTGACTCAGTAGTGATTGCATCGTTTTGCGGGGGCTTCGCAGCGCCGTAGCCATGACCTGAGAGACTGAGATTTTATAATAATAAATTAAGTCATACCCATCAATATGCAACTGATGGTTCGGTAGGGTTGTTTGATATGAGTTGTTATGGTCCGCTTCTCCGGGCATGATAAGTCCATGCATGTGGCCCCGTTTGGTGGCCCTGGGGACTCGGGAGGGGGCAGCTGGGGAGCGGACAGCTCCTGCGGTTCTGATCTATGGACTCTCATTGTGTTACGGGGGAGCTGGGGAGCGGACAGCTCCTGCGGTTCTGATCTATGGACTCTCATTGTGTTAATGCGCTGGGAAGCGGACTCGGGGGGGTCGGGGGTTACAACTCCGTGGGAATCTCCCGTATCTGCTGAATTGAATGGGATTTAGGGAAAAGATGCCCTGCATTGGCTCAGATTAACCACTGTCCCCTCCTTTGGGGGGTGGGTGGGTGGGGGGTGCTGCACAAACATCTAAGTAAGTTTTCTTTGTGGTCTCAAAAAGTATGAAGGCAGAAATCGTTGGGTCAATGGCCTGGATTGGCACACATGTCTGGTTTGCTGCGGGAAGCGAAGAGACAATGAAATTCACAAGTTGTCACACTTCTGTGTGCGCACCTTTACGTATGAGGTTAGGAAGATACGCATGGAAAGCCTGCCTGGGCAATTTTGCGTCTCAGGCAGCAGTGCCACCATAGAAAATGCGAGGCACTGTAGCGAATGTGCCTGATGGAGTAAATCTCAGCCGGTGAATAAAATAGCCAATTTGTATGCTGCGCCGTTGGCTGCTTGATCTCTTTACCTTCTGTGTCTGTTTGAAGCTGCTTAGCTGTAAGGGCAGCTGCAGCAGTTGTCAGTGTTTGCAGCGACTGCAAGAAATGCATCACTCTTGTTTTTAAATAGATCAGGGTGACTTGAGTGCTTTTTCATGTGTAAATCCACCCGAGGGAAACGCAGGATTCCCGCTCAACATTTTTCTGCAATTCTGCTGGGGAGTGATGTAGTGGACCATCCTCTGTAATGCTGTTCTTCACGACGGCTGAGCTGTGAAGCCTCGAAGTGGCCGGTCTAAACATGAAGCGGCGGCCCGGCAGTCAGGATCACGTGATCACCTTTTTGTTTCACTTGCTTCCAGTTGAGTCGCAGCCCTTGATTTAAATATTAGTCGATGTCCAGGACTGACAGTGATATTGACAGTTTTGCCGACGGGACATTGAGCTGGAACATGACATTCTCCGCATGAAGTTTGTCATTTGCCAAAGGCCGCTGCCTCACAGAGTCTCACATGAGGCCCATGTGTGGTCACCTTAAATTAATTTTGACCGAGAAAGACTTCTGACCGAGACTCGTATAATCTCACAAGACAGAAGGGTCTCCTTGGAAACAGTGTTCATTGTGAATACACCCTCAGATGTGTCTTGTTTTTTTTTTTTTTTACATTTATTTGTAGAAGAGGTACATTGGTAAACCCAGTCAGTCCACCATGTTATTCATGAAAGGAGTCTGCTTAGTGCCAAATTTGTATCAGCCGAAACAGCTCGAAATGCACCCAACCCTTAAACAAGAGTGAGAACAGAAAATGACATAAAGGATGTCAAAATTTATATAACGCCTATCTCTGTACACTGAGATGCCAGTCTCATTTTGCTGAAGCTAATAGATGTGATTTCCGAAATGGCCAATCAGAACACTGCATGTCATGTGACCACCCACTCTGTAGAACTGTTCAGTGCATTCTTATTAATTATAATAAATGATATGGTATGACATTAGTCATTAAAATTATTTGAAAAACGTTCATCCATCTGTCATAACATGTACCTCGGTCCCAAGGTGGGGGACACCATCAATGGGATACCTGACCTTCACAGGGAATCCTAAAGACTCCAACATTAAAATAGCACAGCTGTGTATGACGGTGTTTTTGTGGACCGCCGTTTTTAAATAAAAGGTGTAGCTGGCTAGACCCCTGGAGTTCATTACCTTTCTCAGGTTTTGTAAAAATCAAGCTATAGAGATGACTTTAATACGCTTGTGGCACAGCCCAGTCTTCTATAAAATGCAGAAAGTGTCTGGCATGCTGTGAATATTCCCTTTGATGTACCTTCACACTTTTTGTGGGACACCGGGGTGTGGGGGGGGGGACTTCCCGGTGGCCTGCTAGGCACAGTTGGTCATTGTTGCTATGGCCCTGCTGGGGATGGGGCTCTGGATCTGCAGATTCAGTTCCCATCCCGTAGGGGGCATTGTTATTTCTTTAAGGTGGCTTTAAACCTTCCTCCAAGGACTCATCTCGTGGAGTGTGATGTCTCTCCAAGGGTGCCTCTGGTCTGGCTTCCAGGCACGTCCCCTTGAAAGCTGTATTCCTGCTTCTCATCTCTTAGAGTCAATGAGGGTGAAATTGCCAGGTTGGTTAGTGCTCTTTAACCAGCCCGGGGTTCCTCGTGAGGGCATGGATACTTGGCACCTTGAACCTGTGTGTGGCAGGTAACTTCAGTCTTATCTCCTTTGGGCCAGCCATGACCAGTGGGGGTGGTGCTTGGAGGATATTTTGCCATCCTGCAGATCCTGTAGGAGCCATAGTGGATGCAGAGAAGTTTAGATTCTTAAAACGGTGTGGTGGTCGGTTGACTGAGGTCAGGATGGGCCGAACGGCTGGCGGCTCCTTTCTGGCCCACCTCCCCCGGAGTCCGGCGTCACCCTCTTTTTCACCTTGTGACTGCGTACACTCCTTCTGTCTCCCATAGCTGGTGGACTGCCACCGTGCTGCAGTAAAGCTGTCACCGCGTGCCTGTCGTGAGTCACCTCTGGGCCAGGAGATGCTCTGTGGAAGCGGGCAAACTGGAGACCTCCTGCAGATTTCTCTTAATTGCCCGTCATGGCCAAGTAGCCCCCTGTCAAGAAGAAGCTGCTGCCTTCTTCCAAGGTCCTTTAAGTCTGAGTGTCTCCTGGCAGCTTGTCTTGGCCAATCCTGATCTCTTTTACCTCCAGATAGGACTATCAATTACCGTGTCAACTACGAAGCATTTAAACACTGGAGAGGAGATGACTTTCCATCCGTGTTGTGTTTTTAGATTATATAAACTGCCGGCCCTGTCTTCCGTAATGTGCAGCTCATATTAATATAAATTCATGAATATTTATACGACGCTCCAAAGCAGTGCAAACGCAAGTGAGGCTTTGTGTTGGATTTTTGAGGAAATCGTTTGCAATGAGCTTCGGTTCACCTGTTTCTAGTAAGGTGCTAATCCAGAGTCAACAAAGTATGCAAGTTAAAAGCTGTTATGTAAATAATTTATATGTACAGTATATAATTGTCGTAATGGAACACATTAATTTGTACAGTTAAGAATCACAATTAATTTTGAGATTTTTTTTGCCAATTTCAATGTCACAGGTGTTTTGGATAGTAATTAACCCTAACACCTTAACCATGGGTGAATTTGTGAATGACTTAAAACATGTAATGAAAATGGGAAACCACTGTCGGGTTAATCTGTTAAAAATATGAACACTCTAAAACATGTAGGCTTGTTTCGTTGTTAAGTGATATGATTATAAAGATAATTAACTGTCGTTCCTCAGTGCACCCATGAAGCCTCTTGTACCTTAAAAATTCAAACTCAGATATTATTTTAAATTCACTATAGATGTCTGCACACTTCCAGTTGGTTATTTGCCTCGGAATTGCATTGCGAATTAACATATCATTCGTAACAAAGCTGTGAAGATCAGTGTTTTATAGAAGTGAGCACTGAGTACTAATGTTTATATTTCATTGTGTGTGTGTGTGTGTGTGTGTGTGTGTGTGTGTGTGTGTTGAAAATAACTGTGGGTAACTTTTGGCTTTTCTCCATCATTTGACTGACTCGCCCACACTGAATAATTTAATAGTTTTAAATATGTCTCGACTTTGTGGCTGGCTGGAGTCTTTAAGGAAACTGCATGTTATTTATATAGGTCGTATGATGGCTGTGTTGGTAGCACTGTTGCTTCACGCCTCCAGGGTTACGGGTTTGAATTCTGCCTCTGCTCTCTAAGCATATGAAGTTCACATGTTCTCCCAGTGCTGTGTGGGTTTCCCTGGTGCTTGCTACTCTCTTTTCCTTCCTCTTTCCAAGAGTTTAGACCCTCTAAGTTGCCTGAAGTGCGTCAGTGTGTCTGTGCTTTGCAGTTAACTGATGTCTGGTCCAGGGTGTACCCTGCGATAGGCTCCATGTCACCCTGGTCAGGATAAGCAGTTGGACAATGGATGGATGTTATGGAACGCTGACTACTAACATTGATTTTAAAATGGACATTTCAAAATTCAGCAATACCATTATGTTCTGAACTGTACATTGCTAGTTGTGTTGGGACTGTTGTATAATGATCTGTTTATTCACAGTTCACGGGGGCAGTTTTTACCTCATTTATTCTCCTCCTTCGTACTGATGGACTGTATTCTCCAGGTAGAGGGTAGCAGTGATGAGCAGTATTTCATCGGGAAAAGAAGCACTGAGCAGCGCTAATTGGCTGCCTCATTGATTCCCCTGATGTGGATGACATTATCAGGAAGTCGAGTTTTAAAACAGGAAGTCCTTCACCGAGAAACCCACCTGTAGAGGCTATGGGCAGCCCTTTGTGACTCTTTGACTTGTCCTATGCAGCTTGGGTCTGTCCGAATTAAAAGCATGTGATTTTTCACCGTCATAAAGACTGGTGAAAGAATAGGCAAAATTTCAACTTGGCAAATAAAATTGGTACCTAAGGTAAATACGAATCCATTCAGAATGTCATTTTGAAGGTGCATGAGTGAACGACAGGAGACATCTCTGGTAAGACTGTATCAGAATATGGATTAATATTGAAATGAAAGTAACAATTCTCCTGTACTACATTACGATTTTTTTCCATTGATGTGAATTGGTGTTTGTAGTTCATAGTAATCGATGTTTGTTTGGCTATTTACTTTGGAAATCCAGTTGATTATGTTGAAACAATATATTTAAAGATCTTAAAAAATGCTGTTTAATTTAAGAAATTAGCATTTCCGCAGTGCTCATTTTAATTTTTTCAAAAAAGTTTGAGAATGTTTGCAGATGTCCATCCATCCATCCATCCATCCATCCATCCATCCATCCATCCATC
>JAACJT020000028.1:16348775-16382734 GCA_009936485.2 Gymnarchus niloticus | reverse complement strand
TTACTGTGCAAGCATTCTATATGAGTTTTGTGTGTCCTGAGTTAGGGGAAGGGAGAGCAAGATGGGTCACCCTGTGGAGGTCCGTCCTGTGGGTCATCTCCTTCTTCCTGAGTAGGGGAAGTGAGGGGTAGGAGGTGTCTCCAGTAGAGTGTCGATGTGTAGGTAGTTTCCCCCTCCATAAGGTGGAGGCCTGATCGACATGTGGATGTGAATTCAGCCACCCTGGAGCCAACTTCACTACCTCCCCCCTGGGAGGCAACAGGGCCAGTGTGTCTACAGCCTTACACCACGCTGGTTTGTAACTAAGAGCACATTAGCTTTGCAGTTTCCATCCTAGACTATGTTGGACTGAATCATTAAAGTAGAGCAGTTACTGACTATTGACTGGTACTGGCAGTCTGGTGTTGTGTTTGTATCTAACATAAAACCAGTGGTGGAAATAGTATTTTAATATTCTTCATTTCTAATTAAGCTCATTGAACACTCAACATGACCTTTTCTGCCCTCTTAACATTTCTCATGTTCATATCTTTGGAGCCACAGTTATTATTTAAATTGCAAACTTTATGCACACAGAGCAGGGTTCAAACCCACAACTCTGGAGGTATGGGGCAGCAGTGCTGCCCCCTACTGTACAATGTATTGCTAATAGAATTCCATAGCAACATTATTCTGCAAATAAGATTTTGGCTGAAACATCAGCAAACATGCAGCGTTTGATTAAAGGGACCATATATATTTCACACCCTTACTATTTTGTATAAGTTTTGAATCCTTTCAGAACCTTAATACCATATGATGGGAATCTTGTATTTTGTACTCCATCAAAAAATAACAAAATAGTTTTTTTGTTCATTTTAATATTAGTAAGAGTACATAGCTGTAGAGAAAACTCTGTACCAGTCATTAATGAATATGCTTCCTGAGGTCTTGTGCAAATATATAAAATGGTACTAAATTACATAAAAATATGCTGCAATTTACATAGGTTGCAAGACACCTGCAGCAATATAGTGACCTTCCAATGGCTGAGCAGTAGGGAAATACAAAGCTGATAACGAATCCACTGTTAGCAGCAGTCAGCCCACGGCAGTGAATAATATTGACTTCCTAGCCACGGTTAAATGTCATATTTTCAACAGAAAAAATACGTGACCGTTGGCCAGCGAGTCGATGGATCTTGTATGCATAATGCGGCCTTGATACTGCCCTCTGGATCTGTGCACAGACCCAAAGGAACCTCTTGACAATGTAGATGCTTTCAAAGGATCTGGATCTTCATATGCTGTGGCCTCGAGTCATAACTCCACACCAGCCTCAGTCCCCAACAATGGAGTGTCACCCATTGGACCGGACACTCCTCCTCGTTTCTCGTTGCCTTGAGACTTTTTGGTGAGAAATTGACCAAATATGTTGCAGCACTGAAAAACACGAATTTGGAATGGGCTTGGCTGAAATGTAGAAATTATACACAGGCATACTCCAAGTCTGCATTAATCAGTTTTTCCATGTGTTCTTCACATTCTTCTCCATAAATCTTAAGAAATCAACTCTTAGGTCTTTAGTGTGACTGTGGATTTCCTGGGATGAAACACAGTATGAAGGTCACTATACTTAATCGTAGGACGTTTGATACCACCCGTAAATCAAACTAAATGTGACATTTATATTATGGCGCGCAGAAAAAAATGTTCACTGGAGCGGAAACATGAACATTTCAGTGTTGCTGCGGGTATTTCCAAGAAAAAAATAGGAATAGATCGGTGTAAAAATGGGCGTGTTCCATTAACTGTTCACCGATATTAGCTGATAACGCTTCCAAGGTATCGCAGTTAGGGAGGTGGAAGGGGAAATTAAACTGCGGGCTACTCCTGCAGGTGTTCTACCGAGCTGCATGATGTGACAGTGTTGATTAGTCATGAATCCTGAAGCAGAAGAAAGGAACCGAAGTGTGATAATAACGTGAAAATATGAATACTATACATATATAGCGAATCTATATAAATGGAGAAAATGCGCGAAAGCGTGAGAGGCATACCAAATGCTAGCAGGCGTTCCGCCATCTCTCGTTTTGTTGCCTAATAGCTACGCCGTCATGCAGCTCCAATCTCCTGCAAGGCGTGTGAAGGCATTTGCGCAGAAAATAAAAGTATTTATTTTATGGGGAGCCACATTTGAATGCTCAGAGTAGCTCTGCTGGTCTCTAGCCCGCCTTCATATTCGGTGCCGTTAAGTTTAACTGTACTGATGAAAGAGGGAAGGATGACATCCCTGCCTCGGTTCTGGTACCGCCCGGTGTACCTTATCTCACTGCGGTTTCAAATGGTGTGACAACGTCCGTTCTCTTTGAGTACAGAAGGGTACATTTCGTGTCATTGGGAGCTTAGGCAGGATGCACAGATCACATTTTGCCATTTCCCAGCAAACAGGGAACGTTCCCACAGCGTCCAGTAACGTTCTCATTATGTTACTGTAACGTTCGCTGTTTGTGATGAGGGTCTATTTTTGGAGTTATAGCAGTTTATTCAGCAGGTCTACCATAATAATTAGCTCCTAATGTGATATTTATTTTAGTCACGTGACAAACACGAGTGCGCTTATCGGGCGCGCGTCGTTAACGGCTCTCCTTTAGCGGGGTGTGCAGAATAACGTTCGCCGAGGCGCGCTTCGAAACGCGGCGTGAGCACCAGTCACACCACATTAGCACTCAGACTAATTAATTTCTGCCCAACATCCGTGTTTCTTTAGCCAAGGGCCTGGAAACTGTATCCCCTGGCCGTCCCTGGGGGTGAGGTTGTGCGAAGGAAGAGGTGGGGGCGGGTATTTCGCACGCCTTCGTTTTCAGACGCCTGGGCAGACGGCGTACGGTCCCGGTAGTATTGCGCGTCTCTATTGACATTTGATGGCAATACTGCGGGAGTGTAATGAATTGCATTTTAATTTATAATGTTATTCCCTTTCATAATTGCTGTGCGGAGAACCACAGCTACCTTTTCTGTCTTGTTCGCTTTTTCTTCCAGCACAAAAGCAAATTAAGCGACTGGCTTCCGTAGCCTCTGGGCTTCCATCCTGTTGTTTTACATCTCCCTCTGCTCCACTTCTCGTTGGCTGCTTTCAAACCTTATAATGCCTTTTGTTACCATGCTTTTTGTTCCTTTGGAATTACCAGAGCTCCTTAAAAACCTAGGGACAAAACATGAAAGCAACACAAATGCGACGTGGAAGGGATGTTCTGGGTGCATCTTCTATTAGTTTTGCTTTATTCTGGTTATTGTGTGTCTGTCCACAAAAGTTTCCTTGTGGCAGAAGTGCCATCTGTCAAGGACATCGGTGTTGTAGAAATGTTAGCATGCTGCTGAATTCGCTGCCCCAATTCAGCTTTTGAATCAGGTTTGGTTTCTTTTAATTTGCCTTTCCAGTTGTTATAAAGACTTGAAATAGCAATTAAGCCAGGCCTGTGGGAACGGATCCTAGTTGCAATGTTGGGACGGTCCACTGCAGTGAACAGGATGTTCTGATGGACCATCCAAGCAGATTCCCAGCGGCTCTTTAATTTTTGCCATGTAACGGCTGTCGATGTGCCACAGGTGAGGTTATTGTAGTCTCAGACATCATGTTTTGAGTCACTTTGGCTCAAGCGACATGGCAGCGACATAGCTATTAGGGTGTTGAATACATGGCAGAGGAACCGGACTTCCCGGAAGCTGTTATTCCCGAACAAGGTGACCCAGTTTGATGTTAGTCTGGCTTCTGGGCCCATGTTGGAGGCTCCGGGTGTGCCACAGATGGTTCTGATCTGGCTATCAGATGTGGCCCAAGGGAGACAGTAAAGGGCATGAGTAACTGGATTGATTACTGGTTGATTTAATAAAGCAGGTTAAATTCTTGGGACTGCTACAGTAATATTTGCCCCTAAGTTACTTGAAAACAACGAGAAGCCTGTAGTTCACTATTGTTTTTGACTTTAATTTTAAAATAGATTAATTTCTCATGTTAAGTTTTGTGTCAGCTGATACAGAAAGTGACGAATATCTGCTGAGTGTTTTGTCATTCAACGGACATCAGTGACTACAATGTATTTGAAGGAAGACCTCGGAGGTTTGAAGCGTTTGCGTTTTTGGAAGGCCTGAGGTTACAGTAGCTGTCCAGTTTCGCTTGCAGTGCGACCTTACTCGGCTCATGCCTGGTGCATGATGGGAGTGATGCCTTTGCTACCTTCTCTGTAGCAGAAGCATCTGGTCTGGGAGCCTGGGACTCATCCCCCGGCTTCTCCCTGGGTGGGGCAGGGATGGCTTTGGCCCATGCTGGAACATCTGGTATCCAGGTTCACCGTGAGAATAAACTGGGGTTTTAGCCAGATGCTGTGAGCACAGTCCCTCTTTCGCACCTCGATATCCAGTGCCTGTAATCATGAAATGTCCACCACTGTAAAAGAATTTGGCAGAATTGGCAGCATTTAAGTGGTTTGAAATGATGGTTTTCATAGTAAGACACTTTGAGACGCCATAAACGGCCAAATGCTATAAAGGGGGATTAATGGAGGGACTGAGAGAATGTGAAGACCATCATGATTCAATGAGAGTGAAATGATTTCTGCCCCTCATCTGTAATGAAGAATTGCAAACAGGGTGCATGAAGGGGTAAATCTTAAAGGTGGTGCACAGAGATAACCTGCAGAACATGACTCGGCTGTAGGCGCTGCGATGGCTCCAATTACCTCCTCTGTCAGCAAATGAGCTCTTGGAATTGCATGCATGATTCAATTGGGGCTGTCTCAAATATTTCCTGATTGTCCCCTGTGGGATCTCCTGGGGTGGTGGTTGGGAGTACAGGGTGCAATGTTCTGCTGTCAAGAGAATGCCTCCGATTCTTTCAGGCGCTTTGTGTGCGGCTTCGGTTGGAGTTCTGATTTCAGAGGTTTGGATCGCAGACTTCTTTGCCTGCACAGAGCCCGCCAGGCTGGAACAGCACGAGAACGTTGACAACACGCTCCGTTTCCAGGCCGCTCAGCCTGGGAGCGTCGAGTTAACGGCTCGGATTAATCCCAAAATTGTGAGGCTCGGTGTCAGAAAACGTCACCATGAAAATCCTCTACATTTCCAGCTACCCGAGAGCACATGACCCATGAAGCCTTGGCATTTCATGCCCTCCGAAGGTCCTCTGGGAGGCTCTTAAATCCAACGATTTTATGACTGCAATGAGATGTGGATGATATGGAGAGCAAAATAGGAAGCATGTTTCTTACCATTGAATTATTATATAGCAGCCTGAATGGGCAAGAAATGATGATACCCAGATCTGTTTGTGGGCAAATGTAATGTACGAGTCGTTATTGTACAATGTGTTGCACAGTGGAAATAGTCAATAAGACAGGAGGAGTGCAGGAATGTCTTCTGAGCCTTCCAGATCCTAATACACCTGTGGACCATCTAGCCCAGTACCCTGGCAGGTAGGAGCCTCAGAAATCATTCGAGCCCCCTCTTAAAATGGTGCATTATGAAAAGATTATAAAAACATCAGCATCATGACCAGTTATTACACGGGGCCCTGAGAATGTGGTCTGACCGCTCCTGAGTCTACATGTGTCAGAATAAATCAATAGAACCAAAACCACCTTATGCCTTGAGGCAAAATTGGGTTTAGGTCAGTGAGTCCCCAGGGCGCAAGTGCTCTTTAAATAAATGTGACTCCAACAGCAGCCCGTGTGCTGGGGCAACACTCTATTGGCCAGTCGCTCACTGGGAGATTTAGCATTATGCTATCGCCAGTCACCCACTACTGCTTTTCATATCAGCTGTGATGAGATTTAAAGCAGCGGTACATCACACAGGTGCTAGCTGCACAGCAGTGGATGCTGAGAATGGACTTCTGCCGCGTTCTCATGGGTGTCCTCGTTCTAGTATGAGCATCTTCTCCATGGTAGGAAATCTCAAGGAGTCTATGCCCAGCACACCAATGGTGGCTCTTCATCAACAGTCAGTTCAACTTGACCGAAGTTGGTAAGCTTGGCAGTGTCTGATAAGCTAAACTTGGACCTGACTGCATAAGCTTGAACTGGCATATTTGTACCATCAGCTTGCTCAGCTTAATATCAGTATAGCATTGGAGAATGAAGCAATGTGGGAAAAAGAGGTCTACAACTATAGACAGATTACGCGCCATCTGTGTACCCCGTTTAGCCGTTCTTTGCGGTTTCACCGAGAATATCTTGTGAGTCCTGGTACCATCAGAGTTATCGTTGCCAGACGAATGAAGCTGTTTTGAGATGGAAGTTGGCACACGGAAAAGTTGACGGGTGTTGGGTGTTGCGTGGGGTCCCAACGGTAGACGAGCTATTTTTAAAGTGTAAATAACAGCTTGTTGTAACTGAGTCTTGTTAAGTGCACCTTTTTAAGTCACTGATATTATAGGCATGCCAGGAAAGAAACACTTGGAGAGATTTTGCTGTACAATTACTTTAGTATTTAGGCTTAGTTATTAATAATACTACAAATTATTACTAGGGATGTGCTGATCTGATTTTCAGTATCAGTATCAGTATCAGTCGTGTTACTGACCAAAAACACTGGATTGGTTATTGGAAAATAGTTATAATCTAGCATGCTACACAGGCAAGCCTCGCGTCGCCAAACCGGCATTTTGTTTTGTAATAATTCCTTTAAGGGACTGGAGAATTTGTTTCACAGTTTACGCATTTTTTTTTACATGGATATATTGCATATGGCAAGTGGCTTAAAAAATAAGTGTGAGATGTACTATGATTAACAGAAGGAACAAACTGCATAGCATGAAAGCAAGCGGTTTACTCAAGATAACTTTAAAATTTGACACTGCCGTGCAGCCACAATGCAAGGAAAAAATGGAAGGGCAGTAGCCAAAACAGGCTAAACATGTCAATAGACCTCAATACTCAACAGAGTCTAAACAAAAAACTATCAGATTGACATTAGTATTGGCCGATATTTAAGGTTGTGGAATCGGCATTAGTATCAGCAATGAAAAAGTGGTATCAAGCCATTCATTTTTGAAACTGTGTTATATGCAAATTCAAAAGAATTTGGCTTCTAACTGTAGAAAAAGAGGTTTCTGTTATATTATTTTGATAGTATAATTCTTATTTTAATCATCTTGAATTTCTGGGTGAATTAAATTGCTGCATTTAGGTTTAAGTTAGAGAAGGTGGATTATTTTTAAGAGAATGATTGTTTAATGGAATGGCACTTTGTAGGGTGTAAGACCCATTCAGTATGGTAATGTAGTTACAGTGGAAATTTTAGTCAGCATTAATTGGTAGATTGGGATACTCCCACCCACCAGGGGTTTTGAAGCCTCATTTAGCACCAGCATTGATTGGTAGATCAGGATAATCCCACCCACTAGGGTTTTTGAAGCCTCATTTAGCCACAGCATTGATTGGTAGATCAGAATACTCCCACCCACCACAGGTTTTAAAGCCTCATTTGTCCCATCACTACTAAAAAGCCTGTCATTCCACCAAACCCGATGGGGATTAATTGTGTGCTGTTGAGTTATAACCGAGTCAACGGACATACAGCAGAAAGTAAATTCCAAGCGGAATGCTTCTCCCGTTAATTGACTTTCTGGCATCTGCTTCAAAAATAAATGGATAAGAGGGGAGGGCGCTTTTGAATAATCGAGGCCAGCTTAGATGGGGTCCATCGAGCTAAAATGAGGAAAACGACAGACAATATCACACGGGATCCTGAGAGCACATAACCAAACATCACATTCAACTCAAATTTATTTGCATGATAATTGCATAGAAATTGCGGGGGAGGGAATTTTATTGGTCTTCACCTCTGGTCCGCCGCATTCTTTTCACAGCTAAGTTGTAGATGTTAGTGTAAACCTTAGCTGTAACGCACCATGAATTTGAAATTGTATCCAAATGGAAGAGTTATTTGGTGACAGAATACCACAGGCGGATGCAATGGTATCCTACTCGCCGTCTTTCAAAAATGGAGAGCCACGTTATTGGAGGTGTTACAGTTTAGTGCCGGCCTCTCCGGGGAGGCCACAAATTGAGATGATGGGACTCCAAGCACGACTCGGCGCCAAGCGCAGTTCCAGGTGCTGCATCGTGTTTAATTAGCGAAACAAACTGCACCGGGCACATCCTCAGGTGGGACGTCATGGCACCGCCTCACACGATGGGGACACTTCGTTGCCACATGCCCGAGGAGCTGCTTTAGCAATAATGTCAGCTTATAAAACACACACACACACACACTGGAATGCCCATTGTCGAGCCTTCGATGGGAGCCTTTATAATTAGTTGTTGAAATTGCTTTAAGTGAAAGATGGATGATTTCCCTCGATTGTGTTCGTAGCGCGGAGACTTCTCTCTTTGTTGCAGTGCTGTACACATGCAGCCTTCTGACTGAAATTATACGATATGCGTTCCGTAGCCAGGAGGCGGATAGGACCACGGGGAGCATGTCGGTCTTCTTCAGTGTTGCAGTCCAGATGGCAGGGAAAAGAGAGATGGGGGGGGACACCAGAGATGGTGGAGAACACTTTGGGTTTAAAAAACTCCTACGAAAGTGTCGTTCTGCAGGGACGCCGTCTCCTCCGGCCATGAATAGAGCTGGGCCCCAGTGAATGGGAGAGCCGTGTCATCTGCCGTGCCTCCTCTCCAGAACTAGTTGCTTGTGGTGTTTGGCGCCCATCTCTGGCATATGCTTTGGCTCATATGCATGGATAAACACATTTTGTACATCCTCCTGTTTGTCAGAGTAATTACAGAACTCAGAAGGATGTAAGCAAAGTTTTACACAGAGGAAGTATTAACCTACATTGAACATTTTCCACATTTTATTTTTATGGACTAAAATCTGGATTTGGTGTTTTTTTGCTAAACTACAAGACCTACTCTTTGCTTGCGCAGGGGCATTCAGTGGTCTGCTTGTAGACCTGCCTGGCCAGTGGCTTCTTTCACTGTCTGGTTTAGTTTGGACACAATGTACTCTGTGCATATTCTGGTGCATTCTATCGGCTTAATCACTAGCATACCCGAGCCAGTTTGGTGTTAAAGAGGATGACTACAAATCAAACATTCTCCAACCTCTTCAGCGTGACAGAGTCTTAATTACATTGCAAATGCTGTAAATGCATACCTTACAGTTTTACAGTGTATATTGCCAGATATGGCTACCAAAGAAATTCAGGTTTCATGCCTAGTTTGGAAGGAGCTGGTAAGCGTTTGGGCGAGCCTTGTCTTTAATGGATTTGGGTTGGGACTGACAAGCCATGAATCCTGGGGTCTGTCAGTGATTTCTGAGAGGCCTATTTGACATATAATGATAAAGTTATTTTCATATAGGCAACTGTAAAATTCCATGAAATAAATGCCTTTTTTCTTGACACTACAGTCTTAGGTAGTTGATTTCTTGGCCACTGACCAGATTAGTTAGAGTAACGTGTCAATCATGTTGCTTGTGACCCACTGATATTTGACATTTATGTAATGTGTGTTCTTTTAATTTCTTGTTTTATGCTGTTTAATGACACAAGAAGTGGGGATGACACTGTTCACCAGACATAGGAAGAACATTTGGAGCTGAGAAGTGTTTCTTGGTGTATGTCCAAATGTAGAACTTCTATAGATGAGAACAGTCGACAGTATGTATCACCACTTCTCCCTAATGCGGCTCAGCACACAAGCGTCCTAGTCGAGCTTTTAACTTGTGAACATGGAAAGAGACCGAGAGATGAAGTCCCATTTAAGTGGCGTCGAAATCAATACATCAACAGTCTGCGAAGTTCCAAGTGAGGAATTAAGACGGGCTGCGGCGTTTTCATGAGCTCTGATGGGGATGAAAATCGATGAACCTTATTTGTGTTTTTCCACTGGCTGAGGAGACTGAGGGCTAAGCAGTGCTTTGAAGAAGGAGCCTCGAGACGGGGCTTGACAGGTGGTGTACCTTGACCTCGCAGATTTCTACTCATCCTGTTTCATTGACCTTCATTTCAGTTTAGAAATGTTGGATATTTTCAAAATTCCATGGTGATTCAAACAGTATTATAATCCTGTACTGAGTCCGCACATTTTTATAAATAGTATTAATGAATGTTTTACTTTTTCTGCCTCATTTTGTTAGCGTTAGAGCACTCTCTGGCAAATCTATATCCCTTTTAAAACCGTAACATGATATTAAGAAATCTGTTATTTTCCCCCCAAAGTTAATTATTCCTCTCTATTAATATTGATTTGTTTTTCTATTAATGTGTTAAATAATTATTAATAATTAGCAGCGTATTCTTGGGTTGAGAAAATAGGCACTATTGTCTGGGCTTTGAGACCATTATTTATGTCCTGAACTGTCATTCTTGCTCTTTAAACCTTGGCTCGGCTCCCAGCATGGAAGCGGCTGAATCTTACACTCATTCTGGACAGGAGGGAAGAACCATTGCCTTCAGAATGGCCTTGACTTCTCTGATACCCCTTTTGGATTCCCTCCAAGTGTTTTTAACAGCCTGTGGTAAATGGCCTCTTTCAGCTAATAGTCTAAGCCAGGGAAGAAGGAAGGAAGGAAGGTGAAAAAAAATCTAATTTGAGAATAAATCACCATTGTCCTCAGAAGATGACGGGAGATGCTGGGGAGCCTAGGGGGACTGGAGAGGTAGCTTCTCCGTGGGATGCTTACTGTGGGTCGCTGTTTGACTGCTATTCTGGCACGTTCTCAACAGGGACGGGGAACACGATTCATAATCATTGTTTCCTGTCAGAAGTTTAATTGGCAATTTCTGCTGCGAGGTCATTGAAAGGTACTGCCAGTCTCCTGTCACCCGTCCAAATCCTGTTATCTGCGATGGAATCTAATAACTGTGCCGACAGCCCTCTTGGAATCTCTTCTTACCGCAAGAGGCATCTTTGCTAGCTCTCTACATGAGGATGCAGGTACAACAGGGACCAGAGGTCTCACAGAATTACAGGAACACCACCTCAGATACAGTCACTAGATTTTCCTCGGCTTTTCATGTCATTTGTGGCGGACAATATCGGCATTAAGGTGGGAAGGAGAAGCTTCCCTATCTTCCAGTGTGAGAGGTGGATTATGAAAGCTTGAGTCTTGTGGATGAAAACCCTCTACACATTGGGCCTCTGGCTTCACTGTGCCAGAGGGACAGGCTTTGTGTCAGTCTAATATGCAGAAGCCAGTCTAAAACCCACCTTGGGGCTCAGCAGAATACCAAAAAAATCCCTGTTTGTTTCCATCTTAGTTTACGTGGGTGCGATGGAGAATTAAGCTATTTAAAACGATTTATCTCATTTAACTTCATTAGGGTTGAAACATCAAGAGACCCTTGTTTACTTGCCCCGTCTGCAAGGCACAGATCTGTTTCCTGCACTTTATTAGCATATCATAAGAATCTTTAAATGTTTAATTAAAGCTGATGTTGGATTATTTTGCAGTCCAAGCCGGTCTGAGCCCCATGTTTACGCGTGAATGTGCTGGATGTGTAAATGTGGAGGCTGCATTCCATCATGGTGTCCTCCTTGCTGGGCCGTTGCTCTGTGTAGATGGCTAGCGGGGGATCCAGGACTGAGCTTCCTGCTTCCATGTCAAGGGTCTGAGGATCAGGGCCTCCATATTACGCCTCTGCAGATGGCCTTCAAAGGCACAGCTTGCATGAGGACACCACATCGCAGGAATGCTGATGAGAATGTTCTGTAAACGTTGCTAAACGGATTTATTAGCCGCCCCCCCATAGTGGCCTTGTGGAAGGCATCTTGATCCTGAATTAAACATGGAGCCCATGTCTGTGGCAGGGGAGTGAATGCATGCTCTTAACCTCATTGTAACAGGGTGTGACATGTTTTCCTTTCTCAAAATGACTCTGAGGTGATTAAATTTGTGCCTCTGGCAGCCCTTGACAGTTGTGATATATTTCAGCTGCCATGTTTTACCACATTTTTTAATTTGGTTCATATTTAATCTTTTGGAAAACACTGAGCTTCCCTTCCATCAATTTATCCACAGTCTTTTGGAAGATGTTAATTTTTGGGGGAGACCAGGGTGCTCAGCTGCACTACTCCCTGGATGGGATGCCAGTCCATCACTGGACACGTTTATGGGGGCACCAGTCCTACCCACGTAGGCACCTTGTGACCTGTGATGTACCACTTTTTAAAATAACATTACACATGTTTGTATCTGTTAATAATGGATCCAGCACAGATACATTTAATATTTAAATCACATTTAGTGATTTAACGTGAATACAAAGACAATATTTCAGTCCCCTCGTTAAGAGTGACTGTTTTTATCTAGTTTGCTAGTTAGAATTACAGCAAATTCAGAAAAAATTCAGATCAGTCGGTTTTCATCATCTGAGTATAAAGTGAAATACAATTTTCTGTATTACTATCTAAAACTATATTTAAATGTATATCTAAAATGTGAGCATATAGAAATGAAAAGAAATTCCAGTGCTTTTCTAATCGTGAGTTGTCACAAATGTGTTAAGAAATGTTATTTAGTCCTACCGGAACGATGATGCACATTTCGGTGAGAGCGGAGTTTGAAGGAGGTGGAAGTTTAAAGCCACGCCACTACAGGGATATTGTGCTGAATATCAGAGGAAATAAAAACACGACGATAATAACTTGTGTTCATACTGTACTGAGGATTAACTGCAGGCTAATTTACATGTTCCTGATTGCTGTGCTTGTTTGTTATGAAAGTTTGACATGGTCCTAAAAACTCATTATCAGTGTAAAGTAGAAAGTGGGGGATTTTATTTTTTAAATCTATATTCAAATAGGGAATCTTCTTTATAGCGTTATTGTATTTATTTTCACTTACGTTTCCACGATCTGTTCGCTTGTCTGTGAAGTGTTCAACCGCCGCTGACATGCCGGGGCACCATGGGCGCGTGGAGACGGGGTCCCCTGATTGCTGTTTCCGGTCACGGAGCCGCAGTCTCGTGCCTTTTTTTTTTTTTTTTTTGCCGCTAGTGCTCCTCTTCCAACTATCTGCGAGCCTGCAGTTAGCACGGCAAGCGTGACTTGCTGGTCGAGATACGTCTGCCGTCTGCGACAGGGCACCGGCCGGCACGTACGCTGTCGTTACTGACTACAGCAGCATGCTAACTGGGCGCAAGAGACCCCAGAGCTCGGGATTATTTGTGGGAGGCCATTTTGCAAAACGCTGGGCCTTAAAGGCTGAAGATCCAAATACCGAGAATCAGTTTGAGAAATTACAATGAGAAAACAACATCTACTGGCTTTGACTGGTTTAAATTTAAGTTGCAACCATACTATTATAAATGATTAAAAATCTTTATGAAGTGTCTGTTTTTTGCTTTGGAATATAACTATTTACCCATGACCCTGATTAGGATAGGCAGATGGATGGATGGATGGATGGATAAATCTATCTTTAAATTTTTTTTCTCACTACCTCTGCAGAAATTTTTAAGAATGAACCAGGAAATGCAATCGCCCAGTTGTGCAAATGACAGGGTGTTGTCATGAGATTTTCTGATTTTGGAGTCTTGGGTTCTGGAGAAAGGATCAGACATGGCCGCCAAACATTGGCATGTAGGCGGGGAAGAGTTCTGACAAGGACAGGAGAAGCCTTCCAGTTGATTTCGAGGGACCTTGGTGCAGTCCTAAGGAATGATGAGCTGAGAGAGAAGGGGGCCGGAGGACAGCAGAGATGTCTGCCAAGACCGCTCTTTAAATTTCTGTCTGTTCCTCCCATTCTTAGCTGACATGGCCTGAAAGTGGCTGGTATGTAGAATTCACACACAGCTCGAGACACCAATGTCGTGAAGAGCCTCCCATAGGGATGTGAGAATGGCCAGGAGCAGGAAGACCTGCACACAAGGTGTCAGAGTCTGGTTATTAGAGACTTTGCTGTATGTGAAGGGATATGAACTGAGAATGTGTCAGAGACTCCCTGACGCTTAGTCAGACAGCTCAAGCCATGTAAAACCTCAGATTGTGGTTGGAAACAAACCCTCAGTGCTCATGCAATATGGGTCACATGATTTGTCCATCTGGCAGGTCTACCACATTGTTATTCCCTTTGTATTAATGAACTTGTCCTGCCCAATGCCAGCCTGAGGAGGATGGGCTTCCCCCTTGAGTTTTTCCTTGCCACTCTTGCCTTTGGCTTACTCACTGGGTACTATATTTTGTGTTTTGTGACAATGGTCCTTGATAAAGGCACTATATAAATAAAATTGAATTAACATGTTCCTGTGTTGAGGAAGGACACTGAGAATCGATCATACACTAAAGCTGCTAAGTAGGCAGGTGATTGTTGGCGTTGTACCAAGGCATGTGTCTGAAGACTGAAAGCTAGGATCCTTCACTGTTGCATTAACCACTTTGCTCATGGTCTTCCACCCTTGCCCAACAGTGCCGGCCTATCAGCAGTCAGAAACGGAGCCGTATCAAATTGACCAAATACTGACTTTAAGGGATTAACTTTTCTGAAATGGATTCATTGTAGGTGGAGAATTTTTGTTTTACTTTTTTTTTTACAGGTGGGATGTCTTAGCGGGAAAGGCAGTGGTGTCCCTGGGAACGTTACAGTAGGATACATTGCTTCACAGACTTGCTCTGACATTTGCGATTATAATGCATGCCGAAACTCTTTGATCAGTACAGACGCTGGTGTGAATCTGAAGAACAACAGACAAAATGCATTCAGTAAGTGAGAATTAAAGCATGAAGGACGTGAACGGGCAGACGTTGTGTAGTTTGAGGCAGCACCACTCTGCTGATATGACAACGCTGTTTTGCCAAGTGGATGTGGGGACCTCCACAATACTCTATAGGCTATTGTGCAAGTATATTGGGTTTTCTTAGGTTTCACATAATCTGTTTGTTTTTCTGAGACTCACAGAAATACACACACAGGTGAGAGGGATGCTTGGGTCAGAGCATGGGGTCACTCATTTATCTGGTACCTCTTGGGTTCAAGACCTTGCTTAAGGGCTCGACTGTGATATAGTCATTCCTCCAGCCATGGGATTCAAACATCCCAGATGCGAACACGGACACCTTACCCAAAGAGTCCCAGACCACCCTCATTTTAAGATGTGATTATAAGATCAGAGTAATTGTTGTGCACTATTTCTGAAAACACTTAACAGAACAACGAGGTTCTGTGAGGATGCTCCTCAAAAATGACTAGCGACACTCTGTTTTGAAACAGCCATTACTGCAGTCAGGTTGTCCATATGAAATGGCCTGTGGCAGAATTGGCCATAAGTGTGACATGAATGGGAAGAATTTCCTCAGGCTGAAAGGCCCAAACACAGATATTCCCACTGCTCCAAACATATCTGCACGCCTAAGGGGAGAGTCAAAAAAAAGCCTGGCAGGCCCAATCCCCAGCTCCCACACCAACAAATTACCACACACAGACAGACGATGTCCTGTCATCTTACCCTGCAATTAGATCACAAGGGTTTGCTTGAAAAGGTGTCAATACCAGCTATTAGACGCCTAGGTGTACTACTTGCCATTCGGTGTATTCTCAGCACATTACCTTTTCTCACAACGTATTCTAAAATGCCGCAGGGTGGATTCCCAAAGCTTGGAGTTCTTCGACGCTGTAACTGTAAGTAAAATCAGTGGCACCATATGTGATGGTGGCGTATTTGAGCAACGCTCTGGAGTCTCTGGACGGAGTTACGACCCAAAAGTCACAGATTACGCGGAAGCTCATGTGAAAATGCTGGCTGAAGAGCCGTGCTCGGAGATTGCTGCGGTGAGGCAGTCATTTGCAAACCTTTATTTTTTTCACCATGAAAATTTAGGGCTGGTTTCTGTAAAAAGGAGCGTGAAAATTGAAAATGGAACCTCAAGATCCTGAAAGCGCCAATGATTGATCCCAATCAGAGCTCGCCCACGTTTTAATGATTAGTAGTGCTTTGAGGCGAAGGTTAAATATTTCACAACGGAGAGTGATAAAATGTTCTTTAAGCTAACCAATTAGCCTTGCTTGACACTTCATAAAATATTTAACCAAGTGGTATTGACTTAACATTAGCCTTAGTGGCAAGTGTCTGAGTTGGTGGGATCTATTTATTACTCAGCGTTTACTTCTGACTGAAGCATCTAGCCGTTGTCTTTATGAGTCTTTTATTTGGCCTTGAAAAAGAACAATAAATGGCCGCTTTATGCTCCCAAGATTACTGAGTACTAAAGATGTGTTAGTCATTTTAGTGGTAATAACTGTCACTATACTCTTTGATTTAATCAAGGCCTGCTGTGTTTTTATGTTTAATCAGTGTTAACATAGGGCAGCTAAATCTTTTGTTTAGGGTTTGGTTCTTCGTTTTTATGCTCAAAGAATTGCACAGGAAGGACAGCAAGACTGCCTATTCTGAGTCCTCCCCTCCTAGGGCAACATTAGAAGAATGTTGCGTGGAAAACCAAAATGTGGGGTTGTAGTTGGCTTATTGTTGTCAGTGAGAGAATGCAACATAGGTTACAGCTCCCGTATTGCTTTCCCGGGCATATCGAGAAAATTTGTGATCGGCGAGCTGGAGTTCTAGCCGAGGGCTCCGGTGAGATGCATCCTGTTGCGGAGGTATTGTGAGTTTCCTTCATTTATCAGATCAGGCTTTTCAGAGATATTAAAGAGACGGCTGAAAGCTGGTGTGATCCACCTGCAGGCCTTAAGATTTTGGTATGACCTCAGAACAAAGCCAGGCAAGACTGTTATACTGTGGGAGGGGTTTATGAGGCTACAGGATGCATCAGGGTAATTGTTTTAAATTATTTATGGTTGTCTCTTTCATAAAACCCAGATTTTCTGCTATATGAATTATGTATTTTTACATCTGGTGATTAAATCTTTAGGTTTATTATTCATTTCGTATATTTAGGTGCCCGATACTAACTATGCACTTTAACAGTGGGTTAAACTCCCATTTCAGTCTGGATTTATTTACCGTTATATATCTGTTAACATTCATGTGGTATCAGAGTATCGCCATAAATTGTTTCTATGAATTCTTAAAGACACGTCCATTAAAAATAGACATACAACATTCATATTTTAAGTCTCTCCAGCTGACTCTAGAGGATGAGCTGAAGTGGAGTGACGCAGAATGGAAATATTATGGAGGAAAAGCATTAGAGTGAGAAGTACTAATTAAGGTTAGAGTAGGGTCCAAGACACAAAAGACAGCAGTATTCTTACATGAAGGCAGGGTGAAAATAAGAGACTTCAATTTGCATTTTAGTTTCAGTAACGAGGCACGTGGGGAAGTCGCATGAGGATCCTGCTCATTTTTAATTCATGTTTTATTTTTTCCCCTAAATCATGAAAATGCAGAATTCCCCAACGTAACGGGCGTGTGACTAAAATGAGGGAGCCATAAAAAAATGGTTCGGTGAGGAGGGAATCTGTCTCTTCAGAAATAAACAAACACGCTTGTATCATCTCGCCGTGTGCCTGCCATTAACACGCTTCAAACAGGCGATCCCCCGGCAACGTAACGGCTGACACGTGGCAGCTCGCTCACGAAGACGATTAATGGTTCCATTTGCTTTACTAATAATTCATACCTTTGAAGCCAGAGACAATAAACTGTTAATCCTAAATATAAATTCAAACACTATTGCCATTTTTTTAAAAAACAAAAACAGTATCAGATATTTGCTGTTGCCTTCTCCGTTAACATGAGCTGCTTTTCTGACTGATGAATTCATTTTGCTGAAGTCTTGAAGAGAGGCTGGTAATATTTCTGTCAAATGTCAGAATTTCCCTTGCAACACCACAAGCCTTTCTTTGCTGGTTGACACTGCCTAATGAGAGTCGCCAAGATGATGTTCCTTTGGTGTTTGCGCTGCTTGACTGACCCTGCAAGTGAAGGGCCTGCAGATTTCAGCTGTAATTTAAATGAGATGCATTAACCCCCTCCCCCCACCCTGCTGCCCCTCATCCCCCATCGAGGACTGCTTAGGTGCTGCTCTCTGGAGTTACCAACGTGAGCTTTTATTTAGAAATGTGTCTTCAGATGCGTTCAGCTCCTCTGTTTGAGTGCGGGTGGGTGAGGTGACTCTCAAGCATGTGTTTTAGCGTTTACCGGTGCCCACCTGTCAATACTGCCCTCTGGTGTAAAGGAGGCTGAAGGCGATAATGTAGGTAACGGTTAGACCAAGTGTACCAGCAGCTTCATCTTATCAATATCAATTAAAATATTGGATCAGTTAAAATATTGTAGTGGTGGTGGTTATCTTTTACTTCTCTAGGGAAATAGTTTCATGCAGGAATGTTTAAGCTCAACAGAGATCAATAGCATGTGAAGTGGCCGTGACTTATGGACAAGGGACATGGCGTAGAAGTGGCATTCTGAGGGGAATATGGCCACCAGACACAGCACTGCCACTTGTGATCCTGAGACGTTCCTCCAAAGTCTGATGGGGCCGTCAAGCCCTTCAGTGACGGTCATGGATAGCACAGCCGTCAAATATCCAAAGGGCAAATGGATGTCATTATTGGAGCCATGGCGTTATAAATGAACAGAGTGGAACTAGGAGGAATGTCAGTCAGGAGATGTAAACAAGCATGGGGATGTCACATAGCTGGGAGGAGGTGGAGCAGGCTGTGAGGATGTAGGGATGTCACTCACCTGGGAGGAGGCGGAGCAGGCTGTGAGGATGTAGGGATGTCACTCTGTCGGGAGGAGGCGGAGCAGGCTGTGAGGATGTAGGGATGTCACTCACCTGGGAGGAGGCGGAGCAGGCTCTGAGGATGTAGGGATGTCACTCTGTCGGGAGGAGGCAGAGCAGGCTGTGAGGATGTAGGGATGTCACTCACCTGGGAGGAGGCGGAGCAGGCTCTGAGGATGCAGGCATGTCACTCAGCCGTGAGGAGGCGGCGCAATCTGTGGGAATGGAATTTCTGTTTAGGGCGAGGTCGATCATCAATCTTTCGGAGAAGGTGCACATACCGGAGTGATGGCTGCTGTTCTCCATTACCTCATTTTACGGGTAGCTTTGGAGGCAGGCGGTCTGTCGGGTGTTGTTAATGCCGAACACGTCTGTGAGCCAGACAACAGACGATCTGAGTCTGCAGATCTCCATGCTTGGCAGGGAGGTGCCGTATGCTGAGGAGATGGACCCTGTGTGACCTTCATGTTGTCATCAACATAACCCATGCTGTAACCATGCCACATGCATCTAAGACCAGGAGGTCACCTGGCAAGAGGGTGGGCTGCTCAAGAAGGTGGTCTGGCTTTGTGAACCTGGGGTCCTCCTGATGGAATCTGTGTTGGAAAAAGTGCATTGCATTAGGAGTTAAAGTCCTACGGCATTCTGGGAAGTGGACTGCTCATAGATGGTAAATGGATCCATGCATTTTACAAGGTGACCCTGAAGTTGGGATGTCATGGTATGTTGTTAAGTTTAACGATCCATTCTTCACAAAATGAGTGTGTTTCAGTGGTAACCATAGCGAAAATATACTGATATTACTAGCTTACAGACATTTCATTTTGCTGTGTTAAAATATTTCCATATGAGCTGTTTTATGTTATAATTCAGTTCACTCATAAAGTTCTTCTATTCATAATAATTTTAGTATTTTTGTTCTTTGATAATTTTGTCCCATTTTCCCTGGTTTACAATGTGAAACCCTGCCCCCCCCCCCAAGGGTCCAACAGCAGTGTATCTTCAGAGAAGTTGTATAACATGTATGTGGTTTTGCTAATATGTAGTAACATTTATTACTAGGTGGCTCCTTAAATGGCGGCCGCCTTGTCACATATTACAGTTGACTTCCTGAATTCATTTGTAGCATTTTTAAGAGATGAAAAGATTGACGATTCTGTAGGGTCACAAGATCTTTGAACCTCCTTGGCTACTGAGAGCTGAGGCCAGTGTACCTAACTGCATTTACATCCAGGGAGGGACGTGCAGACTTTAAACTGACGAGCTCAGAAGGTTGGACCTCTCCTGCAACGTGAAATCATACTGTGATCCATACTCGTCAGAAAATTGGTGGCATAAATACAAAATGGAGGAAGAGAGTACAACAAAAGGTTTTTCCAAAATACTGCAGCATAATCATGCTGTCAGAAATGCAGTGGATTTGTGGGAAATTATACAGAATTTTGCAATGAAAAAAATTCCAAATTATTTTGTTAATCACCAGGGAATATGCTAAGTGTAATATGCTACAGTAACAGTGATAGGTTTCCTTAGCCTTTGGGGGGTTTCAGATTCCCAGTTTCCCATGATCCCTTGGTACTGCGAGTAAAAGCTCTGCCTCGATAATCGCTGAGTGTTCCTGGGAATCTGCTCTCTGGGGTTTTCCAGAGTGAAAATGAATGTTCTTTCAAACAGACCACCGGGAAATTCCGCCCGTTTGCGAAATTCCCTTTAGTGTGGCATTTCCGATGTTTCCACTGATCCTCAGCGTCACCGCTCGCAGTTCGGCGGCGAGCGCTTCCACCAGTTCCTCGGTGAAGCGGTTGAGGTTTCGTGTGAAGCAGTGGGGACGGTGTAGGACGCGTGCCGCGGCGATGTTGCTGCTCATTACGCTCAGCTAGGGGTCCCACTCATCTCTTACTGCATCAATTAGTTATGGAGCTTTAGTGTCTCACTTATGCCTCTTTATAAAAATTAATCAGATTTGACAAACGACCTGAAGTGCCCTTTCATGTTTATTAGATGTCATTATTAGTATCATCCATCCATCTTCTAACCACTTATCTTGGTCAGGGTCGGGGGGGGGATCTGGAGAGTTTCCCAGGAAGCACAGGGAGCTGGGTTGCATTACACCCTGGACGCACTCTCACACACACATACAGTATGGGCAATCTAGATTTGCCAGTTAGACTAACGGCATGTTTCTGAACTGCGGGAGTGAAGCCACACGACGCTGGGAGGAAATGCAAACTCCACACATGGAGTGGAGATAAGATTTAAATTATGACGACTGTTATCATTATTGCTGCTTAGCCAGCACATTTTGGGAAAGTAACTCATTGGTCATCTCTCTCGCTGACGGATTTCTTTGTGTAGATGGGAGCTGCCTCCTTTCCGGGTGGAGAACGGCTTTTTTATGCGAGAACTAAAATTTTGCACCCATGCACCATGCCCCATAAGTGACTCCAGCTACAAACGGCATTTAATTTGCACGGTAGTATGTGGAATTCACGTTCCTCTCCTTTGCAGTCAGCACAGTGCCATTGTGAGACCTGTAGGTCCCCCATGGGCTGTGATTTCCATTTTTAGCTCCATTGTGTTCTTTCATTTCCCAGACTCTTTGGATTCCTGATTAAACATCAGCTTGTGAGAGTCACTTATATCATAAGTAACCTGACGACAGGAAGCAGATTCAAAGGAGTGTGTCCATGCATCACTTTGACCAATTTCATGGCCTCAGAATTCTTCTGTTGCAGGCTGTCAAAGTAGCAGAGACATCAGCTCTATTGCAACCAGTGACTGGGTCCTCTTGAAAGGACGCACCCGTAGGTGCTGGCTGGCGGAGCAGAAATTTCAAGATCCAAAGAGCGTAACATGGGATAAGAGGTGTAAGAAGAAGCAGTGGCTGTGCAGTGATAAGGGAAGATGTGGCTCATTCTGCGGAGATGCTGCTGCTCTCCAGCCAGGCTTTGATGTGTTCAGTTCTGTCACTGTCAGAGCCGGCAGAACGGCTGACGTTTATTAGCTTTGAACTAAATCAGAGGCTGTTAAAACAAAGAGCAGATTGAGAAGTCTGGCCCAGATCTGTGTTGATTAGAGAACTGGCAAACAGAGTCATTAGCGATGAATAAATGAACACCGCTAATAAAGTGTACGCATAGCCCCTTCGCTCGTTAGCAATGATGGGCGTCCTTCTGCCTTAGGGTTTTGTTGATATTTGGGGTCAGAGCTCCTCACTGGAGTCTGGGTTATACTGTGGGGTATCCTGAAGTGGAGTTTAGGTCAGGACTCGGCTGTGATGTAGGGCATCCTGAGGTGGAGTTTGGGTCTGATCTCTGCTGTGATATGGGGTATCCTGAAGTGGAGTTTGGGTCAGAACTCGGCTGTGATGTAGGGCATCCTGAGGTGGAGTTTGGGTCTGATCTTTGCTGTAATGTTGGGCATCCTGAGGTGGAGTTTGGGTCTGATCTCTGCTGTGATATGGGGTATCCTGAGGTGGAGTTTGGGTCTGATCTCGGCTGTAATGTAGGGCATCCTGAGGTGGAGTCTGGGTCTGATCTCTACTACATTAACTGTTCAAGGTAAGGGGGGATATTCTACTAAGCAGGCTGGGCTCTCCGGCCTGTCGACAGTGACGTCAGCGGGGCGTGTACAGAAACGCGGTCAAGGCTGCTATCTCCTCCAAGTGTCCTTCATCCCCTGATGCGTCCTGGAAGCCGTGTGGTGAAAGGAAGCGGGTGGCTGACAGCACACCCATCACAGAAGGTGTGTGCTTGGCGTCACCCTTCCCTGTTGGCAGGAGTGCTTCGTGTCCAGGCGGGTGAGCTATGACAGGATTAATTGGCTGTTCATGATTGTGTGAAAATGGGAGAAAAAAATGAACACATGCTGCAGACTTGCTCATGTCCTTCTGAAGGAAATCACATTATTGATTCCAGGCCTGGTTTGACCCAACAGTCATCTTTACCTCTATTTTGAGTGTTTTTGGGTCATGATTTTTAGGTACTTCCATCGAATTTCACTTTGACTTTCCTGTTTACTTTCATAATAAACTTTGTTTAGAAAACTATTTATTACAAAATTAAACAATCTGTATGGGGTAGCTTATAGCTCAGTAGGTTACATATCCATGACCATCTCCTGAAAGTTATGGGTTTGAATTCCATAGGTTACAGACTAATGGTATCACTTGGTCCTTGAGCAAGGCTTTTACCCCTAACTGTTCTAGGGTGCTAAACGCTGGCTGACCCCAAACATTCCATATTTGTGCATTCACTTTTAGGGTTATGGGCTTTAATCCTGTCTTTGGCTGTAATCCAGTCTCCTCCCACTATCCAAAGGCATACAGTTACAGTAAGTGAATTGGGATATTTGAATTGCGATTGTCTGTGTGTAATCTGTGATGACTGGTATCCCCCACAGGATGTAGTCCTGTTCTGGGCTCCCTAGAATAGGGTGCCTGCCCTTTAACATTGCATTGGATAAGCAGTTGGAAGATGTGTTTAAATAAGTTATTTTAAGCACTGGATGTATCAGCAGGCAATAGCTGTTTGGTGATTAGTCTCTTTGAAAATGGTTCCTTGTATCATCTTGGATTTAATCATAAAGCATTAAGTCTCCACAATTCCGGGGCTTGGTGCAGATGGTAGATGCTAAAGCGATGGCAGCTGGTTGACTAGTGTTTTGTGTGTGTGTGTGTGTGTGTGTGTGTGTGTGTGTGTGTGTGTGTGTGTGTGTGCGCGCGCGTGCAGGGGGTTGGAGGGTGTGTTTACACTTTTCATTTCCGTCCAACTTCTATAGCAAGCTGACGAGGCCCTTGCCCTGGCCGTCCAGCCCGTGCCTTGGAAGACGTGGAAAGAGCGTCACGCCGTCTGCAGTTGCGCATGCCGTCTCGGCTTCCTCGGCACCTTGGCACCGTCTTCCTGCTAGCTGTGGATGATTTATGGGGATTATGTTGGCAGCCTGGCGGCGGCCTACTTACGGACATCCAATTTACCGCCTGTTTCTACATATAGTGTTTACTAACATGGCGAATCATGCCCACATGGTACACATCTGTTGATGGAAGAACAGCAGAGCCAGCTTTGTGTGTAAAAAGCCGACTTTGACATGAGCCTTTCTTAACATTTTATTTTGTTGTAATGACATTCAGACACATTAGAGATGCCTATAGGGAGAATCAACCATGGCTACCAAAGAGCCAATGGATAGCTATTATTATGGAAATTATTACCATGTTAATTCCAGTACGGGGGATTCCTATCTGACCACAGTAGATAAATCATTTTCTTTATTTCAAATACTACTGAGTTCTATTACAACTTGCAATTAAGGCAACACATCAGTCAAGAACAAATGAAGTCAGTCATACCACCCAGCAAATACGAATTTCATTCTTTGGGTTGATTAACGACAAGTTTGTTTCTCCATGTGACGCTATGTCTACGCTGTGCACATTAACCAAATCATCCAGCAGAGCGTTCGCATTGCCCGAAAGGAAATTCCACTGCAATCAGACGAAATCTGAATGTGTCATAAGGCATCACGTTTATCGTTCACAGTTTTGTGGGGAATAAATTGAGGATTTACTGATTTCTGTTTCCCACATTTTGCATGGAAGGTCAGGCGTGTGGCCGCTTCACGCAATTGCCAGTATCGAGTAGGGGGTTTCGCTTGAGATAAGAAGAGCGGACATCTTCAGAACATGTACCTTAATATTATGAATAAAGTAAGAGCGTCTTAATGAGTGTTGGGTTTATTCCACTTTAATCCTGAATATAACTCTACATTTACAGTGTTCTTGAGGACAGTGCCTCAGAGTAAGGCGTACGGTTTCGGTAAATCGCAGTGCTGTATCAAAAGTTTTGTCACTACTTGGGTGGGGTGGATGTTGTAGCTTCTGCTCAGTGTCAGCTATTAGTAATTTTTCCTCAAATCTAGGACTGAGGAAATAGGGTCTAAACTTAGATGGGAATTTTTGGATCGTTGTGCTATATTTGTGCTCAGTAAGTGTGGCTTCTCCCAAAGGGTTAGTTAACCCAGATTTTGAAAAATAGCTTTATCTAACTGAGAACTGAAAGTCTGTGTTTTGTATAGTAACGGGGTAGAGGCTACATAAATACATTGTTTCCTAAGTTGGGCCTCCATCCATGTTCATATTTTAAAGATGGTACAATCCAGACGTAACATCCATCCATCTTCTAAGCGTTTAGCTTGGTCAGGGCCGTGAGGGCAAGCAGTCTCTCTTCAGCAGCTCCTTTCGCTGTCTGATGCAAAGCTTTTCACACACATGGCATCTTTTTTGTCAAAATGGAATCCAGGAAGGCTTAATGCATAGGTCAGGGTTGCATGGGGGACTGGAACCTAGCCCAGGTAGTACCCGGCACAAGTCTGGGGTACCCCCTGGAAAGCATGCAGGTCCATCACGTGATGCAGTCATGCACACACTACAGGCAGTTTGGTTTAGATGCCAGTGAACCCAATGGAGTTCTGAGTTAAGAAACATTTTTGGTGCCATATTCTTTCGAGAAAAATTGTGGCTGATGAATTAATGGAGAAACCTGTTACTACTGCATGCTCAGATTGTGCTTTTGACACTATTAAATTTTGTAGTTTTTTATAATTTGTTTGTATAATTATTTGCATGAATAATTACTTCCCACAGACAGTGTTGCCAGTTAAGAAAATTAAACTTTTGGTTTGACTATTGCCAAACCTAGAGGCTCCCTGTCTCCATGACCGCTTTGTGACTTAATGAGGTTCATCTGGTTTCCCTGCTTTGATTGGTGTTAGCCAGCTTATGTAGGATGCAGCTTCTCAACGAAGAACTCTCCCTACTCAAAAACAGTTTAACCTTCACTCCCCACCAACAGGAGGAAAACAGTTACATTCTTGAACAGTATTAGAGAAGAGCTTTCCTTTGCACTCTTGGCTATAGCGAGGCTTCTGCTAACAGGCCAGACGTGACTTTCTGTGGTTTCCAATGGCACCATATTAATGTAGGAGTTAGAGATGTCTGGTTATGCTTCTGGTTAGCCAAGCTGATCACACTCTTGGTTGGCTCGAGCTGGTATCTAGGTGGGTGAAGTTTACCATTATGATTAGGTGGACTGTGGACTTGAGCAGATCGGGACTCTGATGACAGTTTGTGGCACGGTTGGGTTTCATCTGGGAAAGCACTTTCCGATAGACTCTGAGCCCAGTTAGCAGTAAAAATGGAATAATCGAAAGCCGGCCCTACTACCTGCTGGTGGTGTAATGTGCCTTGTAGATATACTGTGGTGATTATTCCCACGTTAGCCATTTTATTCTGGCTCATTTTCATACTAAATCATATGAATTCTTCACATATTGTTGCTCTGTTGTTTAATGTTTGCCTGGCTAAGACATAGATGGTTCTCTTTCCATGGCTCTAGTCATGTATGTTCTGCAGACATTATACTGAAGCAACAGAAAGTCTTACCTGACCTCATCTCCCGATCTGCTAGGAAGCTTTACTGACCAGCCTGTCCCAGCCATTAACATTTTGAAAAATGGAACTACATTTTTAGTTCATTAAATATGAAATACTGTAGAACATTATTACAACAGGACATTGTAATTAAGAAAAGGAGAGAGTTAAGATGGAACACATTAATAATTCAGAAGCATAAGCATTAAGGCATTTCATAAATATTTCTGTAAAATGTAGCTTCTCTCATCGGGGACAGTTTCAGCTGCAGTGTTAAAACGTGTATGTGTGAAATGCAAAGAACATTAATTTTGAAGTACAAAAAATGTTATTATCCTGATTGGTTTCAGTGTTCAGTAGGGTAATGTCAGGTTAGGTACACTGTACCTTTAAGAGGTGGGACCATGAGGAGGTTCAGTAATTAGTCAGTAATTAAGTCAGCTGATTGGTTGATTGGAAAATGTACCCCCATTTAAAAGTGGTGTAAAAGGAATATTCAGACATGCACTAACTTGGTGTTAGTAATGGTTACAGAGATCAACATGGATTTTAAGTTGTATTGATAGCCAAAATTACACAAGAATTTCATATATAGTTTTAAATTTACATTAGGATTTAATATAAAAATATATTATGCAGTTCCTAGTCCATTTATTGATGTAGAACTTGTTTTAAATTCGAGCCACATATATTTAGCTAAAACGGGCTGCTTTCTAAGGTCATTTTAACATTGAATTGGCATCTTGCTTGGTGTTGCTGGATGTCTTCTTGCTCATGCGAATGAGTTGCTCGGACACATTTCACCATCGCTCTTAGCAAAAGAGCGGCCTTTCATGCTTTTAAAGTAACTAAAAATGCTTCGAACTGTGCCGGCCTGAGAACGAGATGTGTACCCACGCCGTCCGTCACTGGGATTTTTCAGTTCTGTCTGCAGGACGCTTTCCAGAGGCCTGAATGGCAGTTATTGCGAATCGCTGATCGCAACACAATCCGTCTTCTGTGTAGATTCGAAGTCGGCTTTCCCCGGGGGTGTTTGGCTGGTTCTCAGTGTTATCCTGCTCCTGCTGCGGTCCTAAAAAGCAGTGCAGGACAGCATTTGGAAGCTACTTTTTTTTTTTTTTTTTAGGGAGTTCAGTAAAATCACTATGACTACAACCTCCAACTGTCATCTGGGGCTCTCTTTTGTACTGGGATGCTTGACTCCCGTCTCTCTCTCCATTTCTCCTCCACAGCCCTCAAAGAGAGCGACCGGGATGTCGGCTGAACGAGAAGAGTGACTGATTCGCAGTCAGCGGGGGAGCCACTCTGAATGAGCCTTGTGTGTGCCACTGGACCTGCTTTGAAAAGGAATAAGGACTTAGTAGGATGTCAACAGAGACGGAGCTTCAGCCAGCTGCCAGACCCAGCGTGAGAAAGGAATCCAAGAAGAAAGGTGGGGGGCGGTGCTCTGTGCGTGCGTTCCTGCGTATGTGTGTGGGTGCTTAGGTTGCATGTTAAAGCTTGTCAGCGGCACTACTTTCTAAACTTAAACGGCACCACTTTCCCATCTTCATCTTCTAGCTCTTGCTAACCTTTACTAATTAATTACCAGACTTTTGTTCAGCTCCCCAACTCTGTTCGTTTTTCACTGTAACACTGACAGTCTGCCTGCTAATTGCATGACAGTGTGGCTTCACCACCCTTACTCCGCCCATGAGTAAACAGTACAACTCAGAGACTGCTCTCTATATTTCCATACTGCTGCTGGCCTCTTTAAAAGTGCCGTAATGTAGTCATTCTCGTCTGAAAGGCTACAGTGTGGTCGTCTCGGAGGACCCAGTTCTCCCAGATTTAAAGTCACATTTGTCTGGGTTTTTAAACTGGGCTTTTTCTGAGTGGCCACGTGATTTCTAGCAGCAGTGGCTTTAGAGGTCTGCACCATCCAGCGGGGAGTAGTATTTCCAATATGCGGAGCTTCCAGCTTCCTCTTGTGACCTTGGTATGAATGTGGAAGGCTGGCAGGTCAGACTTAAATTTGTAGTTGCTTCATGGCTGGACCATATCCAAAGGTTTTATTAAAATTACTTCTGTTGCTTTTCTTTAGAGCTGAAATCCAAACCTTTGCTATTTCTAGTTGCTGTTCTTCCTTTTGGTACTCAAACACTCCTGCATCATCTACAGCAAAGTCCGGGTAGCTTTCTGTGGTCTAGAGGGCTCATCCGACAGGCAAAGGTCTGGCCGTAGCCAGAAATCATTGGTTAGAAGATGGGATTCTGTCTAGTATGACAGTGATCTTCTGCCTTTATTTTTCTGTGTGGGATGAAAGAATCGAAGTATCATTTATCAGAATTATGTTTGTATATGTATATATGCCCCAAATAATACCTACCATTTCCTCAGTTCTGCGTGCGCTTAATTATGTTCCAGACTTCTAAATTTAATATGGCTTTTTAGTTAATGTTAAATTCATGTTGTTATACCTCAAAAAAAAAAAAAAACCTTATTAACTGTCTGTTTAGAATTGCACTCACTGGAGACCAGTAAGTCCAAGCTTTTCCATGGTAGATCAGGATTATTTAATTATTCTGCTGGTGTTAAAGACCACGTTTCACGTTGTATTTGCAGCTGTCACGTAGAGAGTCTTCTCCACAGGAGTATATGAAGGAAATACAACTTTCAAGCTTTTAATCCTAATGAGGTCTTGCATAATGTGGATCAGGGTAGAACCAGAAAGAGACTCTGCTGAGAAAACCAATTACAAGCTCTCTTTATGATGATGTTGTGAGGACTGGGGCCGCGTGCTTCCTCATTGGCTGCATTGGAACAGGCGGAACCTTAGACAGCCTATCATTGGCACTGGTGGAACCTTAGACAGTCTATCATTGGAACTAGTGGAACTTTGGACAGCTTATCATTGGAACTGGCGGAACTTTTGACAGCCTATCATTGGAACAGGGGGAACATTAGACAGCCTATCAACATGTCTTTGACAAACAGAAACCATAGTGAGTCCTTTAGCCTGAGACGCAGATCTGCATGCTGTTATCCCGCCTGGTTAACTGCTTCCTTTCTCATTACTGACCCATCTTGAGAGTTCTTCCAGGGACCATTCCACCATGTATCCACTTTCCAACTGTTTTTGATGGTCGTGAGTATTCCAGGGACTTCTACACACTTCCAAGAAAACGTACACAGACGCAAGGAAGGCCCTCATGTTAAGCAGCAAACAGTGCGAGTTCAGTAATACAACCCAAGACCCCAACCTGTATTTAAATTAGAGTCCAACGCTGGTAGTCATCTTTCAGTCTGTTCTACTCTCACCGTCACAGATGCTTTGTTCCCTGTATAGATTTTCAGATCAGTGGCTGGTGTTTAATTGATCTCCCAGCCTTGTAATGCTCTAGTGGATTTGAATCTGCTCCACTGGTCTGCCGTGCGCGCGTCTTTTCGATTGTTACCGGCCGACTGAGCGGCACGCTTTGTTAAAAAGCACCTCTGTGATCTTCCAGAAGTCCAGTGAAGCGTCGGTTCCTTTAGACAGCGTGGAAAAAAACTGAGGCAATTCGGGACAACCTTGAATGAGCCACTTTTGGCGGAGTTCGGATATGTCCATCAAAGTAAAGGGGCGGGGCTAAAAGCAAGTAGGCGTCATCAGCAAGAATATTCATCTGCATATAAACCCATTTAATGACTAGTAATTGTCATTTTCTAATGAACTATTTGAGGGATTATGCGTATTTCAGTGCCTTTTCTGAGCATGCCTGTAATAAAAGAGGATACAGGAACCATTTAAACGTGGCGTGGGCCTCTTTCAGACAGAGATGCCAGGCTAATGTCCTGGTCCTCCTCTTGATGTTTCAGCGTCAGTTCTTCCCTCCGGTTCACCGTCTCGCGGCGGCCTCCCTCCCCGCCGCATTGCTGTTCTTTCAGCCCGATTAGTTGCTCGGCAGACCCCGTCTTCTAGGACTGGACCACAGCCGTGTGGCGCTGCCGATTTGCGCGCCACATTGCTAACGGCACCCGTCACAGGAGCCTTTGGGCAGTGCCTGTATTAATGTCTCGATATTTTGTCAAATGATTTATTGGCCTAATGTGTAGGTCACAGCACGTAGCCACTGTTTCATCCATTAACAGCCGCCATGGGTGGGTAGGGGCCAGACCCAGTGGAACACGAGCAAGGTTCGAACCCGAGACTCTTGAGTGACATGTGTAGTGCCTCGTGAAGGGTTAAAGCATCATTCCGTGTTAGTGACAGCAATCAGCGAATGCTTGATGGCTCCGAATCTTTTCTGTGGGTAACAGGAAGGGGTGACACGTGTCCTGTAGGCAGAAGGAAGGCTGTTGATAGTGCGAAGGACACACGTGAAGCAGATCTAATGAGTATGAATGCTGTTCATTCCGGATGAAAAGTAAAGGAGCCCAGTGCAGACAGGGAAACCGGAGAATGCTGGTCAGTGCCTGCTGTGCCCTAAAAACACCTCCAGTCCATGAAGAGAAGGGAAGGAGGGGCTATAGGACTGGATTTCAGACCCAGTTCTGCTGTTTCCTCCTGGTGAGGTGCATCACTGTTTTCACATCTGCACATTTTTTGTTGGTTCCCTAAAAGAATCTGCTCATTTACATCAGAGTCACTGGTTTTGGGGGGGAGGGGGGGCAATCACAGAGGGTGGCAGCCGGCCAGCAGGTGACGTGGTCCTGCGGACCCCAGCTGGACAGGGCTGCTGCCTGGTGCAGCGTCGTGGAGATCAAACAGACCCATGCCCCACTGCTAATTAGTGGCCAGCGGGAGCCAGGTCTCGGGGACACCGGTTTCGTTTGCACGCCTCCGTGGCTAAATGAAAAATTTCTCCCCTCAGCAGTTCACGGTGATGGTTTGAGGCTGGTGCCTCCTACTGGGGGAGTGGGGGGGGGGGGGCAGGACAGAGATTCCTGGGGGGGCGCCTCCACCCAGCGAGCTGTGCTAGAGTAGTGGCGTGCGAGGTAAGGAGCAGCTCACTACGCGGCATGGAACTCGAAAATGGGACGTCATGCCTGTAGATAATCGGGGGGGTCACAGCACGGCTGGAAACGAGGCCCGGGCCCTCCACTTATGGTGTGACGCTGCACAGAATGACGTGTGGCTCATTCGCCAGCACCGCTGAATCCCACAGCAATCACATGAACTGTGGAGGAATCTATTAGAGTGTCACCTTTATGGGGAGGGGTGAAGACTGACAGAATTCTGGTTCTTTATGTGGTCCAGGTGTATGAGAGTACATGTAGTAGACATGTCATCCATTTTGGTGACCATTACAGGTTTTAGAGAGTCGTTGGTACATTAACAGCAGCTGTTCTGTCTGTATTTTACCTCTCTGCCGAATGTTCTTGCAGACTTGACGGAAAACGTAGAGGGGATTGATTGACAGTGTTATCCGGCCTCTCCAAGAAACAGCAGATACTTGTATTACATGCCACGAGATAAACTTAGGCCTGGTCCATCCTGACATTACTGGGAGACGTTTAAATTCCTCTCTGTACAGAGCGTAATGTTGGCTTCACAAATTCCAGTGGTGTTGTGATCTCAGTCGGCGCACAGAATTACACCATCCAAGTCTTTACTGGATTCCGCTTTTTAAAACGATTTGACCAAAGGATCTAAAAGTCCTTTGGTGTTTTGCTTTCCAAGCCTTCATTTCCCATAAGGCCTGGGTGAAAGATGAAGAGTCACTTAGATTATGTGGATAGGCTGACTAGGAACCGAATGAAATGGCGGCATTGCAGTCACCTGAATATTCTCATTTTATTAAACAACAGATAAATAAAAACACGTGCGGTCATTTCATTTTATGAAAACGAGAAAAACAAATAATTTTGTTATCTGCGACAAATTCACAGTGTTGTGCATCTTGTAGCCTCGGATGCAGTTAAACGCTTAATGTCCAGCGTGAGCGTGTGAGGAACGTGGGCCTGTTGAGGCGGTTCTGGTCGGGCGAGTCGCCTGATCTGTGGTACCGCGCCTCAGCGTTCCCCTCCACCAGAGTGGGGCAGCCAGGCGACAGAGTCCACCGCACATGTCCAGTTCGAGAAAGCTGAATGTCAGGCACGTCCTTACTGTTGAACTGAATTATATATTTATTAAACAGTAACCAACCCATTCCTTAAACTTACCAGGAGCCACAGACTTCTGTATCTTAGTGCAGTTAGATTAATGTGCACATTTGCACATTATTTGTAATTTATGCGTTGATTCCAGTTCCTATTTTGGTTATAGGCCTACTGCTCCTCTTTATGCTAATTTTAAGCGTTCTCTACGAGATATATGTTTATGACCTACATTTAGGAGCGAGCGGATATAGTATTAGTATCTTTTAATGTCTTTAATGTTTATTACATTCCAATCCCTAACTTAGTACTGCCTGAAAGCAATGTGATTTTTTTTGTGGAGAAGTGAGATGGGATAGGTCAGATAAAAATGTGTTAGTTGAATTGGTGACCTTTTAATCTGCCCTTCGCATTGTATAATCAGTCATTCGTCTGACAGCTTTCAGGGCACATGGACCGTGGAAAACAGGAATTTCCTTGCTTTGGCGGCACGTAGATGAAATATAAATGCCTTTTGCATAAGGATGGAATATATGAAAGTCAACATTGAGCTGTGCTAGCCAGGCGGCCCGTGCAGCCGAAATAGGCACCGTTGACAGTTTGTATGCGTTCTCATTTCGGGGTGTGTGAAGCAGGCGGCCGTATTTCCATACATTTAGAATCGGTCCGCAGGGCTTCGACTCACCGAGCCGGCGTGCTTAAATAGCTGTGATGGTGTCGGAACGGCCTTCCTTGGTCAGCATTATTTCATACATCCTTTTTACCGCAGTCGGTAATGTGAGGAGAGGTGGTGTGGAAATAGAAAGCGAAGGCGTGTTTGAGCTGATGCGACTGTTAGTGGGTGCCAACGGGGGGGTATTTCGACCACGGCCTCAGCCTGACCTGTTCGGGCTCCAGGTTGGACTGGTTGGGCGCCTGCCTCAGCAAAGCTAAGGGTTGGAACCCATCAGTATTTCCAGCTGCGAGGAAGACGCCGTTCTGAATTAGACAATCCGTTTGACTTCAGATATCAGTGGTGCTGGGTGGGTTAACAAGCTCCTTAATAAACTCTTTATCCTTGAGATGGAGGGTGGAATACAGCAGTCTTAATGCATTGTTGGATTATCCTGCCATCTCCTTCTATATCCTTTGGCTGTAATGCTAATATCTGTTCTAAATCCAGTACTTTAGAGAATTCTTTATCGTGAAATGGTCGCCAGTGCTGTTAGCTATTAATAGAAGCCTAAAAGCCTGCCATTGAGGACCCTTATATTGGCAATGGCTTTCACGAGCCCCCCAGCTTCGCTACGGGCCGTTCTTGTGCTCCTGCGCGCCTCGGCATTTTGAGCGATGCCTCCACGACTCATAGGAGGCGGAAGCTCCGTTTTCGACTGAATGTACCGTAAGCTGCTTAGATCGCCGAGGCCATTTGTGGAGGAAGGGGAGGCAGGGAGCCGGGTCAGAATGGATGGCATAGAGGGGCTGCCCAAGTGCATGCTGGGATATGATGGTTCTGGTATCGCCTGTAACAGTTGTACGCAGATGCTGCAGAAACGGAATCCTTTATTCAGTGCTCACAGTATTTATTAACGTTTTCTTATTAGATGCAAACAAAATGTAGCCTATACATTTTTTTTCCCCCGTTCTATTTCCCAAAACCCATTTAATGTTGACTTGTCTAGTCAGCAACAGTGGTCTACAAGAAAGACTTTGGGCGTAATAGAAATTGGGCTCTTAAAGCATATTCATGAGATGGATAGACAGTGTAGTGGAAGCAATGAACATGAGTTTGGGCAGGCTTCGAGAGGCGGTGGAGGACAGGGC
>JAACJT020000028.1:16288066-16334108 GCA_009936485.2 Gymnarchus niloticus | reverse complement strand
TATCCAGGGTGTACCCCAGCCTTGTGCCCTGTGATGGACTGGCATCCTATCCAGGGTGTACCCCAGCCTTGTGCCCTCTACTGCCTGCAATTCTGCTTTGAAAGAAAGATGATGTGGATCTGAACAGTGGCGCATTAGACAGCAAAAGGAACTGTTCAAGAAATATTGGTTGCTATGGCGACATGAATGTAACCCATAATATTTGTACAAAAAAGAAAATGTCTAAATGGAGCTTGATTTTCAAAGCATTGTGATGGCACACAGTTAGCCACTTGGGGGCGCTGTTCATGCCTAAATTGAGGACACGTAGTCCTTTTGTGTTGGAGATGTTCTACACCAACAACAGCGGCCGCTGAGAAGAATGGAAGCACGAGGGCCAAATGGAGGCACTTATGATAAGTGGACAGGCGCTGTTCAATGAGGGGAATGGCATAAATGTCACCGTCAAGGAGGCGTGACGAGGGGATTGGGGGGCGGATGTATGACTGAGGTGGCAGCTCACCTGTCTCCTGGGAAACGGCGGAGGAACCACAGGGGGTGAGGTTTCCTGCGGTGATACAGCGATTATGAACCGCCGCTGATGTTTGACAGTAGCCTGTCATACTGCTTTGTAAACACAGGACAGAGTCGCTCCCAGGAGCTCTGGGAAGATCTGAATGACACATGTAGTTAACACTACCACGTGTCTGAACAAACCCACCCCAACATTAGCATGTATGTAAATATGACCCCTTTCTCCGGGCCTCGATTCGTCTGTATGGCCGTCCGTCCGTCCGTCCGTTCATCGTCTACTCTATTGGGGCAAAAATACATGGACCCTCCTATTAATTACTGGAAATTGCTAATTAAACCAAAATGGGTGTGTAATTAAAGACACAGCCATGCAATCTCCAGCAATAGACACTTGTAGCAGATTAGGTCATTCTGAAGAAGTTAGTGACTTTGAACATGGCACCATCATAGGATGCCACCTTCCGAACGAGTCAGTCTGTCGAATTTCTGCTCCGGTTAACTGCGAGCAAAGTGATGTGAGATGGAAACGTCTAGAAGCAAAAACAGTTCAGTTGTGATGTGGTAGGGCGCACAAACAGAAAGGGATCTGAACACCCAACATCAGCACCTCATATCGCTAAAGCTGTTACAGCTAATTGGCAGCAAATCCCACCAAAAATGTTCCAACATCTAACAGAGTGCCTTTCAAAAAGACTAGAGGCTGTTATAGCAGTAGGTACTAGGACCGATATCCTTTTGATGCCCTTCAACTTGGAATGATGTGTTGCCCAGGCAGGGGTCCACATACCTTTGGCCATGTAGTGTATAATCTGTGGTCTTTGTCATGATTGCCCCCAGCCCCCTCGTCAGATGGCCCTGTCATTTCCATCCACACCGACCGCTTGGCCTGGAGTTAATCCGCATCATTTTTGTTGCCATGAAGGCAGACCTTTGCCGACCCCCTTTCCTGTAATTAGCTCCCTATCCCTCTCTCTGGCTCTGCTGGCTGTGCACGTCCACCAGAATTACTCCATGGCCCAATCAGCTGCCTGTGTCAGTTGGCCGCTTACCCCAGGTCCCGGTTTAACGGTGGCCATTGGCTGCCACCAACCTGGTCCGGTTGGCACACCCCTGCCCCCAATGCGCCTGCGCTGCTTGATAAGACCAGTGCTGCCAGAAGTCACCGTGTTGGCTCCAGAGGTGTCAGGATGTGGCATTGCTGGGCTGTGAGAGGGGGCGGGACTTCCTGAACCTAGTCCAACTTTCATCGCCATCACTTTCTTCCATGTTGGTGCCGGGCAACATCACGACAGGTTGCATTAACTGCCTGTGCTAATACACCAGGATTATGAGCCCCTTGTTCTGGTGCGTGCCCGGGGTGCCGGCTCTTAAAACCCACCCCCTATACTTAGCAAACCTCACTCGATTTCTCTTGCTCTCCCCTGAGGCTCCACTTAAGACACCGAGCGCCACCTTAAAAGTCCCTCTGTTTGCGTCACTTGTGCTTATTTGGTGAAGAAGTGCCTTCATTAATAAGTACGGTAGACAGAAGACATGTCACAAACACTTAATCTTTAGCAACGTTGACAACACTGCGGCACTTTTAACATGATACTTTCAAACACTGTTGGGGAAACAACGCCCCGAAATAACCTCATAACACAGTCCAGAGGACTAGCTCGAGATATTAGACAAACTTCAGGCTAAAAGGATTTCTGAACTAACATTTAACTAGATAAAGGCCTCAGTGTTCCTCAGAGGCTACCTTCTCTCCTGCCCCGGCTCAGCGCCTGTGGAGTTTTGCATGCTCTCTTTGTGTCCATGTGCCTATTCTTCCCACGCTCTGATTTCCTCCCACGGTTCAAAGGTGTCTTTTCAGTGGGTTGGTGTCCCTAAATTGCCTGTGTGTGTGTGTGGGAGCCCGCCCTCTGACAGACTGGCACCCCGCCCTCTGCCCTGTGTTCCCTGGGATTGGCTCCAGGCTCATTGTGACCCTGCCCTAGATAGGTGGTTGGCAAAGATGGATGGGTGGATTTAACTGAGCGTAACAAAGCATGACTCAAACATGGAGCTCTATATTTTGTCTACTGGTATATGCATTAGTCACCTACCAAAAGTTATTCTTAACTATTTTTCCCATTCTGTACCTTCTCTAAAGATAAAGATTACAAAAAAAATTCTTTCCTGCTTTCATGTGTTATGTAATGTGTTTTCAATTCATGTAAAACTGTCAAGGACCGGTCTTTTCGATGACTTTTGTAATGTTCTACACGGGGTTCATCTGAATGCTGAGACGCTGCAGTGTCCTCTCTGTCATTGTGGTGATAGAGAAACTGATCCCAGGTCAGGCTGAATCAGCTGAGGGGCGTTTATCATGACCTTTGACCTTTTGTTGTCAGTGGCCTGTCAGTCACATGACCGCCTGTTTCCTTAGTCCGTGTAAGAAAGCTAGACTGATGTCTGAAAAGCGTGTAATCCCTTCGCCTCTGGAATTAGGAGGGAGACTGGAGATTCAAGATCAAAGGGTATTAGTGGCCTGAGACACCCGACTCTGACAGCTCCTGAGGGCTGCTAGACGCATTTACCCTCACCTGTCGACATGACTAATACCTGCGTTCTTAACTTTTATGGGAGCTTGGACTACTGTACAGAAAAACAGTGATAGCAGAGAACGTTTTCTCAAATTGGGCAGCTTTGTTTCTGTTTTATTAAAATATCCAGGGGTTTGTTAAATACGGCTTGTTGTTCGGTTGCAGATAAATATTCATGTGATTTGCGTCAACAGACTATTCAGGATGATACAAGCCACCCAGACCAATGATTGAGAACCTTATAGACCATGATGCTCAACTCGAAGGGTCAACAGAGCCCAAGATTGCCCTCTAAGATATAGTGCCTCTCAGGCCTGTGACAGGTCCTTATGTTTGTAAACTCCTCAGCGACTGATCCAATTTAATTGGACAATTAGCGAGAGTGGCAGTCAATAAAAAAGTACCAAATTTGTTTAACTGGTACTTTAAACATCAATTTGTACTGTTTTTTTTTGTTCCTAGTGCTGTCATTTTTGTTGCTGATTTCAGGAGTGGGTCTGTTAGTATTGCCTGATAATGTGATTCTTTTATCCATTTTTCCACAAAAATGTACAGTTTGTGCTCAAGACCTACTTGCATACATCGATTTAAATGGAGAGTTTTAACCAGAGCTTTTGCTGTCAGATCTACCTGTGAGAGTAAAGTGGAGGCATCATCTGGGCTGACCCGTGTGACCCCCTCCCCTCCCATCATCCGTAGGTCAGGACCGCAGCGAAGCCGGGCTGATTAAGCGCTTCAAGGGCGATGGAGTTCGCTACAAGGCCAAACTGATCGGGATCGACGAGGTCACGGCCGCACGGGGTGACAAGCTGTGCCAGGACTCCATGATGAAGCTGAAGGTGAGCCTTCATCGCGGTGGACCTTGTGGAGTTATCCTTACCTCATGGTGTATGAGGTAAAAGGAAATTAAGTGCCAGCTGAAGGGCAACCAGGTGAGGGCGGACGCGCTCATTTCCTTTTCACGTGGAAACCATGGAGGACATCTTCATGGTGCCCAATTGTGATAATTGTGGGGCCCAGATTCGATTGATCAAGCCTGTGTGCATTGGTCACCTTGACAGGAAATCCATATTCAACAAAACCTTCACTAATCAGTAAAGCAGTGTTCCGGAATTATTATTACTAATCTCTCGGTCCTCCCTGCGTGCCTGACCTGTCTGTGGAGGGGGTCAGACTCGATTAACCGCTTTCCAAATTCGAGACGCCAACTGAAATCATGAGAACTTCCATCGCATCCATGGAAGTTCTAAACTATTCCAAATTCCGTGGCTTCTGGTGGAGGAGACGCACGAACATGCCACCCATGGTTGCGTCAAAAGAAATGGTTTAGTCGATATTTGCATCCCATTGTCTGAGAGTCTGGGATTGGCATTGATCGACCTTTGAAGCCAGTAGAATCAATTCCCAGAAGCGGGGGATTGCCAGTTGATTGGAGCAGGTAGCTTTTTCACTTCTACCCTTTCTCACCTGTTCTCAGCCCTAAATGGCACCAACACGCACCTTAAAAGTAGATCCTTTTCTCAGTAATAGGGTTGATTCAGATCTCAGGTGGAGACTGATTGTAGAAGGCAGTCAACGTGAATGATGAATGGAGGGCAATTGAAAGGCTTTGAATTCACACACAACATTAACATGAAAGGGGTGTCAGGGTTCGAGTCTGCTGGATATGCCTTCAGTGTGGGGTAGCGGTAGGAGAAATTGTTGGTTGTGGGGGGAAAAAAATCAGAAATTCCCTGGAAACAGACTTCAAAGCCCACGTCGCTGTCTGAACAGCAGACGTCGCACAAAGGTTGAGCGTGCGCTTTTAACACTGGTCAGGCCACGGATAACCTGTCTGCGCATCAAGAGGTGCCTCATCAATGGCACCGACATCTGGTCTGTGATGGAGAGTGACCAAAGGAAGCATACTGGCCTCATTACCCTGCATCTGTTTCTCCACACCGACGGATCAACAAAGCAACGCAATGCTTCTTTCCTCCCTCACTGTCACCAGGGCATCGCCGCCGGTGCCCGTTCGAAAGGAGAACACAAGCAGAAAGTCTTCTTGACCGTCTCCTTTGGTGGGATCAAGATATTCGATGAGAAGTCAGGGGTGAGTTCCCGGCATGCACCGCTGGCTTTCTGGACCCTCCCGTGAAAGCTGGACTGAGAGGGGCTCACCTTCAGCTCACCGCGTCCTTTGGCAAAGGCAGCTGTGGTGCGGCCAGGGCTGCGGTCAGCCCGAGGTCACAGCCAGTCATTCGTTGGCATGACGCGGGCGTGTTGGGCGGGCTAGCAGCTCAGTTACACGGCTGCCATTTTATACAGCACTACAGCTGCCTGATTTATTACTTCAGAAGATGAATGTAAAGGTAAATAAATGTACTTTGAATAAAATATGCAGTAAAACAGTCCATGCCGATGCATTAAAGTGTGTACAGCCTTCAACATTATACATTAATTTTTAAGAAATGTATGTTAAATGTACAGCATGCTATTTATAGAAATTGTACTACTGTATTGTTTACACGACGATTTGAACTTTAGCGTTAGTGGTATTCGAGCATGATCTGAAAATCTGTGGTCTAATAGAACACAAAATGTCACGGAGCAGGTGCACAATTAATTATATTTTGAATCATAGTTAGCCCCCCCGCCCCACCCACAATGCATGTTAAAAGGTTTTGTCGATAGCAAATATAAGTATGCTTTCATCTTTACAAAACAGAGGACATGCCTAGTCCTTTGGCGAAGATAAGTCAAAGTTAACAAGAAGAAAATGTTATAAAAACATTCCTGGATGGTTTCCAGGAATGTCTCCTTAAAACATTCTTGGTTTTCAGGTGAAGTGAAGCAGTTATAAGCGTCATCTATGGTTTATGTGGGAATCTTGTCCCCTCAATGAAATTACATTGAAATAGTGAAAATTGAAAGGCTCCCCTCTGCACTCCGGTGATCGAAACGTTGATTGAGGACCGGCGTCGCTGTCGCGTTGCATGAAAAAAAAAAGATGCCGACTGTGATATCAACAAGCGGAGCCGTTGATAGTAATTCTCAGGTGGCTGATGTCACTGGCCGTCGCCGATGCCCCGGACAATAGACTTGTGTCAGGCCCTTAATCAGCACCTATCGCTGATCTGATAGCCGCCAGGCCATTGTTGACCTTTTCATGTAGCTGTAATTGGGAGGCTGTAGTCCAGCGTTGGGGGGGTTTTAATCAGTGCCGCGTCTGCTGTGGTGGGCATGATGGGGCGGAACCTAGCTGCGTGCTAACGGAAGCCCGTGTCCTTTCCTTTTAGCGAACATGTAGCGCTGCTCAAGACTGCTATGAGCCAAAATTAAGCTAGGGAGGCAGTCGGCTTGTACTCTCGTTAGCAGGTGGAATGTTATCTACAGTTTAGGGGGCATTTAGGGCAATTGGGGATATCTGAGGCATTTCAGGGGTTTGACTATGCCATCTGCATGCAATGTAATATGGCCATCTTGTCATAGTAATGTTTTTGGGTAGCTAAAAATAATAACTTGAAGTGTCCTGTTCAATGTTACGATGTGAGAATTGTTCATGTGAATGAAAAAGAACTCTTAGCCAATAAGCTGCAAGAGCTCGACTTGAGGCGGATGGTGGACCAATCAGAGTGCTGATTCAGCTCGATTGGGGGTGGGGCGTCCGTTTACCAGCGCCGCACCTTAGAGGTCCACTCGCTCACATCACACGGCTATCAATGTGCTCAGGCTGGGCCGCCATGTTGGCATCTGGAGGCGGAGCATGAACATGGTAAACCTGGGGTTCACCCGGGTCTTGAAATGGCAGCCTGCAGCTAACGAGTCCTTAACCGTCGTGCTGGGTGTTGTCCAGCCTCTATTGTTTATTTGGTTGGGCGAATGGGACTGTGCCAAGATGTCTGGGAACCCCGCAGACCATCTCTGGGAATGTCAGCGTTACCGCGGCATCCTCGCCTTAGCCGGCTAAGCACCGTCCCACCCATTTCTACATGGTGCTCGATAATCACATTGATTGCAGACTTAGCGATATTAATGTTTACCTCCAGTACAAAAACATGCTATTAAGTATTAAATAAAAGGACAGATTGGTGGCTGGCGCTTTGATGTCAAGGACAAACATCATCTGAAGAGAAGGGGACCAACGCGGGGCTGCAGTCACCCAAGGCCGGTCATTAATTCCAGGTCTTCTGCCTGGCTCTCCTGTGTCTCTCTCACCCCGCTCCTCTCTCCCAGAAACGCGGGCGCTGCTCTGCCTTGCCGAGAGGCGTTCTGCTGTTTAATAAGGTCCGCGACAGGCCGGTGTGGTTGGAATGGCTTTATCTCGAGAGGGCAGTTCCGCACGTGTGAGGCCACACTCGTCTCACGTTCCAGTTAGAAATGGACGGTCTCTGACGATGCCCAGTTCAGAGAATGCGGCCCCTTCCCCGAATGCTGTGCGAAAGCACCCGAAGCCCAGCAGAACCATGTTTTGGGTTATATGTGGTTGCAGGCCCTTTCTGTTTTTTTTTTTTTTCTGGGCTTTTGTGTGCTAAAGATTTTATGTTTAGTTTGAGGTGATCTGGGTAGATGAACCAAAGATGGCAGCTTGTTGGCCATTTTTATGTGTTTCAGTCTTCATGGTCATAACTCTTACAAGTGTATACAGTTTTGTATATATAAAATAATGTCGCGTAATTCATGTAACATGACCCATGTGCCATGAGGTCTGATTAAGGGGTTATCTGCCACTCCAGGTCATATCCATTTATTGTCCCCCGCTTCACTGCCACTCTCCTGGCCTGTGTTCATCAGCTCTTTTGCAATTTTCAGGGCCCACCGCAGACAAGCGGCAGTGACCTCATTGTTTCATGGCGTAAGCCGGCCGTGCCGTCGAAATTCTCTGCTGCGGCTTAGCTAATCTCATCCTGTCACCGGAGTCCTGGAGGCCTGCCAGGGGAAGCCTTTTCTTTATTAACTCCCCTGCCGCGGGGAAGGGATTGAGCCGTCGGAGCCAGGGACAATCTGATTGCACAGACAGAAAATTAGCAAAGACGGGAGAATTTGGCGCGGTCCGCTGCTAGAATGGCTGAGAAATCTGGCAAATAAAACGGTACTGTTTTCAAAAAGAAGTCTTTCTGAAGGTGCTCCAATATGTTTTGGGGTCTGCGACATCCCAGCAGAAGCCAAGGGTGGCCGACGCCCCCATTCATTAGCAGCGAAGCGTTATAAATTGCGATGGTACCGTCTCCCGCTCTCAAAATGGGCCCGATTGCGTCACGCAGCTTTTCTTCCGCAATTACGCCCCCCTTCTTGGAGGCCCAGCGGCCTCGCTGTTAAGTCGTGGAGTGATACTGTAGATTTTCCCTCTAATCACCGGGCCTTGCTTCTGACACTCATCCTCGCGACGGTAACAGCTAATTACTCGATAACCCCAGCAGCGCAAGCAGAATGGCCATGATAACGCGTTATTAGAACAGAAAAAAGCCTACACCGGACTCACACGGCGTGGCTCTGCCTCGCCGACCAGCTGCCAGGGTAGCTTTGGCTTTCCCGCGAGTCGGCTAAGCCGAGGCACGTCCAGGCTGCCGAAAATGCAGAGGGGAGGCCACTCGGAGATAGGATTTCGCACGTTAACCCTGCTGATGATGTGCCCCGCCTGCTTCTTAATAGCATTATTAGCTGCGTGAGTGACGTGTGCCGAACGCGCTCCCATATCTGCATTCTGAGTAATAAACAGCCTGTGGACCTCATTAGTTAAAGGGCTGTGCTAGGCGGCATCTTTAAGGGTGTAATTATCCCCCGTTAAAGAATTAGTCGGAAGGGCTTCCTTTCTGGAGTTCTGCTGGTGAGGACGGAATTAGAGATGCACTGTCTGGCTGGGGTGTGTGTGTGTGTGTGTGTGTGTGTGTGCTTGCACGTGCTAGTCTGCCTGGTAAGGGCTGAGAAATGAATTAATGCCACATTAAAGGTAACTCCAATTGGCTGTCTGTAGGGTGGTAGAAACTTGGCTCTCTTGTGGGTTCCCGGGCAGGAATATGTCTCACCCCCTGGAGTGGGGTACCTCATTCTGTCTAAACTGAGCCCGTTCTCTGACAGGACAATATTAGGTATCCATCATCCTCAGGTCCCACTGTGATCTCCTCAGCGCCGCTAGGAAAATCATAATAAGTGAAACTAAACGTGTTTGGACGTGAACCAGCTCAACTCATCGAGGAATCCTACACTCCTTGCTGTGGGACACTTTGTTTGTGTCCAGGGAGAAAGGATGGAGAGAGATTGAGAGGAAGCCTGTGAGATGGAGGTGGGGAAATTTCTGTCTGCGACCATAAATCACCGTAAAACCTATTAATGAGAGTGGGCTGCTGAAACACAAGGGTTAAAAGGTGGAGGCCTTGAAGCTCTTCTCTCAACCACGCCTGTGTTCTTCCTGGAATGCAGTGGAGAAAGTTACCGCATCCTTAGTATCAAGCACGCTGACGTGTTTCTCTGTCTGTGTCCTCAAACCTTGAGCCAACACACTTTCCCGCAGCCCCAGTACCAGAGAGGCTCTTAGACACACTGCATGAATGCATCACTGCGTTACACTGAAACTGGAGGTCATCGGATCTGCCTTCACTAGTCAGAAAGAGCTTGTAGACACACTCCACCATCGTGCAGGCAGTAAGGATAAGGGCCCACTATATTTATTGTACAGTGGATTGGTGGTGACTCCTACTGGTAGGGTGGTGTTACTGCAGTACCAGTTTGAAGTGGCTGATCTGTAAGCAGCTGCTTCCATGCGGGGTGCTGAACTGGACTTGATGTAAAGGTGGGCGTGTTAGTCACTAAGAGTCATAGGACCGAGTATGTCGACCTCGTGGGCGTGCTGATTACTTTGGGGCACTGAATCAGGTGCAGTTCAACTGTGAGGGTATCCATCACTTAGAGACATTTAATTAGGTAATTTAATTAATTAGTTCACCAGTAAGAAGCATAGATGCGGATGTGCTTTGAAGGAGACTGTGATTATCACTTAAACAGGTGTCTGTCCTTCTTTGATGCGACCTCTGGCACCTGCTGGACCCTCCATCACATGGCATCTTTGGCATGACATGTCTGCTTGCAGACCTACCCTTTGTATCTGGACAGATACTTAGGGGACAAAGTTTCTTGCGGTCCACTTACTATGGCTTAATGGGGCCGAGTGAGACCTAATGGTGGTGCCGGCCTTGGCCGTGTAATTGGATTTCGACTGTGAAAACGAAGGGTCTAATGCGTAGAAACGCGGCGAGGCTGAGACCTGTGTAACTCAGCAGATGGTGATGCATGAATGCAGACCCGAACTGGGGAAGTCGCCTCCGGTAGGCTGAACACACACCCTCTGACTTAAAGATGCATTCGTCTCTCTGAGTAATCTGTGTACCTCGGGCATCAATCTCCGCAGTAATGTATGTGGGATGGAAACGTGTGCCATGCAATGGGAAACGTGTCTAAGCCACTGTGCGTCTCAAATTGACCTTCTTGACAGTGTTTTAGCACCTCCGATAGCAAATTTAAGCCAGGGATCTCTTTTCGGAGATTAGATTTCTATGAGCCTTCGCCGCATTCTCAATCCTCGAGTGTCCACTGGGGAGGTGGGTGATTGATTGTCTTCTAGTGCAGTCTGCCACTTTAGCGTTGATGTATAAATGAAATGACAAATACAGTTAAAAAGCAAGTAAAACGGACACGATCTGTTTTTTTTTTTTTTTTGTCTCCTGCTCGGAAATCTTCATTCTGATTCACTAAAAACATCTGGAGACGTCTGTACCCAGCTAGCCCTGGGACCCACTGCTGCGTGGAAATGTTGACTCAAAGTGGTATGTTAATAACTGGCTAATGTTCTTTATGGGCCCACTGCAAAGCCTTTGTCTTGCATAGCAAACAATGAAAAACAGAAGGGGGGTTCAGTGTCATAGAACAATGCAAGGGTGTTTTTTTTTTCTTTTGTTTTGACTTCTAAGACATTTGTCTAGAGATATTTATTAGAAGGTAATTGCCTTATTAGAGATAAATACATTGCGTCTGATTGTGCATTAATGCTGGGCTGGAGATAGGAGGTCCTTTACAAATTCGCTGTTTGTGAATCACGTTAAATAGATTGAGATGTGATTCATGAAACTTGAAAAAGCCTGTTTAATTCCTAGCTTCGTCTCTTCATCAGCGCTGACAATTTGCATACGGATTTCGCTCAGCCGTGGATTCAGTCTGTGCCTCACGCCGTGCTGTTAGCGTGTTGCTGGAGTTTGGAGCCTAGGTGTAGGCCTTGCCGTCTCCTTGTCTGTTCACACCTGGGCGACCGCCGTAAAACAGTGCCTCTGTGTTCTGCTTGACTGAGCCCGCGATCTCTACTCGGCATTGATCTCTGGGCATCCGTGTCAGATCTCGATGCGTGCGGGATCCGGAAACGGCCACCTTTCCCTGCCCATGCAATTTCTGCCTTTTCCTCGGGTCTGTCGAGATGCGGCTTCTGCGAAGGTCAAACCCCGGTTGGCTTGGGTTACCATACCATCTGGCAGCAGTTGCCTGTTCACCCCTCCAAGGAAGGCCCCCTAGCAAAATCTCTGCTCCATCCTAGCAGGGATGGATGTTCCTGACCCACAAATCCTGTAACGCTGGAGGGTCTCGTTGAAAAGGTGGCCTGCTTGGCCTAGGCTCGCCACTCGGAGGAGGATGTGCATGCTTTTATGCCAAACCTCAAGGTGACCCTGTCCCTTGCCTACTTCATGTGGCCTACTTTGCTCACATTTTTAATGAGGTCGCGTTTCAGCGAGACTCTGGTTTTGTGTCTATAACTGGGTATTGCCCAGGTTGTCCAGCAGAGAGAGCTATTCTCTCGCTGGAGTGAACTGATCCTGTCATTCGGGGCTTGTTTGGGGGCACCACACCACACATGAAGCCGCACCTGCCCTGTCTGAAAGGGGCGTTCCTCGGTAAATAACTCAGGTGGTCATTTGGAGGACCACGGATCTGCTGGCTTCCTCATGTTTACAGCATCACATCTTGTGAATATTCAAGTATAAATATGTCTGTTGATCCACTGAGTAGCACAGGGTACTTCAAATCCCCTCAGAATGACATTTATTGTTGTTTACAGATCAAAAGCATCTGCAATGGAACTGTAGCCATTAAGCGGATTTCTCTAATTTGCCACGTATTAATGAGATTTTATTCCTTGAAACATGCAGAAACATGAAAGAAAATGACATGGCATATGACTCACTCTACATTGGGCGGACTCATTCGCTGTCCCCTGTCAAATATGTCCTCCCTCGCATCCAGGAAAGACATTACTCGACCGGGGCAGCAGAGGAATTCTGGGCCTGTCTTCTGGCTTTAAGCTCGGTTTAAGAGCTATCACCCACTTCAGAATGTTTAGTGCTCAGCTTGTCATTGTAAGCCCAATGATATTGCCTTAAATTCAAAGACTAGACACTGGCTCCAGAGGCACGGTTGTTGTCTCCCTCTCTGTGATTATTTTACCTGGTATTCCCTCGTAGATTTTTCCAGACCCCCTAGCCTTGATAGAAAATCTCATCGATTCATTGCTAAGCCCGCAGTTGACATTTATGGCTTCTCTGTGGTGACTTTAGTTGATTCTTTTTCTTAACTTCTCTACCATATCTAATCAGGAATAAATGCACCGTGCTAGTGAGGCAGGCTGGGGGTGGGGGCGAGTATGAAAATCAAAGCAACTTCACCTGCAGAAGAATAAAAACCGCGATAAAAGATTTCTATTTGCTGAGGTCCGACTTTGTACACTGAGGTCATCGGGGAGATTCCTGCATTTTATTTTGGCCTATTGATGAATGTGGTAAATGTAAAAACGTACTGCCTTAAGTGAATCACAGAATTTCACTTGGAAATGGGCTGATAAACATTCCTTCTATCTTTCTTCGGAAATGCAGTTACATAATTAGCGGGTAATTTGAAGGACGCTGCAGGCGGGCGATGTGCTACATCAGAACATCTGACCTTCTCTGCAACGTGTGCTCTGCTCTTCGTGTCAGGAAGCCTGCTGAGTTTGGGATACTTCAGGAATTAATTATGATCTTCCGGTGAATGAAAATTGTTTGCATACTTGAGGTGAGGCATTTAACAACGGAGTGTCCCGTCGTGCTGTCTGACTGTCAGACGGCTGTTATGTCGAGATAGCAGCTGAGATTAGGAGACCTGTGATACAGAGGGAACAAAGGCGTAGACCTATAGAAGTTCACAAAATAATTTTAAAGTGTATATGTAACTGTTCCTAGCCTTAACAGGCTGACATGTTATGCAGCAGAGACCCTTTACTCACTGGGTGACGTCACCTTGAATGGGCAGGTCCTACAGCATCACCATGCAGTCCACGAGATCTCCTACATTGCCAAGGACATCACCGACCATCGCGCCTTTGGTTACGTCTGTGGGAAGGAGGGAAACCACCGCTTCGTGGCCATCAAGACAGCTCAGTCTGTGAGTACCACTGCGGGATGTCCTTCTCAGTTACCCTGACAGAATTTGCACTGGTCAGGCTGCGTTGTTGCTGTCTAGAAACTAGCCAGCCACTTTCTAGGACTCCAACTCCCAGCAGGCCTCTAATTAATCCTGACTGGTCAGCTGAGGGCACAAGACTGGAAGAGAAGAGACGTGACAAACACTGGTCGCAAGTGTGCAACAGGGCACTCACAATTGCTTTTTCGCATTCTGTTGCATTTTGTTTATCTAATGCTTTTGTGTTGTTTTTGATGTTTCATTCTTCTTTTTAATGCTTGAAATAGCCGTATTTTTGTTTGGATTGTTTATGTAACCCCAAAGAGAATCTATGCTCTCACTAATTCATCCTTTAAAATGGTTGGAGCGTTTACCAATACATTTATAGACTTACCAGTAAGATGCTTCCGGACCAAATCCTGATACAATAGTCTTACTTCAGGACCATCTTTTCTTTACCTTTCTGCTGTGTGTGGGTCCTCTGCACTGCCTGTTACTTAAATTGGAGCTTCATTGATTTCCCATCGAACATCAATGAATGTCTCTGTACAAATCTAACGTTGCACTCAGTTCGGGCTGAACTGAGAATGACCCAGAGATCTGAGACTTAGACAGATTTAAAAGAGCTAATGGAATCTTGGGCGTCGTTTACCGTAGAGCCCATCTTTCTATTTCTAGATTTGTTGGGCGATAGGTGGTCCTATCAGAAGAACAAAGTTATAAAGCACATTGTTATGAAGGGACTTATTTTGATTTGTTGGATGTAGTAAAGTTGAATTGTTTTCAGTTTTCTTGAAGGATTTCTGAAATTTTCTAGATAATTACATTTTTATTACGGGAACCGTAACTTCTCCATCAGATGGCTCCATCCCCTCGCAATTTGTCATCCACTGCAGCTGTGTTTAGGCTGCCATGATTTTTACGTTTTAATTTAAATGTTGTTTCATTGGCACCTTCTGTGCCCACGGAATGCAAAGGACAGCCTCCAGCAGCTGACTCCAGTACAGACGGCAGCCTCGGGTCTGTGTTTTTTGTGGGATGGCCTGTCGTCTGGGCAAGGTCAACAGGGGTCATGCCTCAGAGTTATTTATGTGAGCGGATAGTAGGTGGGTGGGGGGAGTCGTATGCCAAAGATGCCCTTCAGATGGAAACTTGCTCCCGATGTACTTTGTCTTGGTTAACCAGCACAATCGTTTTGGGCTGCCTAGAATTCAGAGAGTTTGACCCAAGGAACACGCTGGCTAGGTTTGGCTTCTGCTATCATTTTCCAGGCTGAGCCAGTGATCCTCGACCTGCGTGACCTGTTTCAACTCATCTACGAGATTAAGCAGCGTGAGGAGCTGGAAAAGAAGGCACAAAAAGACAAGCAGTGCGAACAGGCCGTGTACCAGGTAAACGCATCCCAAAATGCCCGAAAGAAGTCGTTTTATCTGCCTACTTTGCGGCTGGAAATATTGATTGACATAATGCTTATCAGGCGCTAGGGAAGGTTACTGTTTTGGGTTACCATGTAGTAGTAGTTAAACAAAGCGCAGCAATAAAACCATTTTATAAATTAATATTTGTCCTAGGCAAGTCCGTTTGGTTTATTTTTATACAGTGCCCCTCCCGGCTGCCTCTAGCGTGTATCAGAATATTAAAAAATGTACGTTTTAATGTATGAATTTCAAGCTGTTGTTAACAGAGCAATGTTCCGAAACTCATAGCCAGCTGATTTTGTTAGATACACGTTAGAAAACGACCGGGATTACGAACAGACTCATTTCTGATTTATGATGTTCGCTGAGCAAACAGACAACAGAGGAACAGGAGCAGTTCAGACGCTTGCAGGCAGGCTAGTCAGCGTCTTCCAAACAGTAACAAATAAGGTCTGACACGGAAAGACCCAGACCCAGTGGTCTGTTGGGGGGCGCCTGCTGATGATCAAGGCAGTCGCGGCTATGGGCTGAATAATTAAGTATGTCATTAAAAAAAAGATGAGCGTTTCGGGGGAGTCCCTCACGGCTCTCTACTCGGTTCTCTCCCCGAGTGACAACACAGCCGCTGGCTGATAGATCTCACTGGGTGATACCATTCAAGCCACTTGTACAATTAAATGGCAAAATCTGTCAAGCATGGGCTCCTCCAGAGTGAAGGGGGCTCCGGAGTACGGCACGCAAACGGCTCCGACTAATGAAATTTTAACATTCGTATGTCGAATCTGTCAGTTTTCAAAACTGCCCCCCACCCCTGCCACCCTGAGTGTCTCTTGGTTGATCCAGCCTCTGCTTCTCCCTCTTAATTGCTTCTGAAGACGATTTTGGAGGATGACGTTGAAGATCCGGTGTACCAGGTAATGTCTTTGGTTAATCTCTGGGATTATTTCTGCTATGTTTCCTGCCCACTTACTTTACTTGTTCTCTATACAGTATTTCTTTGTCCCAAAATGGGTGTTTAATCTCATGTGTGAAAATAACTCCACTCCACTTTTCTTTTTCTCTTGTTGAATTAATAATTCATGTTATTTCATCATTTCTGTATTCTTAATACATAGTGGATCACACAGTGATTGGTTGTTTAACCATTCTGGTTTTTTTTTTTTTACCAGTGCAGTTATATCCGTTATTTTCCTTTCGAAGGCCAGACTCTGAGTACTTTTTCCAAGTCCAACTTCTCGCACCTTGCCGAATGTATTACTCTTCAGCACTCACTGAATGCAGACAGCTTTAACCCTTAAGTCTAATGCGATGCTGAGCGACCTGCTGAATAACTTTGAGTGATGCAGGCTGCAGTCAGGAACACTTCGAGACAGCTCCCTGTAGCTAGCCCAAGAATGTTGCATGCCGACCAGTTGACCAGTTGCACAGCAGTTCCTGCTCGGAGGAGGAATATGTCCTTAGCACTTACGTGAGACACGTCCTGCATGTGCTTGTCGATCGCAATCACATGTTTGTAAATGAAATCTACGATACACGGAACAGGCCAGGGTGTATTTCATAACGGAGCACGTGTTGTTGTGTTCCGTGTGGCTCGTTGAGATAACTTTTAAGAATGATTTCTGCTGGATGTCTGGATAAAAGTGCAGGGATATATTTCTCTATCGGTGACGTATGGTGTGAGTCATTCTTCAGTTCGCAAGCAGGGAGAAGTCAAAATGAGCTGTCCTCTTCTGGGAATGTCCCAGAGTTTTCTTCACGAATTGCCATTGTTTCACCGATCCCAAAACAATGACAAAGCAGGGCATTTATGAAAAAGCTGACACAGCAGGTAATTCTGAATATCAGTCAGTCAAAATATCGTCAAGTCCTGTGACAGGCAGGTACGTGGATAATGGTCACATCTGCAGTCCAGTCAGTTGTGAGAGTGAAACTTTCTCACATGTCGAAGGGGACTCTTCATTAACCAATGGTGTGACAGTAACTGCTTAGGCCGTGCCTGGTGTTGATTCTGTTTACCAATCACCTCTATGCTCTTCCACTGTCTCTCTCTCTGCCCTCGCCCCCTTCTCTTCCGCTGCCGATGTTGTAGTACATTGTGTTTGAGGCTGGACATGAGCTGATCCGTGACCCACAGTCAGAAGAAAGCATTTATCAGGTACTATCAAGCCCCACCCCTTTACCAAAAAGGGGGAGGAGCCAGCTTTTTATTTTTTGATTTTTAACAGAAATGATCATTTCAATCTGACAGATGTTATCTAATAAAAAAATTAATTCTTAGTACGTATAAATAATTATTTGTGACTGAAATTGCTAAGTTAATTGCCGTACATTCTCAGTGTTATTATTTTTACTTGTTTATCAAGAACCACAGTACTACGGCTAAACATATATTTTGGCTGACTAATTAAACTGTTTCACTTTGCTAGTGTATTTTTAGCTGATGGCGGTGTCTGATTTTTAGACATCCATGTTTTCCGAGGCATATTTAGCCCTTTGATTCTGTTCCCACAATGCGGTGCATTTTAACGTCCTCATTAGCGATATTAAACAGTAAAGTTAGGCAGTAATGGGGCAGTACTCGTCCGTTTTCGAGTGTAGGTGTGATATTAATTTAAGGAGGTTTCTGCATTTGCTGTGCGAACTTGCATATGGGAAAGCGCAGCGAAGTCTCTCCAAGATAAATAAATTGGTTACAGTTGGAGTAGCATAACTGTTAAATTGCATTGTTTTGTTTTTTTTTTTTACCTCTTTTCCCCTTAAGGGCTATATCATTATTTGTCGATGTTTAAAGTTATACGCTTTGCATAGGTAAGACATTACAGAGTTACAGTGGTTAAGATATTATCTGTCCTCTAAAGAAAATCTCTAATAACCAGGCAATACAGAAATGATAATTGCATATTTGGCAGATGACATCACAGTCGTGAAGTGCTTGCGTCTAGTTTGTTCAGGGCCGAGAGGTTCACGCTCCATTTTGGTACGACGTTGACAGCAGGGTCACTTACAGCCGCTTCTGGTCCGCCATGAGGCTCAGTCGCCTTGGCCGCAGCCTCAGCATAGCGGCGCGTCTCCCGTAGCCGGTGTGTAAGAGTGAGCGGTCCTCGCAGGACTAGAGCCTCATTTATTGCAGGCCTCCTAGTCTGCGGCGGCCTTCTCCTCCTCTGTCAGAAGATGAAAGCTGCGGAAAGATTAATCAGCGGCCGCGCTGTTTGATCTTTAAATAAAATACAGAAGGAAATCGGTTCAAACAGGAGTGTGCGCAAAACCTGCTGAATATCAATCAGCCGACCAGAGATGCCGACGTTATAAATGGTACCGACAGAATAGACGTGAAGCACGTAAACAGAGGAGGGGGGAGCTGGCAAGGATATGGAATGCCATTGGCTGCCTACTGTATCTCTCAGATAAAGCCCATTTGTCACCAGCACCAGGCTTGATAAAAATGTATATGCCTTTCTGTAGAGTGTCTTACAGTTTGACTTTAGTTTATCCATTTCAAGGAAAAATGGTGGTTTGTACTGATTTTACTTTTCAATGAACTAACCAGAGGTAGCATGTTAGAGGCGTACTTCAACATACAATAATAGTACAGTCAATCTGTCAGGGTTTGTGTTCCACCATGTAAAAATTCAAAGGACATCATTACAAACTGTAAATTCAAATCCGGCTTTGAGGGAGATCTTTAGAAGTATATCACAAATACTGTCACTGAGAGAGCGTAACACTGTCCTCCAGAGACTCACGGTAATCCAGGCTGTTCCCTTTGTCTCAAGGTGACTTGTTGTCTACTTATCTTTGGCTTGACTGACTGCCAATCTAGGTGCCTACAAGTCAGCAGAAGGAAGGGGTCTATGATGTTCCAAAACGGCACCCAGTGAGTGTAGATGTTTGTACTTTTCCTCGATTCCCTTAGGCAAACCTCTCAATTCCTCCGAATCATGTTGCACTCTGGCTCGTCCAAAGTCTCCTCTTCCAGCCGCTGCCCCTTTGTCTCAGGTAAATCAGCATGGAGCTCGGCTTATTTCCAAAGTGAAACAATGGAAATGACGTTTTATCACAGCAATCTTGGATCTCGCCTGTCAGACCTTCCAGCCATTTGACTATGGTCTTCTGCCCCAGCTCCTAGATCAGAGAGGAGTCTTCTCGCAGATGTTCCAGAGTCGAACACCCCATTACTGATGGGTCAGAGTTACATGTAGTTTTTAGAAATAATTTGAGAATTTGCAGTCTCTATATTACCCAAATAACAATTTCTCAGAATGGAAACCGTTCACAATTCTCGGCAAGAAAATACAAAACAAAATTTACATCAGACCAGAAAAAAAGTAATTTCATGCAAGTTTTTTTTTTTTTCCTCTCAAGTATTATCTGTGCCCTGAGCATGTCGTAACTGCCCATGGTCTCTGGATCATCGTAGGAGCGTCCGAAATGGTTTTCTCAATGCTCTTTGTTACTTGTCAGGAATATTGAGAGGTTTGCTTGAGGTTGTGTTTGCTTGGTACAGCTGCATGCTGTGTAGTTGTCTGGTGAGATATGCTTGACTCCAAACTACCCATATGGACAATAAATATATTTTCAATAGCCACGCAGTACTCGGTGGTGGTGGTGGGGGGTAACAATGATATTAGTCTGAGATATTAGACTTAATTTCGTTGTACCCGTTACAATGACAATAAAGATATTCTGATTCTGATATGAGGTTTTCCACAAACATCATCATGGCAGATTTGTAATGGAGTGCACGTGTTATTTAGAAATAAGGCACAAAAGAAAATATATTTTCTCCATCTGGGTAAGCCTATGAGATCAAGACAAGTTGTAAAGGAGATAGTAAGTGTTCCAGAAAAAGAGTATATGAAACGGCCTGGCCACAGTCACCAGGTACATAATCATTTATGGATGTCTCCTACCTTCTCGAAACCTTTGGGAAGAATATAATTATTGTTTTAATATTTTGTGTCATGTGTCCTATCTGTTCTGTGACCCTTCTGTTTGAACGGTGAACTCTGAAACTCGCTATCTCCGTTAAAGTGGCTTCTGTAACATAGCTGGCTTCTGCTTCTCAGGTGTTATCGCTGGTCTGTTCATTCAGTTGAAGCTTGTTGAGTGCTCAAAGCTCCCTAATCAGTTCATCATTTGCCCCTTGTTTTCTGCCCCTGGGCTACGAGCGAGGTTAGTTTATGGAGAAGCTCTGTGGCTCCTGGACCACGGCCGGGAGGCCCAAAGCACACGGCGAAGCCTTGCTGTCAGGAGAAGCTCCCACTTTCCTGGTGTTAACGTTTAGAGCCCTATGTTACCAGGATATCATGTGACTTGTGATAGTACCAGACAGTCCCTACAGTTTCAGCACCGTACTACCCTGATAGATTTTATTCTTGTTTTTTTTTTTTTGTTACGCTGAACGTGTTTAGTTTCTTTGCCTTACCAGTCCATGTATATTTGTTTGAATGTATGTTTGCTTATACATGATGCATGTGTTTGCATAGTCTCCATGGGGTGTCATTCATTCGTCATTCATCTGCAGCAATCCAGTCATCTGGTTTCCCTCAAAGTTTATTTTTTCAGTGCTTTCCATAGCTAACGAAAAGTCTTTTTCTCAGGGATCGATCTAATTATCAAACCCGGTCCTTTCCCTCAATACCTGTAAATAGCTGTTCTGATTGTGATAATGAATGAGCTCCTGAATTCGTCAGAAGGTCTCAGCAGAGGAGGTGATCGAGTCCTCCTTGCAAGCAAATGAATTTCTGATAAAGATGGGTTGGTCTTCTCAAACGACACGCACACAGATCCTTTCTCTCTATGACTGTATGTTCAAATGACTGTGTAGTTAAGTAATTACTAGGTTTATGGCTTAATTATTTAAAAAAGAATCACTCAGTAGATTGAACCAACATTGTAACATAACACATCTAACGATGTCACTTTCTTGCCATCAGTTGTATTGATCTCCTGGTCTTTTGCTGCATATGTTGAAAATCTGTTGAGTGAACTCATACAGGTGGCTGTATCTCCAAAATATGTTTCTGAAATTGTAACAAAAGCATTGAATTGTATCCGTACGGTCAACCTGGAAGTTGGAAATTACAGATATTATGCTAATTAATCAGGCTTCAACGAATGTTCAGCATGCACCTGGATAATTACACACTCCCAGGAGAGGATAGATTAAGGGGTCTCCATGGTGAATTAGGAAGGTGTCACGAGCCACAATAACAGGGATTCATCCTAGACCACCAGTGCAGGCTGTGCGGAGTTGTCGGAGAAAGGCATTTTTAAAACTGGGAAAAATGATGAGGGAAATGCCTTCTGACGAACCCAGGTTAGCTAAAGACAGCTTTTGGCGAGGCTTTCGGATGGGGAGGGGTCTTAAATGATGAGTTGCATCTATCAGCACATTCGCTTAAGGTATTCGTCCCCTATTCCGTCACGTTTTACTAGCAGCGGCATGTCTGACGGTTTAAACGAAGGCCGGAGGAATGTTCCAGTTGAAGCCCTACCGAGGAGTCCTTGATTAACTGTACTTAAATGAAAAGAAAGCATCAACGACAGAGGGTTTGTGGGTAAAGATTCTTTAGATGTGAGGCTTTGTTACGTGGCTACATGTTACCCTGCTTCCCGTTTACCTGGTACCAAGGTAGCCTACCTGTCTTTCGGAGCCCCTTCTCGAAAATGGCTGGGCTGTTTGTCTTTCCCTTCACACTCAGTTCCCCTTGGACTCGGAAAGAGATTAATAAATCACTCCCATCGCGTTTTAATTCTGACTCCATTTTAGTCAGTCGCTGGCCCGCTCTGTAATAGGGAACTTTGAGCGCTTGACATTCAAGTCACTCAAGGTCGGACGTGAACGGCGACAGAGGGTAATAAATACGTCACGTTTTTATTTGTTTTCCCTTTTCCGCTAGAACCAAAGCTCCTCTCTGTAGAACAGGACTAGGGAGAGGCGGTGTTATAATGAGAAGAACTGCGGTGATGTCAAGGCTTCTTCAGGTTAGGGGCAGACGAATTATAGATCTCATCTGAGATGCTCGTCCATGCTGTTGGACTCTTGGAAGCAGGCTGAGCACTTTTTGCCTTACTCTTTTTTTTCCCCTTTATAAACGAGTTACCATCACTATCCTCATCTCTTAACTACCTCCCTCTGTTTGCCATGCTAACTGCTAACACCTGGGAGTGTAATTTAAACTGTGGGGTTTATGTGTCAGGTTTTTGGATTAGTTGATGCTGATGTGTCTGATGGCCTCCCATCCCGGCTTGGCTCTCCCTCCTGTTCTGATTGTGGCTGTGCCTGTTTTCACTCCTGTTTCCCGTCTCCTGTTTTCTCTGAACAGTCCGCTTTGCTTCTCTCCCAGTGCGATACAGCTGCCGTTCCATTTGGTGTGCTTCATCTCCTGCTCCTGCCTTATTGACTTTGCATTGTGGGATGCGATAATTCACAGATAAATGGGCCTCGCTCATTTTTTTGTACATTATAAACCTTTACATCCATGTAAAAATGAGAGGAGTTACTTTTCAGTTTGTGTTGTTTAAGAATAACAAAATATGGGGGCAGGAGATTTGGAAGCATGTGTGGGATTGGCTGCCACGGTCAACCCTGAATTAGTTCCCTTGCGTGAGAAGTGAAGATTGTGCTGCCCCATCACATGTTGGTCATAAACGCTCACCAGCCCGCGAGAGTAGGCTTTGGTCCAGGTATCGTTCACATTAGTTTCACCGGAATCTCTCACTCCATTCCACACCATCCCTCCCTCCCTTTCATGTGTGTGTGCCAGGCATCCCATGTGTCATCACCCTCCAACACGATAACTCGGTGGTGGGTCATGACGCGGACTTCTCTACTGAGGTAAGGGTCAGACACCTTCTCTAAGTTGCTAATGTAAAGTAAGTGTCTAGGCCAGGTTTAACTACATTAATTATAAATGCCCCGGCCAGAATGTACCCCAGCCTCGTACTCTGTGCTGCCTGGGGAAGGTTCCGAGCCCCAATTCGACCTGGACGAGGGATTTGAAGATGGACGGATGGATTCTTGATGCTTCTATGTTGCTTTTTTATTTTCTTTGTAGATGATCGAATCAGTTATTGAGAGTCACCGTCCCATGTTAGAAACTCCCAGTGTGAGAATTATTGTATTAGGCTCAGTATGTAAGATGTCTCATATTGGACTCCGTATGCCAGATTCATTATATGAGACACCCTGTATAAAATTCCATATGAAGACTCCTTATATTAGACTCCCCGTATGAGACTCCGAATCAGGACTCTCTGTGAGTCTCCCTCTATTTCTGACATAACCGTCACAGCGATTCTATAGCCTGACAATTCACATCTCAGCTGAATTTTATCGATCAATAAATCAGGCGCTTGGCTTTAATGGAGGCGGTAGTAGGAAGGTCTGAGCTAAGCGGCAGTACTGAGATGAGTCCAGACGGTTCTGCTCAGCTTGCTGCTTTTCTTGATTGGCACAGACGCGTGCGACGTGAGGCTCAAGGCTAAATTCAGCCAAGACCTCAGAGAAAAATGCTGCAGTGTTCTCTTCCTCATGCAAAAGGCTATCGACAGAAACGCTGTGCACCTACAGAGATCCGCTGGTGTGAGCCAAACCTTTTTAGTGGAGACGGAGAGTCATAGTGAAATAAAGATAGGACAAGCTGTGATTCTACATTTCAAATATGGCTTGTTAGCTTGCAATTTTGTAGCATCTGGTTAGTGTCACAGCTTTGAGTATTTAACAAAAGGGAACTTTATCTAAACCCATTTTCGCTGAAAAGGACTGAATGTCCTTCATATTAAAATAAAAAATGAAGAAGCTGGAGCCTTTAAACTGATTTAAATGCACGTGAAATGTGAGACAGACGTTCACTCACCTGGCTCATCAAAGCTACGCCTGGCAGGATAGTGAGGTAATAGTTCTGAGGGAAGTCAGCCACTCTTCCACTGAGCCTCTGAGGAGCGGCAGACTTCTGCTTCTGGGTATGTACTCCATCACATCCACAAGCCTAACATCCCATAATCGTGTGGCACATCCACTAACAGCCCCATAACTTACTGAACTCAGCCACTCCGCAGCTCAAGACGCCCAAGGTAAGTGTGGTGATCCAGAAACCCTGCGACATCCCTGGGGGTGGCGTTGTTGCCACTGACGCACAACATGCCTCGTCTCTCTGATTGCAGAATATCAACCAGCTGGAGCTGTTTGGAGACATGTCCACCCCCCCAGACATCACCTCCCCTTCAGTAAGTGCCCATCCTCACCTGGACCACCCTAGACCACTGTTTGCTGCTCTATCATTGGGCCATAAGGCCGTCTCAGCTCAGAACTGAAGGCTGTCCATCGCCCCCGCAGACCCCCGCCTCTCCGGCCAACACGCTGGACCCCGCTATGGCCCACCAGTCAGAGCTCTTCACCCCCTTCAACCCCGCATCTGTGCCCTCAGGTACCTCTCCCGTTGAGCTCACCCCTGTTGTGCCACCGCTACCCAAAATGGCAGCGCCACTGTGCCCTTACCTTGAGGGGAATTATCTATGACAAACCGTAAGAGAAGCTGGGTTCCAGCTGAGTTACAGGCCTTGTATGACGTCTCTGCATGAGTGGGACAGTCATCACGGGTTGGTCGTTACTATAGCACATACTGAAGATAGCCAGCTAGCAGGACTAAGCAGGAATTTGATTTTACTCTTGTGCTCAATTCTTCCCGGTGCTGGAGGATGTAAAGCAGCATCTCCGGTGCTCTTAATATGGCTCAGGTGTGCGAGCGTCTCTCCTTGGAGGGAACCTCATGCTAGACAGTGCTGTACTGGAAGCCACATACCCGCCTCTCCTTCCACAGCCTTCCTGTAGCTACTTCCTGTTGTTTTCCACTGATGACGCCCTGCTCGTTATGGTCGCACTGTACCGTGTGCCATTCAGGCTCGCAGCCCCCCTTTACCCCTTAGCCCAAGTAATAGCCGACGTCCGTTACGTTTGGCGGCTGGGCGAGGCTCGCTTCGCTCGATGCTTCTCCTCCAGTCGTGTGACGTTGCCTTGCCTCTGAAGTGGGCGTCACGTTTGTTCAGACGGCCGAGGTGACCCCGACATTAAACAACTCGCTCGCTCAGACTGGCGCTGTGAATGGAAGCAGTATTTAATTGAAACGCAACCAATCATGCGGCTTATCTTGACGGTACTCTATATGCAAATGGAAATGGGTTAGTACATTAGTAATTTTACTGTAAAATGCAAAGCCAATCTGGCAAAATAAATATCCTATAAGTTCCCTTATGTAATACGATTAGCTGTAAAACTTGGAGTACCTAGTGTTGGGGGGACTTAAATTGAGTTGGTCTGCGCAGATTTCATCCTCCTCTCCGGCCATGGATTTTGCAGCACTTAATTTTAATATATGGCTTTAATATACAGGCTTTCGTGTGTCTTCTTAGCCTGTGGCACATCCACGCGTGGGCTGGGAGGGCAGGAAGCCATTTTTAAAGAGGCTTCGAGAGGATCTCTGCAAATGGATAAATGGGCAGTGTTTGCAGATAAAATGCTAATGTGTGCAGTGTGATTTAACGCTAAATTTTTTTTTTTTTTTGGTGTTTTCCAGAGTTTGATAAATTTTCATGGTTTTTTCATGGTTTCTTCCCTTTGTTGTGTACGTTATCAGTTTGTTTTGCTTTAATCTGTAAACCAGGTTTTAACCCTGAACTGACTCAGTAAAAATATTCAGTCATATTAAATTTGATTAGTTATCTTTGAAATTCAGGTAGAAACTCCAACTGCTCTGCTCCCCCTCCCCTGTTCCCTAGGTTACGTCACCATGGGAGCCGTCCAGCCAGCACACTGGGGCCAGCAGCCATTTGCGGCCCAGGGCCCCTTGGCTTTCGGCATGCAGTCTCCCATGCCGGTCGCTCAGGTGATCCCCGGGGCCCAGCCCATGATATGGGGCCAGCCCAACCTCTTCCCCGCCACCCAGCAGCAGTGGGCCGCCATGGCGGGAGCCTTCCCCCCTGCTGCCTTCATGCCGACGCAAACTGTGGGCCCTCTGCCGGCGGCCATGTTCCAAACCCTAGCCCCGGTGGCGGCCATGCCTCCGTCCTGCGAGCCCCCCGCCGCCAGCCCCCAGCACACGGATCGCTCCCGGCAGAAGGTGAGCAAGGAGATGTTCAAGGACTTCCAGGCAGCCAAGTCGCTGACGATGCCGGCACGCAAGAGCGAGCAGGCCAGCCTGGCGTGCGCCACCGAGGCCTTGACGAGCTACTTTGGCCGCATGGGCGTGGCCCAGGACGCCGATGACAGCGACGACTTTGACATCTCCCAGATGAACTTTACTCCCGTCACATCAACCACGCCATCGACCAACTCGCGTGAGTCCCCCCCACTGTACCCGTCCTGTTTTTAGACGAAGTCTCAACATTTCCCCGCTAGGATATTCACACTGTCAAGGCCAGCCTCGTATTTTATTGTACGTGTTCTTTTTTAATTCCCTCTAAGATTTATTGACGATTTGCAGCAGAGCTGTCAAAATGGTAATGGTGCAGGATGCCTTGGGGGGGCACTGTGTTTCCTTTGGGGACAGAAACACCAATTTGAAGAGAGTGGTGACCCGGGGCCCCTCCTAGCTGCGAGTCGTTCCATAGGGGCGCAGTCGTGTGTTCCTGCGAGGCCTGAGCAGGGTCTTTCCTGGCTTCCTCGCATCGCGCTGCACTAAATGCTGCCCAGTGAAACATTGTGAGCCTGGACCATTTCCATCCGTAAACGCGTGAGGTATCCCTCAGCGTCGAGGGCCCCTTCTTCCCCTTCCTATTGCGACATGGAGAGATTGGCTAGAACCCCAGAAGATGCTGGCGACAGCGTTCATAACTGAAAACCGAAACATTTTATTTCGAGGATAACTGAAACTTGAGGTGGTTAACGACCCTTCTCAGTGGCCAGACGTTCCATGGCTGTCGTTTTATGGCCCGATTGGTGTGCTAATCAGGTCTGGGTGGGTTTCTGTAGGAAGAACAAAGAAAGGTACCGTGGAATAATGAGTGGGCGGTCATGGGAACTTGACTTCTTCTTAAGTGCGGTGCTTTGAGTCTTTGGCAGTCAGGGGTACACGTACCTCTCCTACCGTACCCCTACTCTTTAACCCCTGAGATCTGCTTGAAAAGAGCAGGCAAGGGGCTTCATGACTTCATATCACATTCCGTTGTCACAGGATGGCTGGCATTCTCCATGCCCGCCATTATTCCTGGATCTGGGCATGGAAGGGCATTAAGTACCTCTCTCTAAATGTCAAGAAATGTCAAGAATCGCACCGAAGATTTGCCAGACTGTGGCTGATTTGAAAAACCCTTGTAGTTAATTTGAAATATACTTCTGTACATTATGACATCGTGTAAAGTGAACCGCTTTAAAATCTTAAACCCATTAGGATGTAAATTAGCTACCCCTACTGTGTTTCTGTAAATTGTTTGAGTGATTTTGGCTAAATTAAAAATATTTAAGCTGACATCGAAATGACAAATGGGCTCCTCTTATTGGTCACCCAGTGGGAGGGTCACTGTGAATCTGTTTGCTGGGTCCTAAAGCCCACCCTATTGTTTCAGCTCCAACCCCGGCCCCCCGGCAGAGCTCTCCCTCCAAATCGTCCGCCTCACATGCCAGCGACCCCCCCACTGATGACTCCTTCGGCGAGGCTGAGGGCAGTCCGAGCCGGAGCGGAGAGGAGGATGCTGTGAGTACGAAAGTTGAGGGTTCGAGGCGCTGAAACTTGGAAAGAGGCGTGTGCCAGTCTTAGCAGTTGTGATCCAGCTCAACATAAGAGCAAAGATGGGAGCTTGTTAAAGCCCACGCATAGGAAAGGCTGTGGGCGTGGCCTACCTGCAAACCCATGATGCATCAGGAACAGATGGATCCAAAAGCTGCTGTCAAACACTGCTGTCCTTAGCAAATGTTATCTTGTATGTCAGTCAAGCGTTGAACAGCACAGAGCTGTCATTTTCACTCCTTCCTGTAGTCCGCTGCTGGTGTGAATGTCCACTACGCTCAATTCATTTGTGCTTTTTCGGGAGTGTTTAGCTTAAATATACTAACTGACACATGAATAAATCAGAACAAGGAGGCAGTATGGTGTTTGATTCTGGATGCTTGTGGATATCTGGTTTGTAAAAATGTGTAGAGTACTAAAAAAAACTGTAGGGATGCCAATCATTTCTGGAATAATCTAGTATCTATATTAATTTGGATAATTTAACTAAACAGTTTTCTAATATTTTTATTTTTTTTTTAATTGACTAATTCATTTGTGTCTGTATATATGAACAAATTTAAATATATTAACAGAATGTTGCATCAGGAAGGTGATTCTACATCTTTGTTTAGTTAATTTACAGATAAACCAAAAAGTATTACTGTTTTTAACTTATGTGCACGCTTATGTGTCACATGACCAAGGTTCAGAAAACCAAACCGCAGCTTCCTAAAAATTAGTTCTTTCTTAAAAACCAATCACAACTCATCCATTGTTGTCAGGTGACCTGCAGTCACAAAATGGTGTCTTCCCTTAAGTAACAGAATGGGGGACGAGGTGCTATGAGATCGGTATAACGAATAAAAGGAAAGATTTATTACTTGTGTCTTTCTACAGCGGCTGTCAGAGTGGGAGTGCCCCAAGTAATATTAGTGTTTCCTGTCGTGACTCCAACACTTTTTTACGTCTTTGTGCTGGCGCTAATGGCCTTATTCTCAGGGGCTAACGGCTGGGGCAGGAGACAAACCCCCCCCAGCCAGAAAGCTGTAACTCACCTCGGACAGGATGCCAGGTCATGGCAGGACACACAAACACTCCACCCAGGGGAAATTTAGGCATGTCAGTCAGCCTAAAGACTGGGTACATGTGGCTCTGTGTGAGGACAGGGGAGGCGGGGTCAGACCTGAGCCCCAGGCCCTGGAAACCACTGTCCGCTCCCTGTGCTGCTTTGACACACGTTATGTGGCGATGAAGACTAACTGTCTCAAGGCTGTATCAACACAAACTGTATCACTGCGATTTGGTTCGGCCTAGCGTGGCGAAACACGGTAGGCAATGCCTCACGTAGACGAGGGTTCTCGTTTTACATTAGGATCGAAGTTTAAGTTTCATGCTAAGTGAGAGCCAGAAGACAGCCTTCTGTTTACTGTGTCTTTTTCAAACAGCACACAAATGTTTCCAGGCTGACTATCTATAAGAACCTTGCATTAACCAGAAGGGGTAAATGAAGTATATATTTAATGAATAATTGATTACTCAGAGATTGATTACTTCAGATCAGGATGCCAGATGATTATTTATGCAGAGCTCTTGTTCCTTTCAAGTCTTCCCCTTGTCCCCTGTCTCTCCCCATCTTCTTCCATTGCCCATCTTCCCTCTTACTTCCTTCCACCCTCCATCCCCCCCCACTTCCCCCTGTCCTCTCCCATCCCCTGTCTTCCCCCCAGTCTCCGCCCTTCAGCTCATCTCTCTTCTCTCTTGTCTCTCCAGGCCGGTGGCTCTCAGTCCCCTTCCACCAGCGACCCCCCCGCAGACCCCCCTTCAGAGCCCCCCGCAGACCCCCCCGCCGACCAGCCTGATCCACAGGTCGGTAGCTAGATAGCGCAGGTCAGGGTAGGTATCTGTCCTTCTTCTCCCCCACCTTCTCCGCCTCACCGTCAGCTGACCAAGCACGCCCCCCCCGACCCCAGCTCGCACCCTCCGCCCTCATAGACCCGCACGTTGTGCCGTGTGCTTGCCACGCCTGCCCGATGTCCCCGCTTGCCATGATCAGGGTATGTGCTGTGCATGTTCACCGCCATTTCCGTGGCTCCCTCTCTCCCATGCTCTCAGAAGTCGGTGAGTATCTTTGAGCCTGAGCACGTTATCGGGACAGTCACGGAACCACAGGCCTTACAGACAACTTTCCAGACCTCCTCCTTCAAAGTGGCTTATTGCCGGAGAAAACATTTTTAGGTCGTCTGACTCCAACTCCCACCATGAAATGAGAGTGTGGCTGAAATGCAAATTTGTGTTGAAGTTGATTTGGCTTAAGCGCCATTTGACTTCCTGAAGGAGAAATGATTTCATTATTCAGCCATTCTACCTCACCATAGTCTGCCCATAAGAGTTCCAGATGAATTAAAGATGAATTCATTAAACCTGTTAATGATTAATAATGAAACTGATTTAATAGATCCCAGCCAGCAAATGAAAGTCCTTGGGATTTCAGAGTCTAATTGGACCCTACTGAGTTGTTGGGAGCCCCACTTCATTGGAAACGATAGCCGTCGTCACTTCTAAACAAGCCATTGCTGAATGTGATGTTCAGACAAATTTCCAAAATGGGCCTTAAAGTACCTTAAAAGCCTCAAGTTTCACAATAAGATAATATTTAAATTAGAATAAAAAAAAACACATTTGGGCCATGTTGCAAAATCCACATTGTTTTCCGTGGAAACTTTAAAGCTTCTGTCGTTGTTTTTATGTGAACATACAGATTATATATGTGTGCATTTATATCACTGTGAAAAGGTTTTAGGCAAGGCATGTGTTTTTAAATTGTTTTTGTTGGTGTAAAACTTGACTTGTCTGTCAAAGTGTCAGCTTACGTATTTGAAAACATCTCCTCATGTCACCTCGGAATTTGCAGTTTACATCTAATATATCCATGTATCTGTTGAGCTCAACTACAAGTAAACCACGTTTGGCTAATCAGTACATTATAAAGTTAATTAACTAATTAAGTTAATCTATTAAGTGGTGAAAACAAATGCATCAACTGCACAGAATGACCAGAGTGAATGAGGTTTGTTAAACAAAGCTGTCCTCTTCTAGCCATCCAACCAGATATTAATAACATATCTTGTTGCTTTTTATATATTTTGTATATTTTGTATATTTTCTGCATTTTTTTAACAGATGTAACTGTACTGCCCAGATAAATCTTTTTAAACTTTGCTTGTCTGAACGTTGCACAGTACTGCTCATGCACGCTATATATTTTATTTTTAACTAAACCAGCAGCCAGCCAGTAAAAATGGTAGTCACATATTAATTTTTGTTGTCAGGCGACAGTTTCTTTGTGAGGGAATCAAAGACGTGGGGGGACTTTCCACAGAAAATGGGAAGTTCCCATTTTTGGACCACTTGACATGTTTCGCTGGGTTTTGTGGAGGTGTCAGCGGGACCCTTTGTTCATGGCCCGTCTGTCAACCCTGCCGACGGGGTGACTGATTTTGGGCTGAGCGTGTAGTCTGCCCTGGCATGGCCAGCCCCTTCCAGTGCTCACGACAATGCGAGGAAATGCCGAATAATTACCTTCTCTCCGGAGACGCCTCGTTCCATGCTAATAACCAGTGTTTCCTCAATGACACTAAATCGTGAATGGTTGACAACTTTTTGGAGGAGTCAGCCGCGACCTCATGGGGGTCTCCTGCCGGCGTTCTCAAAACAATGCCGTTTGTGCAGCAGGGGTCCACGGCCTCTCAATGAGCTCCTCGAAAAACCCCGGTGTCATTTTTGTCTTCGACTCACGGGAGAGTGAATCCGGCCCTGTATGTCCCAGTGCTTATCTCCTTACTGTTCTGGAAGTGCCGACACGTCTACCCATCAAACGGCAGCCTCACTCTGGTCCTGGTGGGTGCAGGGAGGGTGATTGTAGACCTTTGTGAGAAGTGTATGTGTGTGTGTGTGTGTGTGTGTGTGTTGTGTGTGCGCGCCTGCCCTCGATGTGGACCCCCCCTTCCTCACGCTCCCAGTGACATTTGTTTGTGGCGCTGAGAGTTTGTTTTGTCCAAATTGTTACCAGCGGGTCCCCGTGGTCACAAGCGTGAAATGGCATGTCTTCACGGCCCATTTGCCGATTGCAAACCCCTTTGGACGACCCCCCCCCCTTCGGAAAGGCGTCTGGCTGGCCGCCAGCAGAGCATTGCCGTAGCCCCCTGGCCTCTGCCTCCGAGGTGACGGGGATGACAGATAATGTAGAGCGGCTGGAGTGGTCGTCTTCGCACACCGTCACCGTTTGTCCACTCGACTGGCCCTCACGGCTCCTGGCAGCATCTCTCTGTCGTGCATCTGCCCTAGGGCCAGTGACGACACGGCCCTGCCCCCCCCCACACACACACACACCCCGGGCTTTGGTATGGCCACCCGTGCCGTGTTCCTGCAGTCCCCACCTTATTGCGGTCAGCTCCCCTTAACCGCGACAGCATTGCCACCAAACCATACGACCGGCTGCATCGTTCAGCAGATGTTTACGTGTCGTCAGGATTTTGTTGGCTCTTTAATGATTATTGCTTCATTTGAAGCTCAATTTAAGGCTGTTAAACTGTTTACTCTAGAGTTGTGCTTTTTTCTAATAATGGTTTAGCTCTACATATTTATTTAACTATAAAACAAATTATAATTGCTGTTTGGAGTCTTGATAGACAAAAAAACCAAACTCACATTAGCATCACCATTTTTCTCACATTTGCAGAGGCCGTTTTGCCTGTTTCATCGGCATGTATGTGAGCCAGCATTAAACATGCTGTGACTTTGCTGCCGCACACACGCTATATGATTCACCTGTGGTTTACATTTATGTATTTGCATTGAGCGTTCAGCTGCAATGAGTAACCGAATCATTTATGTCTGACTCAGGATAAGGGCAGGAGATGTGGATTTTCTGCCTCCTGTGGGCGATATTGGACTCTCGCCCATGTACTTACAGTGTCAGTGGCAAGGACACTACTGCCACCTGTTGTCCGTGCGCACAAACTGCACTGCCTTGGCAGGGAGAAGGTCTGGCAGGAGCTTCAATCGGAACAGAGCTGGATCGCATTGGCCTTGCCTGCACCTCCTGCTGTGTCACCCACAAATTGTCCTCAGTGAAAGTATCCATATTCCACTTGGCTTATTCAGGGAGATATTAATAGTTCCCTTATTTTTCTTCCCTGCGTGGTTTCTCGTCTACGGAATGCTAAGTGTGAAACCAGTCAGGATGAATACTTGTTACAGCGACGATCAGAATGTCATGTTGTGCGAGATTAAGGCTGCTTTGCCAGTTCTTTTCCTCGCAGATTTGCCAGTTGCTCTCTTCCTGTTTGTCCTTTCCTTTTACGTCTTGTCATTGTAGTTCGCTCAGGTGTCGTGTCTCTCCCTGCAGATCTGGCCTGCGTCGGGCCGTGGCCCATCCCGGCACACTGACCCTGTGTCTCTCGCCCTCACAGGGAAAGGATCCTCTTTACGCCCGGATAAGCAAAGCCAAGAAGCAGGAAAACTGAGGGGCGCTCCACTCGACGTGCAGGGAGACTAAAGACTTCATTGGTTGCTGGCTGCGTGTACCGGAGGGACGGGGGATTATGAACTGACGCGAGCTGGGGGGTCTCCAGCCGCCATGATGCCAACCCGGGTGGGCACAGGCTTACAATGCTCTCCCCACCCCCTGCCCAAAAAAAAAACAAACGAGCTGAAATGACTCAGTTATACTTTCGTTATGGCCCTTTCTTCTCCATATGGATCTCTGTGAGGAACAGTGACCTGTTGGTCACAGGCTACGTGTGAGCCCAGCCTTACTCTTGCTTACCCGACCGGACCCCTCTGCTCTCCAGAGACCCTTTGGGGGACCCACCCCACCCCACAGGGAGCATTTGTTTTATAAGTCAAGCAAGATGGCCGCCTCTGCTTTCCCAGTAACACCTTGGGTGATGCGTGCCGTTCACTTTTGGGAGCAAAGTAAAAGAGCCGTTAACTGGATTCTTTTCTGCCCGTCTGCTGCGAGACTGCTAAAGCGAGAAGTCTGGCTGTGAATTCTCATCAGAAGGAACGCATCTGGAGAGATTTGTTGTCATGTAAAAAGTGAAGGTGGGGAGTTTCAGACAAGGTGGACGCCAGCGGACACAGATATTACAAAACTAATTCTGTGATCGGACTGTTCCTTCTCTATAACTTTTGTACAATACTAATTAAAAACACACAAATTGAAATGAGTTTTTATTTTATAAGTCAAGGGAACCGTTGGGGTCAACTCTATATGTATTTTAGGGTAAAAATGGCTTTAAGGCATCTGAACTAAAGTGTGCCAAATTCATTTTGTAAATACTAGTGTTCATTTTTCACCGGGACTTCTGTGCCATAAAATAGACAGGCCTCAGTGATAGTCGTACCCAAGCAATATCAGTAAGTCTTTATCAATGGTTTACGCTGGTCATATGTTTCTGTTGTCATTGTGAATTTACAGGAGCGAGTCAGGTTCATGTGCAGGCTAGCTACAGTACCTTAATTCCACCAGCTTTCAGTGATGGTTCCTGTTTACTTTGATGACTTTGCTTGAATATTTTCTGTGTTTTTCACGTCACTCTTGTCCTGCATTTTAGCCACCTCGTGACTGTAACCGTGATCCTGAGTGAAAGTGACAGTGTGTGACATAAGGTGACGAAGAGCCTTGAAGGGTCTGAATCTTGAGTCTGGATGCCGGTGGCTCTAAGGCTCTGAGAAGGTCAACGTCCAGGTGTTGCAGAGGACGCTGATGTTTACTGTCCTCTGAGGCCTTTTGCTAAAATCAGTCAGAGTCGCCCGAGTAAAAACGGTGTTCGTTCGTTTCTTCGTTCATGACGTCTCACTGTTCACCCACATGCTTGTATTCAGTATTGGGCCACTAATTGATGTGAGTTTTTTTTTTTTAGGTGACGTTTTCTGGATCCCCTTATAAGGCTTGCGTTCGCTCAGCACTCTTGCAGCGTCTGGTAGCTTTAACTTGGCTTACGTATTCTTTCCAGGCACTGTCTCCGCATCGGTGTTTTGACGTCTCATTTGATGGCTATCCGTTGCACGAGCTATAGACACGTACGGCCACTTTCGCCGCACTTCCGTGTAGCCCGCTGGACGTATGTCTTCACGGCATCCATCCCGTTAGCTAACTGAGAATGATGCCCGTTCCTGTGATTCTGGAAGCCCGAAATGCTCGTCGGTCTTCTCGGAGCTACGACACCCAGCTGAAGTGACAAAGTCTTATAGTCACTCTCCGTCCCACAGGAAATGGCTCAGAGGAAGCGAGTTACTTGCTTGTTCGGTCAGGTCACCCTAGACTCAACACAGATGCTTTGATAGTGTCAGTTTCTCTTCTGTAAACTGACAAAGGCGTTTTACCGACTGTGCTGTTATCTACTTTGTATTTTGTAGCCAGAGTCCCATTTTAATTTGAGTAATTTTTCGACTAAGCTCTTAACTAAATTTTAAAAAGTAAGAAAAAGGGAAGCATTACTGTTTGAGTACATTTGTAGACTTATTTTAACTTTACCTCAGCTAACAATTTGTTAATGTAAATTGACATTATTTTTATCTTTATGTAAACATTTTACCGTGGATTTTTAGAGGCTCGTCATCTTATCTTGATTTATGGATGCCACCATGTAATACTGTTACAAATAAACACATGCAAAACACACGAAATGCTTCTTATGAATGTGTGTATGGTTGGAAGATGTCATCCTGCTCTTTTAAATGGGTGCCTAAGCACAACATAGACATCTAAAAGTAATTTCTAAAAGCATCTTTAGTTCCAGCAATCAAAGACGTGTGGGCTCTTTTTGATAGCAGTACCTTAGCTCAGAGTCCTGAAACGCCAACAAAAATGGGAAATTCTTTTTAATGACAGAGGTCTTTGTTGTCACTGTGGTTGCACAGAGTGTTGCGGCTGGAATTTCATTGCATAAGACCATGAAACAGAGTCCGGCAGACCGTGTCCCAAGCTGGACTGAGTACTCCTTTGACAATGTGTCAGGAATCCTCTATGTACAAATGCTTGGCATTGAGCAATATGAAGTGTCAAACATCCTCACAGACACTGCCTTTGTATGCCATTCTCGGCATCATCCCCCATCCCCCATACTAAATCTATAGCTCGACTGAACTTTGGGAAAAAAAAATTTACTTTTGTGATTTCCGTCTGCCATGTTTTTTGAAGCCCATAGGGGACCTTATTGTTCTTGATTTAGTTTTCTAGTTAAAATGACAAAGCGTTCCTATGGTTCATTTTACAATAAAACAAAGTAGAACACAAGAAACGAAACGTGTTCATGACAAGAAAAAGCAGGACACGGTTTTTAAGTGGATACTCAGATGGATACTGAGCTACTCAGTTTTGTGTGGTTTTGTGGCTCAGTGGGTAATGCTGTTGCTTCACTCCTACAGGGTTGTGGGTTTGAATCCCACCTTTGTTGTCTGTGTGGGTGGAGTCTACATGCTCTTCCTGCTGTACAGAAATGTGCTGTTAGTGTAACTTGTCTCCAAACTGTGCATATGTGCCCTGACATGAACTAATATCCTAACCAAGATGGCACTCTGCATCATTACTAGATAGGTTCCGGATCTGCTGTGACCCTGATCAGGATGAGCCGTTTTAAAGATCGATGGATAGTTTACTTTACCTTAGTTAGATGCTCATGACTTCATATAGTTCATTCTTAAAATGCTTCATTTCATATTAGAAATGTTTTTGTTTTAGACATTGTAACAATTTGCTTTATTTAACTAATACATTCTAGTTTCTTTACAATCAAATTTTCATAGTAATTCCATAGTGAGAGATAGTACATAATTCATGGCAATTTCGTAATTCCATGGTAGTAGTTCCTTATTAGTGATGTCATAGGTAATCCTGGTCTAGTTACTCCTGAGGGAGGTGTTCCTTGCCACTGTCACCTTTAGCTTACTCTCTGAGGACCTTGGGCCTGGGATTACGTAAAGTGCCTTGTGACAGTGCTTTTTGTTAAAAGCTCTAAATAAATAAAATTGAACTGAATGATCCAAAACACAATTTAAAAGTGGATCTACTGTGAAGTAAGAATATCCATAGTTAATGTTGACATATTAATGCAGTTTATTAAAAGATGGAATAATCTGCTTATTGTCACACTGCCACTGTTACACTCATCTCCCAGAGCATTAGGCGAGAAATGTTCCACACCTTGTTAAATTAAATGCTAGTCTTCTTACATTATAATTTGTAGCTATCCTATTTATTGTCATTTATTGTCATTCTGATGATCATAATAACAGGTTCAAGAAAAATGTAAACCTCAAAAAGTATTTCCTGGTTTCTCTCACATTGATATGCACATTTGTACCCCGTGATGGACTGGCATCCCATCCAGGGTGTACCCCAGCCTTGTACCCTGTGATGGACTGGCATCCCATCCAGGGTGTACCCCAGTCTTGTGCCCTATGATGGACTGGCATCCTGTCCAGGGTGTACCCCAGCCTTGTACCCTGTGCTGCCTGGGATAGGTTTCAGGACCCTCGATGACCCTGACCAGAGTAAGGAGGTAGAAGTTGGATGGAATAATTCTTTTCGAATTACCACAGTGAGATGTTTATAACATTACATGTATGTTTCCTGAGATAATTTTGACCTTATTAAAACTAGCCTTAATAAGGCATGTGTTTGCTGTAGGCAGATACACAAATTGAATACAGGAGCATATCAAAGCATACCCCCATTAATTATTGTAATTAATTATTGTACCACCAAAGCTGGCCCAACACTGCCAAGCTTGGACCCATTTTTCTTTTCAGATTCGGTCCAAAAAATAAGAATAGTAGTGATTTGTCATTTGCACATATTATAAGTACAAAATTTGCAACAATGTCAGCAGACCCATAATCCACTTGACTGTAAAACCAAATCAATTTTTTTTTTTATTAAACCTAAGAAGTTTCCTTCATCCTCTTTACTGTTCTGGGACCAGTGGTGAAGTCACAGGTGGTACACACCCTGCCTTGATGTTAGATTGCACTTCTGACAGCTTCAGATTTTGTTATGGTTACCCACCTGTATAAGAATTCAGTGTACAGGCTTCATCCTCCAGGGTCTTACAGCACCACTGGCTTGTAGTTTAACAAAACATTCACATCGTTTTGCTTTTGTTTAGATCTACTGCAACATAAGTGTTACCCACGTTGTATAACTTTACTCGTACCCATTCTGTCTTCTCAAAGCACCTTGAGGTTAATACTTTGTTCAAGGGTACAGCAGCTAAACTGTCCATCTTTGTAATCTGAGAACACCATGTGATCCCAACCTGCTAAAAATACTCAGTTATGTTTCATCATTTCATGTCCTCTACTTGCAGCATAGCTAGTAAAGGCCACCAGACTTAGCTCTGGCTGTTCAAGTCAAGACAGCAAAACCTTTTAACCCTCCCCATCTGGACAGCAGCTAGCTAGGGTCGTCACCATTACCTAAAATTCTCTGGAATGTCACTTTCCCTCTGGGGTCAGAAATCTAACCCAGCGAGTTTCACCAACAATGTATTTTGCATTAGTTCTCTACAAGCAGATTAACCATAAACTGCTGTCATTCCTCAATAACATTCAAACCTATGTGAGTGTCATTTTCTGTTGCTCTATAAAATGTGGAATTTTTGATTGCTGTACTTCAAATTAATTTAGAATTAAGAATTGTATAGCTCAATATACATAAACTATATTCATCACAAGGCCTCCCAGATAAAAAGAATCCTTTTTATTTTATTTGAAGCCATTATCTATGTACTTCATTGTTTCCACAGTTTTCTTTCTTTCCTTCTGTCTGTTCGTCCGTCCGTCTGTCCATCGCACCTCTGTCCAGCTATTCCCTGTTATAGGTGTGAGACCATGCAGTTCCTGAAATACTTCTGGACTCTTTACCAGCTGCTCCTCCATGACTTTCTAGTTAGACTGACCAGAGTGTCTCTCTTTTAACCTGACTGGACCTAATACCAACCTGTATCTCTCTCCAGTGTGTCGCTGTGTGTGTTTCCTCACTCACACCACAACCCCCTCTCCAAGGTTACAAATGAGTGGTGGCATCAAAGGTAATTCCTTCATACTTTTCAAAGCACCCTGCTTTATAAAAAAGTGGCTGGATTACATCCTGTGACACTGCTGTGAAGTGTTGTTGAACTTCATTCTTTCAGGCAGACCCTCCACTTTAACTGAGATTCAAGAGAGTTTATTGTCAAATGCATAGCAAACAATCAGTTGCAGTGTACAATGAAAATCTTCACTGCATGTCCTTCCAGCCACTGGCAAACACAAATTAAACACGGAACACGAATGCAATTGACGTGTAATTAGCTGATGGCAATAAATATGTCAGTAGAGTGTAAACATTCAATGCAGAACAGTAATCACAGTACATATTTATGCACAGTTTGATTCAAACATATACTCCAATGTAAACCTATAGTGCAGATGTTTTAATTGTAATTAAGTGGATAAATTACGGTAGATGATTGGCTGGGCCTGCGTTTGAATATGATGAGAACTTTAATTCTAGTTTGCAACTAATTAACTGATGCTCATGAGAAACTGTGGGGGGTTGTTTTTATTTCAGATTAAGGATAACATATTAAGATCACTCATGACCCTTTACTCCTTTACGTCATGTGTATGTGTTACCGGACTCTCTGACGTTTCATGAGTGGTTTTCGATGTCTCGTCGGCTTAGACTCAAACTTGGTGGTATACGGACCGTCCCTCTCCCAGAATCAGCGAAATGGTGTAAATTCAGTTAAAGTTACCCCAGGGGAAAGCTACCTAATTCTACACAAGCAATTTTACTGAACAGCCAGCATCTCCTGGTATGTTAGATATTTTAAACATTTGAAAATATGTAGGCCAATTTATTTTACTACATTAAAGTGTGATATAATAACATCTGAATCTTTTTACTGTTGCACAGTCAGTTTAACCCAGTGTGTGTTATGGACTTATACAGCATATGTGTGACTTGTACATATATTTTTAAGAAATGAATAAGGAATAAATACAGTATCGAGGTACTATCCTATCCTACAGCAGACGTGTGAAGGTGCCTGACTACCAGCAGGATTTTCAGTACTGTTGTCATGAACACCTACGAAGGGTTGCTGCATTTACTTGCTTTTTATAAGTTGGATGCCTTTCTCTCTCATTCCATGCATAACCAGTGCTTGTGCATGAAGAAAATATTCCATTGATCAGAGATTTACTGAAAGCTGCCTCATAATTGTCAGATGGCTCATGAGCTGCAGGACCGCACCAAACCCAAACGGCATCATAATCCACCTCTCCTCAACACGTCACATACCGCTCCATGGGTGTTGTCAGATGTGCCATCAACTTGTGACAATTGTAATGATATAAATTGCATTATTCGAGCAGTCCTAGGCTTACACTGTTTGTAGAAGATTAACCTGCTGATTTGTTCACTGACAATATGTTTGCAGGGAACTCTACAAATTCTCAGAAAGTCATCTCAAAGCGAACACGGGTCCGAAAAAGAGATCCAAAGGGGGTGGGTGGGTGTGTGTGTGTGTGGGGGATGCCTGTATCATTTAGTGCATTCATAAAGCATTCGTCCAAATAGACATGACATAGAAGACTTAAGAGGAGACGAGTGTAGATCATGTCGAGCGAGTCCTGATGGTATGGTGGAATCCGGCCATGCACACACCGGGCCTGATCTACCACATTCCTGCAGAGGTGAAACCATCATCATCATTGGCAGTCGACCTGTTACCACAGGACCAGTTCGACAAGCCCGACCGACTGAATTACTACTGCCTGAATGCCGAAACGGTGAGTTCGGCTCAGACATGCAGCCTGGTGCTTCAGTGATGCTCTCAGTGATGCTGGAATAAAGCAGTCTGAGCCTGCATGGAGCAGGACCTCACCGGGGGATCAAGAGCACAGTGCATGGGGTCTGATCTGAATTAGCCTGGGCGAAGCAAAACTATGAGTGGATATCCGCAAAAATAGACAGATAAACAGTCTAAAGGAAATCGACAATGGAAGAGGTAAGAGAATGACTTCATAAATAAGGTGGGAATGATATCATGTGTAATCGTTCCTGTCTTCGCATGTTTAAAGATTAGTATTATTATTTCCCCACAGTTAGTATTTATCTAGAACTCCTGAACGACGTTTAATATTCACTACCACTGTAAATATTCTTGACAAGGTGATGCCTGGACGTGTGTATTTAACACTCCATCCTTCCCTGAACCTTTGGAAGCAATGATCGCTGCTACTTCTCAAAACTTTAACTTTTGACTATTTATATGTTAAAAAAAAAAACTGCTAATGATGCGCTTTTGTTCTGCTCCAATCGTAATTTCATTAAAGTCGAAACGGTGCCATAGCTATACTGTCAAAACAAGAAAGATCTTTAAGAATTTATCGAGCCCAGGGGTTTATTAATGGCTTTGTGTGGAAAAGACTAGGATATACGTCCAACTTTCCGATCTCCACTGTGTCGGCAGGTATTTTTGATAAGTTTTGATGTTAGACCTTTGATTCCCCTGATTTGTACCTGTTTATTTATTTATTTTGTAATGTCACAAACAAGTGGAGAAAAAAAATATAAATATATATAAGTCAGACATTCAGAAACGCTGCTTTAGTTCTGTCAATGAAACTAGAATATGCACACATTTCAGAATGAAAGTACATTCTACCTACATGCCTATAGTAAAATTTAACTTGGCGAGTGTCCCGAGTGGATTCTCAGAACTACTTTTCACTTTCATGATAAATATTAAACCTGCCAATCTACCAATGTAGTACTTATTTTCTGTTAGTTTTCTTTTTTACATTTGATATAGTACCCTTATTCACATATAAATAATTTAGTCGAGATTTTGTCTTTTTTTGGGGGGGGGACCCACAGGTGGACACGATGGACTTTCAGTCCCTGCGAGCGAAGTTTCAGGAAGATGCAGCTTTGAAGCTGCTAATGAATAAACCTGCTATTCCAGAGAAGCCAAAACAAGTCCCCTCAGCAGGGGGGCGATCTTCCCTGCTCAGCTACATGAATTTAGCAGGGGAGAAAAAGATGCTGACTGTACCCAGAGTGGTCTTCAAAGATGAAAAAAAGGGGATAGGCAAGAAGTGCTCGGAGACTCCACCCACCTCCCCAAAAGGCAACGATGGTGATAAGGAGTCCAGCTTAAGAGCAGAGGTATTGGATCTGGACCAGAAGAAAGGGGGGGACATTGGGCAGCGGGATCTGAAAGACAAGAGCAAGCCAACTGTGCTGCCTGTCCCTCCACCAGAAGAGAAACCAAACCTAGGAGCTGGACCACTCCTTTTTGCCAAAAGTCCACCATCTAATTGGGAAAGTCCAACCTTAAACTTAAAAAAAACCTTACATTTTGATGACGAATTCCTTGAAAGCAGCAAGGGCTCTTCCCTAGCTGTCTCCAGAACTTCAGAAACAGCAGCTGTGACAACTGCAAAAATGTTTCTGGAGGCCTCGGGACTGGAGAATGGGATGCCCACCCATGAGAGGAGCGACTGGCCGGGGTTCCACTTTCCTAAATCAGATCTCCCAGATGCACCTGAGTTTGCAAAAGCCAAGCCTGAGGGTGTGTCTGTGGTGTACAAGACAGCACCTTGTGATAAGCGTGTCTTGAGAGCTCTTGAGAAATCCAGAAAGAAGTTCTCCCCTGTCCAGGTGCCACCACTTAGAGACAAAAACAGTGATCCACAAAATGATAGTAATACAGTGGGCATGGATAAAATTCTCCCAGTGCCACCTCCGATAGACTACCAAGACCTACCAAAAGAGGATCCCATCAAAACCTCTCATCACTCTCCTCCAGCGCATGAGATGAACGGATTACCTCCAGGTATGTTTCTTTACCTAATGCTTAATGCTTCCGTTTACATAATTTGTTAAGCATGTCCTTCTTCTCATTTTATTGATCCTATGTAAAACAAACATTTAAAGTAAATCAAAGTTTGCTTTCCTTTAAAAATATAAAATCATACATGCAAATTATCTCTATTTAAAATTAACAATTTAATTCTAACTCAAGGCTGATGTTAAGTCGCACACATTTTTCTCTTGCTTATTTAGACAGAATGATGACATTTTCAGTTTAATATGTATAGAAAGTATTCATAAATTTTGTTGTGCATGCAGATTTATTTTATGGCATAAACAGTCAACACTATATATCATTTAAGTGATTTGAGGAAAAAGAGAAAGGTAGAAGGTGCTAAAAGCCAGGCCTCATTCGTAAATAGCAGTGCTGAATGACTGCTGTGTGCCAGGCATTTTGCTTAAGGAGGGGCTGGCATCTGAAATATTTTATGTGCCATATTGTGGTCATGTACACCCAGATATATACTTTTCTCAGGATGGCTGTGAGGTAATCGTAACTTCAAAGAAGAATGGTACAATCTAAAAAGTCACTGAATCTTATAAAAGCAGCAAAAATACAGGTAGCGCAAAATATTGGGGTTTGAAATCATGGAGTGAAATGTACTTTGCATTGGAACATTCATTTCATAACGTGGGGTCAGGAGAATGAGTACAGGTATTTGTTGAAATGGTTCTCTCTGGTGTTAGTCTGTTATTTACTCAGCACGTCAAGAATGAGACTCTACCACTTTTGGCTGGTTGGGTTTTGAAGCTAGTTTCTGAAAGAGCCAAAGACAGACTCTTTGGGTCCTTCAGGACCAAAGGACCAGAGTCTTTCTGTCCATCAGCGCAGAAGGCCCATAGTCTTTCAGTTCTTCAGGCCTGAAGGACCACAGTCTTTGGGTTCATCAGTACAGAATGTCCAGAGTCTTTGAGTCCTTTAGGACCGAAGGACCAGAGTCTTTGGGTCCATTGGTGCAGAAGGTCCAGAGTCTTTGGGTCCATCGGTGCAGAAGGTCCAGAGTCTTTGGGTTCATCGGTACAAAATGTCCAGAGTCTTTGGGTCCATCGGTGCAGAAGGTCCAGAGTCTTTGGGTCGATTGGTACAGAAGGTTCAGAGTCTTTGGGTTCATCGGTACAAAATGTCCAGAGTCTTTGAGTCCTTCAGGACTGAAGGACCAGTCTTTAGGTCCATCGGTACAGATGGTCCAGAGTCTGTGATTCCTTCAGCACAGAAGCCACTAAAGCCTATCGTAGACCTCATACTTTACAAAATCACAGAATCTGAAACACTCAAGAAAAACATTAAATCTCATTTCTTGCAATGTATGAATGGGAAATCCTTGTGAACTTTATAACAGTAATAATATATTTATGCATAGAAAGAAGGCAGACACTGCTGGCATAACATGGGCACATCTAACAGCATATTTCATTGTTTTCTTTCTTGCATTTTTCTAGAACATGAGATTGCAGCACTAAAAGACTTATTCCATGAACATCCAGAATCTGAGATGCCACAGCTTAAAGCTCCAGCACATGTGGAATCAGAATCTGAGGTTTCAAATTTGAAAGTGTCAGAATTTCCAGAGCGATGGACCCCACAATTTAACACTGCAGAATTTCAGGCCCTTGGGTTTGAACGTGCAGAGCCTGAAGTTATAGACCAAGGGATTTCAAAACCTGAGGAACCAAGCATTGAAGAGCACAAACAACTACCACCTGAGACAACTGGGCCAGTCGCTGACATGCAGTCAATACTAGGGTAAAGTAATGATATAAAGTTACGAGTAAAAAGGATGTTCATTTCATTTACACACACATCTTTATTTTATTGAATTTGTGTTGTCGATGAATTTCCTCCACCTCATAACTGAGTTGCATGGCTTTTAATTTTAGAGTTCAGGGTCAAAACGAAAGCTACGTCAATTATGAAGATGCTCGGAATAGGAAAAAGTCTGGCAAGGGCCAAAATACCCGGAAACGCAATGGAATCCTCAAAAGTAAGAGACGTGCTGGAAACGGAGAGACGTCTTCAATATGGCTTTTCTTAACAGCTCGATCTTCAGTACATATTTATGTTACTTTGAGTTAAAAACACAGAGACAAAGACACATTGAGAATATGATCTGTTACACGTTCTTGTTGATATCCTCAAACAAGCTGCACCTGCATGAAATGACGATTGTATCTGCCTCTGACTAAAAACAGTATATGTTAGATATTATTCATATTACTTGTTTTTTGCATTTACAGACCCCTATGGAGATGTCCAGGCAACGGTAAATGCTTTGGGTGACAGTAGATTTTAGGCAAAACGACACAATTACTACAAAATAAGAAAACATAAACACATTTTTTGATTATTCACAGATATTAAGCCATTGCTGTAATTCTTTTCAGTTTCAATTCATTATTCTTTTGATAAGATTTCTGAGCCAATTTTCCGGTTAAACTTTTCGATTTGTTATAGACTGAGGGCTTTTACCGTAATATTTAAGGTGCTTTTATATGGTAGTATGTATTACCATCTTTACCTGTCAGATATGCTGACTTTATCTTTCTTATATTGGCCTTTTTCACTTGTTTTCAGGCTGCAGATGGTTCCAGGAACTCGGGGTACGCTCCACTACTGTAATATCATGGCATTCTTGCCGATTTCTTACCCAAAATTGCTTCTTCAATCCTTGAATTCAGGGTCCTTAACCAAAACCTTGATTGATAATGATGAACACTCATGAATTTTTTGAATCCATGATACATTATATAAACATTTTGATAATACAGTTATTATTTAGGGGTCAATATCCTGACTCTAGTGATAGAGGTACTAAATTCTAATACATGCGGGGTCAAGATCCTGAATCCCGTGATAGAATTCTTAAATTCTAAAATATGCGGGGTCAATATCCCGAATCCAGTAATGGAATCGCTAAATTCTAAAATATGCAACAGACATACATTAAAAATAACGTATTTCAGCATCTCTCTGTTTTTTCGTATTTCTTTTATATTCGCAAGATAAATGCGCACCCTGCACTTCCAAACATACCGAAGCGTATTAGGGCCACTGATAAAAAAATTAAAATTGTATGATTTCGAGAATAAATTCTGCGTTACAGATGGTCCCTACACTGTCATTGGCTCGCAATCAGAAGTTTGCGCTGTTCCATTGCAGCCATGAGAGAAAAGAGCGAAAGACAAGCTCAGACGGACCTGACGAGAGAGAGCTGAAAAAGAAGGAGAGGCAACGTCTGGAGAAGGAGAAGAAAAAGCAGAAAGAGATGGAAAAGAAGGAGAACACATTGAAAAAGAAGTTTCAGGTCAGGCGGCAGCGGGAAATTGTACGGGGGGGGGGGGGGGGGAAGCCTGGTATGTGGGACGAAGGGTTGGGAAAAGAGAGCGGGTGGGGGGGGATCCTAGCATTTGATGTTCTAAAATGATTTTACCGTTAATTCTGGGCGGTACAAG
>JAACJT020000028.1:16246495-16280426 GCA_009936485.2 Gymnarchus niloticus | reverse complement strand
CTCCAGGATGTCTGGCTCTAAGTCAGTGTCTCCACCATCGTTGCTATTGGATATGTTAAGATCTTTCTTGTATAATTTTTCTGTATATTCTTGCCACCTCTTCTTAATAAAATAAGAATAAAATTATGTGAGTATCATTGAAAATGTAGAAAATCTTAGTGTATGCAAACATTTTTGACTGGTAGTGTATATGTATACCATATATACATATAATACTCTACACACACACACACACACACACACACACACACACACACACACACACACACACACACCCAAACAACATTTAATACTGCACCAGAACAGAATTTGAAAAATGGCTTAATTAAAAAAAAAAGAAAATCACAAAGTATAATAGTAGGAGTGTATTTTCACAATGAGTATTTAATTAAGTGCAAATCAGAATAGCAACACCATGCAGTGCAGCAGAAGGAAAAACCATCCATCTTCCAAGCACTCATACTGGGCAGGGGTCACGGCGAGGCCTGGAGCCCAGGGGTACGCCCTGGCCGGGATGCCAGTCCACTGAAGAGCACACGTACGCACCCACTCACACACCATGGGCAATCTACTGACCCAAGTTAACCTTTGGACTGCAGAAGGACACCTGCATAATACAGAGAGAACAACCTCCACGCACACAGAGCAGAGGTGGGAGGTCGAACCCTCTACACTGAAAGTATAAGGCATAGCGTGACCCACTGAGCCACCCAGTACAAGTGACAAAGAATAAAAATCCAAAAGGATAGTGATTGACAAACCAAAACTTACAAACATCTAAAACAGAACCTTTTAACCCATACAAATCGTATACTTATTCAAATTCCACACAAGAGATCAAGTGCTTACACGTTTTTTGACAGCAGGCATTATGGGAAAGTGGCGGTGTCTCTCCGCTGTATGGTTTTCAAAGCATGCATTCCTCATACCAAAACATATGGCTTATAAACGAGAGACCCTTCGCCTCCTCACCACAGATTCAATAATAGGGAGCATCAAGTCGAAAGCCACAACTCAAGACTTAGAAAACGAGAAATAGTTTTCAAGAATTCCCAGTTCACAAAAATACAAGTTCATTTTTTATAACATAATAATTTTTTTGTTTAAGGATTGTCTTAATTGTCCTTTAATATTTTTAAGCTGGAATTGCGTTAAGTGTAATTGCATCTTTTCAACAGTAGGTGGCAAAGTTTGCGAAGACGAGCCGCACTAACACCACTCACCCAATTTGTTCATGCAGCTAATGCACTTTACAGTTTACTACGAATAAACCATCATACAGCACACTCTCTCTCCCACGGACACAAGCCACAATACAGCCAGCTGACTCTCAGTGCATAGTAAGACCGACTGAGACATGAAGAGGACAAACAGCTGGAGCAGCGGCACGCACATCTAGAGCGTTTAACGGAGACGGTCCACAACAGAGAAAGACTGCAGTGCAAAAACCATGACAATTCAATTTGAGGCACACGACTGATGTGAACTTCACAACAGCTTCACTGACTATTCACAATGGGTCGACTTCCAGGACCGATGCATTGATTTGTGAATGATCAAAACGAGATTTTACCCCAGTCACGATACAAAATCAACATGTTTCTTTTTAAAAAGCACACTAACAAACAGCCCAGAGCATTCAAGACAAGAATCCACCACTGTGTACATAAGGAACATAAAATGCATTGAAAACGATGCCAGAAAAATACACATAAAGATGCAGGCTGCACAAGGTCCTGAAGGACGAAAGGTCCGGCTTTGTATTGTGAGCAGCCAAAAGGACACAGAAGAAAACTTAAAGAACAGAAATATGGATGAATCATCACCCCATCCTGCTCTTTTTTCCACAGCTGGAATCACCTGACCGCGTCTCAGCTAAAACCAACAATGCCTCCGAGGCTTTTTCCAGTGAGAAAGCTGAATACTAAGTTAAGCTTTCACTGGCAGAACGCCCACGATGTGAACTGTGCACAACCAATGGACCTGCGCTGTCCTGCTTGCAGTTTCAGTGTCTGGTTCTAGCACCACCTAGCACGTTGGCACCGAAGTTGTACTGTGCTGATAAGGCCATCGTGACCTGACTGCCTACTTTGTGACTTTGATTCACAGTAACTTCTGAGAACTGAGGTTACATGGAATATTGCACTAACAAGTAGCTCTGTTTAAACGCAGAATATGTCGTACCACGATAATTTAATAAATAAAAAAAACGATGCATATTAATTTAAGGCAACTACAGAAATGTTTCCGTGGTTTAAAATAAATGCGATAGCTCTCCTTGGCTTATTTTAGACAGGGCGGCGCTCTAAACCACAATACTGACTGGATCACTGCTAGCATTTTCCAATTTTAACAAATGATTCAGGCAATTTTAACACTATTTACAGATTAACATGACAGCCTAACTCTTCTTTAATTAGTATATATGAAAAGTTAGCCTCAGCCTTCAGCCAAATCAAATTAAAATACGTATGTACTCTTCCCACAATTATTTCAATGCACGCTGCGCAAAAAGGCGAGTTTGGTGTTGATATGCAGTAGATAGCCTGGCTGTCTGGCTGAAACGGATATATCTGTAGTCTTTGTAATGGCAGGAGTTCATTTTCGCCCCGGGCTGAAATCAGCGGCAGTCCCGGTCCCGCAGCAGCCAAAACTCATCTCGGGTTGGGGTTCTCTTCACCCTCTTACATTAAATTATAACCGAGAGCAACTGTAGCTCCGCCAAAGTTTGTGAACGGGGGACATTCTTCGGGCCATTTGCTGTGCCTTCCCTTGAAGAGCGGCTGGGCGTCGGAGCTTAGCCGCTCATCTGCTTCTGCAACAACCACTGAATCTTATCTACCAGAAATGGCCCTGCGACTGCAGAGATTTCACAAATTACAGCTCTGCAGAGGAGGAAGCGGCTCAGGAACGAACCTTAGGTCCGATGCTTTATTACTCTCACACAGCAGCAGCTACGCTTTTATGAAGTTAATATATTGTGACTGAGGGATTACCGCAGGACGGTGATTTAGCATTTCACCTCACATTTTGTGTGAATTGTTTTCAGATATTATCACAGCCTGGAGCAGTAAAGTAACTGGTTAAATAAGAACACGGTGAAACCCAAGTCTGACCATATAACCGTACCAAACTGACTTATTATCTTTAAGATCGAAGCTAGTTCCCCATTTCGTTGTTCTGGTCTAACTTTCATGACCTTTAGCTGATAACGACAAGCTGTAAAAGATGTGGTGCATGATGGGACATGAGAGTCTGTGGCACTCAGCCTGTCTTTGCTGACATGCCAGTGGTCTGTTCTGCCCTACTGACCATATTGGGAAAGAGGCTATAAATACAAATGAGTGTAACAGGCAAAACAAGAACCTGAAATGTTAAGATAATACTTAAATAATGAAGCAATGAAAAGCACTTAAAAACAATTTAAAAATAAATACAAATGAGTGTAACAGGCAAAACAAGAACCTGAAATGTTAAGATAATACTTAAATAAAGTAATGAAGCAATGAAAAGCACTTATAAAACAATTTAAAAAGAAATAAAAATGATTTTTTTTCTACTTATACATTTCATCTGCGATGACATTTCAGCTATTTAGGAATCTAAATTGTAACTTAAGCTAAGGTATGTCATAATATTAATATATATATATATGTATATATATATACATAAACCAGAAAATCTAAATGAATAGATTTGCAACCTCAGTGGATACTATGCCAATGTATTACTATAGATGGCATTTAGTACAGTGGGAGGTGGTCGGGCCAGTGGATCTGTGGCTGACAGGTTTACCATAGATATGACTCCAGGAATAGCCCCCTAGTGCCAGGCAGTCTTCAGCCTATCAGCATCACCTCCGTCGGGCACCTCAGCGTGCCAGCGTGGTGATGAGGCTGGCACACATCTCGAAGAAGTCCATGGTGTGGCTACCCTGCCGCGGCGTCAGCAGGGGAATGCCGCTGGTCAGCGAGCCGGGCAAAGAGCTGCTGAGTAGGGGCACCTCCACGGAGGCTGAGGGGCAGTCCATGCTGAGCCGGGGTCGGTGAAGTCCCGCCGCGGAGCCCGAACGCTGCGGTGTCGAGGACCCGGACTTCTGCTCCGTAACGTCATCTACGGGCAGCGGGGGACAGAGGGTTTTGTTGAAAATCCCCACGAGGCTGTGATTTCAACGTGACCGCTAGCATTAAAAAACAGTTCATCTGTCTGTTATGCTCAGTGCTCATCATTTATTCTCAAGCTAGCACACCTGACAGAGGACTCATGAAGGCCAGTTATACTGAAGGCCAACTGGCCTGAAAAACACAGGGGTGGGGGAGGTAAGGTCTAGCGGAATAAAAGCAGCAAACGATAAACCTGAAGATGGTTTACTTTTGGTGAGTGTAAAATAGCCTGACCAGACGTTTGGGATTTTTGTACCAAAAGCAGTCATTACTTTTGTGGTATTATTAGGTGATATAAGATGTAGGAGAGGTCCTGGTGACCATGCAGATAGTATTTCACTTAAATGTGCCGTCTTTTTCTGGCCCTTCAAACTTCTGAATGACTTGTTCTTTATTGTGATGCTTGAGTCCATCTACGTTGTTGCTGGGCATCGTCTTATCTGTTTTATCTTCAACTTTCCCAAACAATATGGTCTTTTCTCGTGTAGTGAGTCTTCTCACAATATCCTCAATATAAGATTGATACTATCTGGTCATCCATCATTTTTTCACTGTAACTGTGGAGTCATTGGCTTATTGAACTTTGTTGATGCTTCTTCATCTAACTTTGAGTCCACATTTGTTTTCTTCCAGACTAACTTCATTCATTATATGTGTTGCATACAAATCAAGTAGGTATAGTAGGCAGCCTTCTCCAACTCCCTTACAGATCTGGAAGCACTAAAGTTTCTCCATGTTCCATCCTGACTAAGGCTTCTTGTTCAGTGTAACGATGCAGTGGTGCACACATTTTCCCGAGAACATTCCTTGTTTGACATGGTCAGCACAATCAAAGGCTTTGTAGTAATACTGTTGACTCCCTTCGGTTATTCCTGCATCTACAACAAAGAGTCTTGTTCCTTGGCCATTCCTGATTTCAGCATGCACATCTGGCAATTGTCTTTCTAAAGTGTGTTGATCTTCAGTATGTTACTATCATGTGATATAAGGGAACACGTACAACACGTCACACGCTGTCAGCTCTCTGTTCTTTGCCATTGAAATAAAACAGCGTAGATTAAATGCAGCTTCTAAATACTGACTCAAACACACAGCCATTTCTATATCAACAGCTGTGCTTTGCAGCCAAACATGCAAACGTACAAAGCTAGACTTCATGCAAGATTTTTAAAAAGGTCACAGGCGTTGGTTTATCAGAGTCTGCGGTCAACAGAACTCACCATCAATGCTCTTAAAATCCAGCAGGTAACTGCGATTGTCCACCTGGTAGAGCTGGAGACTCATCTTCACCAAATTCCCTGTCACTGGGTTCTTCCGTCGCACCCTCAAGTGATAGGGATTGACCACCTATCCAACAAGAGAGGATGAATGCAGTCCATGATGCTGGCAAGTGAAACACAATTGGAGCCATTCCATTTTGCTACCTTTGTCCCTAAGAGTTGCTAATCTATATATGTACACGTCTACACTACCATCTCTGTCTCCTACCGTGGAAGCACATTTAAACATGCATCCATTTCATAATAGAAAACAAACAGGTAATCCATTTCATTATCCATTCCTGTCTTTGTTGGGTACACACCCAATTACTTAGATTCTGAATATAGTTTGAGAGCAGTTTTGTAACTATTCTGTAGCTAACTTTCAGTGATCATGGACTTACGTCTCTTGTCCTGTTGTTGTATTTTTACTAGTGATGGGACAAATGAGGCTTCCAAGCCCGTGGTGGGTGGGACTATCCCAAATCAACAATCAGTGTTGGTAATAGCCAGTGTTGATTGGTAAGTTCAGGGTACTCCCACCAAGCACAGGTTTTGAGGCCTCATTTGTCCCATCACTTATTGTACTGCTTGCCTCTGTTAGTAGACAGTGGTGAGATGATCCACTGTTCTCCGACAGATGTGGTGACACACTGACGTAGTTTGGGGACGTGAACTATCGTACCTTCCAGTCATACTCCAACTGCTTCATGGCCCGGTACACCTCAGCCATGATGTCATAAGGCTTGCTCTGGCTACGGATGCCCAGGTGCCACTTGGCCTTCTTCACTGCCAGTGGCTTGGGCTTGGTGGTGTTGAGAGCATCCAGGGGGCAGCGGGCCTTGGGGCTGTCTGCCAGCAGGGGTGGCATGCGTTCTGGGTGGGGCTTGATCCCTGGGGGGAGGGGCATCCCTTCCTCCATGAACGAGCCTGTTGGTGGGCTGGAGGCGAGGTAGAACTCACTGGCCTGGTTCATAATGCGGCGGTTGTCGATGATCAGATGGTACGCCACGGCCAGCTGGTCCTGTGGGTCTCCGCTGTACAGGCTACTCATCACCTCAGACTCTGTGCTCTCGAACTTTTCACACACCTCCCGCACTGCATCCTCGTCAATCACGTTTGCGTCATAAGAGGGGTCCTCAGGGAACAGGTAGCCAGGCAAGTCCTGCTTGAACCACTCATGTTCCCTGGGAAGCACAAACCAAACCACGTTGGTTGTTTGCACGTTATATCAGTTAACAATGCACATTATTGGAAACCAAGATGACCATTTGTTAAGGTGGGACCTTAGGCTCTTGGAGTAATACAAACAAAAATGGGCTAAATTAAATAGATTTAAACCTAACTTCTTGCTCCTGGCGAATACTGTAACTTAACCATATAACATGGTAGACCCATCACTACCCATGCCAATTTTGCATATCCTCTTGTGCCCTCCTAGACTCCAAAGGTGAGTCCACGTACCGGATGTCTTTAATGGTCGCTCTCTTGAGAGGATCCACCTGCAACATCAGCATCAGCAGGCTGGCCACAGAGCGGTTCAGATACTCCGGAATGTAGAAGACCCCACCTCGGATCTTCTTAAACAAGGTCGGCACGTGCTCGTCATCAAAGGGCAGGGTCCCACAGAGCAGAGCGTAAAGTATCACCCCACAGCTCCAGATGTCTACCTCAGGGCCTGCATAAAGCCTGGTGACACACACGGTGGGGTCACAGTCCATCTACAAACACACACGATGGTGTCACAGTCCATCTACAAACACACACGGTGGTGTCACAGTCCATCTACAAACACACACGATGGGGTCACAGTCCATCTACAAACACACACGGTGGTGTCACAGTCCATCTACAAACACACACGGTGGTGTCACAGTCCATCTACAAACACACACGGTGGTGTCACAGTCCATCTACAAACACACACGGTGGGGTCACAGTCCATCTACAAACACACACGATGGTGTCACAGTCCATCTACAAACACACACGATGGTGTCACAGTCCATCGACAAACACACACGGTGGGGTCACATTCCATCGACGAACACACGATGGTGTTACTCTTCCTCTACAAATGCAAAATATTGACTAGTGCTGTTGACAAACATGATCCAGTGAACACTAACTGTTATTAACTTTAATTGTATCTAATCTACACACAATACTCTCTGTACATTCTGCACTAAATTGCCCGTAGGGTATAACTTCATGTCTAAGTGCCTTGTGATGGAATGCCATCCCATGCAGAGTGTACCCCAGCCAAGCTTGTGTCAGGGATAGACTCCAGCCCCACCCCCCTGACCCAGACCGGGATAAATGGTTGGAAGGCGTGTGGATGAATGGAGAACAGACCAGGTGTGAGACCCTGCTGAAGTGATTGTTGGTTGGATGAGACAAGGATTCCTCTTACCTCCCAGAAATGACCTCGGGTGCAGCATAGTTGGGGGAACCACAGCTTGTTCTGAGGAACTCTCCGTCAGACATCATGTTGGACAGTCCTGAAGGAGAAATACACATAAGAGAACACGGAGAACATGTCCACGTTCATCCCTGTAAACCTGAGGATGTAATTCACAGCCACACGTCAAGGGATGACTGCTAATTTAAATTGTAAGGAGGTAGACAATATTAAGACACTGTAACTATGAACAACACAGCACCAGATTATGGATGGATGTTCTCCCATAGCCTACATAGCTTCTCATAGTCTTCTTAGGCCACCTGGTATCTCTAGATGCCCCATAGGTTATGGGGCCATATGTGCACCCCACAATGGCCTGCCATTCCATCCAGGGTGTAACCCAGTCATATGGCCAATGCTGCCCTGCAGAGGCTCCGGGCCCCCCATGACATTGACCAGAAAAAGCCGTTGGAATATCGATGAATGTATAAATAATCAAACACAGGCCTTCAGTCCTTAGGATTACATATCATAAAAATAACTAGCTTCTGTTTTTTTTTACATGACTGCAAGCAAAAACCTGCCAAATTGGCTTTACTGATATAATTAAACAATTCCTAGTGGAAACCTAATATAAAACTGCTTATTGTATCCAACAAGCCGCCCTTTCAAACTTTTACCGCATGCTTGTGAAGACACCTTTTGAAGCCTATAATAATTCTTTAGGACCTTCTTTAATACCATCTGCCTTAAAGATCAATCCAAACAGCTGATACATGTAATCTCCCCAACGACCAGATGCCAATTTCAGCATTCTGCTCCAGGGCCTTTCCAGAAATGACCCAGGCTGACAGCCTATCAAATGGCACCTACTCCCCCACCAGACATCAACACCGTCGCCACGCCCAGCGACGCGGCCCACCCTCCCAGCTAAATGTGGATGGCCTACCAAAGTCAGCGATCTTGGCATTCATGCTGCCATCCAGCAGGACGTTCTCGGGTTTCAGGTCACGGTGGACCACCATATGCCTGTGGCAGTAATCCACAGCGGAGATGATTTGCTGGAAGAGGCGCCTTGCCTCGCTGTCCTCCACCTGGATAGAGCAACAGACCCATCTTAGAGCTCCCAGAACACAGAGCAAACTGTAGGATCTAAGGTGATCTAACGCGACCAGCTGCATTCCCCAGAGCTCTGTAGATATTTACCGAGATCCTCTCTGGGAACCATGAAAAGTGCTCTGTGGCAAAGGAGCTATCTAAAAAAAACTGAATTGAATTATATTAATAATTTATAGGGCGATGTCAGAGAGGCTGACTCAGAGAGTCAGAATCACTCTGAAACGTCCGTCTTCACTCAATATTCAGAATTATATTTCTCACGGACAAATGCTGATACGGTCAGGCATGTCGAATCCGGAACGGTACAATGCCGTACTTCTGACACATGATTTTTTGTGTGTGTTACACCCCAGTCCTCCCCACACTGAATCGTTATCAAACCTAAAGTTAGTAGATAAACTGAGTCAGATTTCCTTGAAATGATGAGCAATCTTAGGAAGCAGGTTTCTTCTAATTTCTTAAGAGAAAAATTGGTCTGCAAAAGACACTATTAATAAACAGTACAACACAACAAACACACTAATATGCCATGTAATACAACCCCATTGAGAATACGGTGTACCTGTGAGGACGTAAAGAGGGCAATATTACCCCATAGGATAAAAAACTCACTAGTGCCTGTGTTATCTTACCGTGAAGTGATTTTTAAGATCTTAGTACTGAAGCACAGAGTGGAACCAAGATATATTTCATGAAGTCTGCCTTTTTAACAGTCAGCCATAGTGACTAATTCTGTTCTGCTAATACTTAATTAAACTGAGTTTAATGAATTAAACGGTAAAAATCGACTGATAAATTGCTTTGGGTTTAAGAGACTTCTGTTAGGCCATGGAATATACTTCCCTAATTTTAATTTCCTTAGTGCTTTTATTGAATCGGTGTTCAGACATTAACTATTTGTATCATCAAATCCTCATTAAGTCTTGTCTCAACTTTCACCTTTCAAAAATGTATAGATTATTTCTGCTACTAACAACTATTTAATTTTCATCAGTAAAATTGTTCCTAAAATTTTTATACAGAAATATTTTGTAGCAAAATCACAATTTTTTTAGAATGTGTTGCAAGCCTGAAATGCAGGAATGTATGTATGAAAGTTGGCAGTAAAGAGGTTTCAAAACACGTGGTAGGCTGGAGTGTCCAGAATTCACCAATGTTGCCACTAAATGAGGCTTAAAAACACGCTGTCACCAGCATTGATAAGTAGTGCGGGAAACTCTCACCCACCACGGGTTTTGAAGCCTCATTTGTCCCATCACTACCTTACACTGTGCTTGTCGAAAGAAACTACAACAGGCTGAGCTGACTGCCAGTCGCACGAAGCTCTTACCTTTCCATGCTTACAGATATAGTCGAAGAGTTCTCCTCCTGAGACGTACTCCATCACCATGAAGAAGTCTGAAGGTGTGCTGATCACCTGGTACCTGAAACACAAAGGTGGTCTGCTTTTGGCCATGTGACCTCACCCAAGGCTGAATGCCATAATGTAGCAATGAGACAAATGAGGTCTCTAAACCTGTGGTAGGCAGGAGTGTCCTGAACTAGCCAATCAATGCTGGCGCAAAATGAGCCTTCAAAACCCATGGTGGGCGGGAGTGTCCCAAACTAACCAATCAATGCTGGTGGCAAATGAAGCTTCAAAACCCGGGGTGGGCGGGAGCATCCTGAACTAACCAATCAATGCTGGAACTAAATGAGGCTTCAAAACCCACGGTACCAATCAATGTTAATAACACTTTGGGATACTTCCATCTACCACGGGTTTTGAAGCCTCATTTGTCCCATCACTACTATAAGGAAGTCAAAAACTAAAAGTCAGTCACATTTTCAAAATGTGAAAATCGTGGTTTTAATCATATCAGTTCCATTCAGCTGCCATGAACCATTCATGAAACATGCATGCATTACTGTAGGTAAACTGTTCAAACATTTGCTATAATTTAACAACCATAACCATAAATAGATAACATCAAATCTTAGCGATCATGACTATTTATGATGATAATCATGGTTTTAGTATATTTTTAAGCTAATTTTTCATCCTATGGGGGAGTCAGTGAAACAAAAAAATACTCATTGGCAGAATCAAAGCATCGACTTCATTGGTTAAGAGCCAACACCCACTGTGCCACTGTGGCACAGTCAGTGAAATAATATGGTTATAAAACCCTGGTAAATAAATAGAGGGGAGAGTTTATATCCTAGAAACTCCCACTAGTGTGGACAGATCCGCTACGTGTCAGGCTGAGTGTGTGAGTGTGTCATATAGTTAGGGTTTGAGAAGAATTCATTTGCTAACACCATTCCCTAAGAGTATAACGTAACCTTAAGCAAAGTTTTTTCAATTTTATTACTAGTTATTCCTCGTTTTGATCCCCACCCATGACAAATTTGCTAACAGTTGAACTCATACTGTTTTTTTAAATGTGTGCTGTTTTTTTAAATCACTTGTATATATCTATTCTGAGGCTCGACATATGAAATAACTACCATCCGACAAACGAGAGATGTCAAAATCTCAGATCACGTACTGTAGGTAGTCATGTGGGTTTATATACCCAGGCTGTCGTACCTTTAAGACTGAATTAGATTAAAGGCTACGATTGGATGAAAGTTATTCTCCCAGTCACAGAACCAAAGCTGAAGATGGGAGTAACAATGCACCAGATATCACAATCTGTGGCCTTGCATAAACTGGCTTTCGTTCCCCTAAGTAATTCGGTTTGAATTCTCCATTAATAGTTCTATCTTGTTAAAGAATGCTAGCTTATTCACAGTCACTGCGGTACACGTACTGTACAGCCTGTATGATGTTAACCTGTCCTGTGAATGTACAGTGGAGGGATGCTGGAAAAATAGCCTCGATCACGCCACCTCGACCCCCACCCTGTCGTCCTTGACCTTCATTTTACATGCTGCTTTTCAGTAATATACCGTCTACATTCACTATAAGCAGAACTGAAAATTTATCTTAAAAGTGTTTTCACATTTGATGCTCAGCATGAAGTTTTGACTCTATCTAGCGGAACTGGGGGGGGCACGAAAGATATCGCGTGTTGTGTCGGAAAAGGTCAGACGTGTTTGCAAAACCCAAGGTACGTTTTAACTGTGCTTTTCCCCCCAGTCTAAAGTAACATAATATTCCATCGTTCTTTATCTTCTTCCGTCATGGCACCAAATAAGATACCCTATAGAAAAAAAAAAAAAAATTGCCAGAAAAATGCAAACTGGTTTGCAGGGGTTACAGTCCTTGTCCGAATGCAGCGGATATTTTTCTGAACTGAATGGAAAATATTGAGGCTGTTATGGCACGAGATAAAAAGTTTATTTCAGTCCCAGCAGCCACTGCGGTGTGCTGACCACACAACGGATGTCTGTCGTTGTTCAGACTGACCCGTGTTGTCTTAGTCCTGAAAAGAACGCTGCAGCAATGTTACCCCCATAGGGTAAAAAATGACTAGTGCCCGTGTTACCTTATCGTGAAGAGATTTTTAAGATCTGAGTACTGAAGCACAGGGTGGAGCCAAAACTTATTTCATGGAATGTGCCTTTTTAATAATCAGTCTTCATAATAGCACAAAAATATCAGCCATATTGACTAATTATGCTCTGCTAATACTATGTAAGTTAAATTGAGTTTAATGAATTAAATGGTAAAAATCAACTTGTAAATTGCTTTGGGTTTAAGAGACTTCTGTGAGGTCATGGAATATTCTTCCCTAATTTTAATTTCCTTAGTGCTTGTATTGAATTGGCCTTCAGACGTTCACTATTTCTATCACCAAATCTTCATTAAGTCTTGTCTAAACTTTCACCTTTTACTAATGTATAGATTATTTCTACTAAGCTTCTTATAGAAACAGACAGAAGTCAATAATGCTGGTGAAGTAATTCCAGTCCACGGATCAATTGTAATTAACGGCGATATTTCGGGCGGTCTCCACTGCTGGGATTCTTCAAAGCTACTTGAGGACTGAGGTGACAGTCCCAAGAACCCTCAGTTCAGGAGCACAGCTGGTCGAACACTTCAGTGTCTGTGTGGACATCATAATTTGCTACTTTTCTGGTGAAAGAAGCCTATTACTTTTGTGTAGAACAGAACTATCGATATCTTCATGGGGGGCTAATGGTAATATATAAATAACATGGCTCACTTACAGCTTGATGATGTGAGGGTGGCGAAACAGCTTAAGGTTCTGGATTTCCCGCTTGATCTTTCCAACCACATCAAGACTGCGGATCTTCTGCCGGTTCAGGATTTTCACTGCGACCTTGTGGCCTGTTAGCTGGTGCTCCCCGACTGATGGGACATACAGACTGTAAAATATACTGCAGGCCAACGGGAAAATGGAGTTTTCACTGCCTTACATTTCATAAAATATTTAATATAATTTATTTACTGTTATTTCCTTTTGGTTGTGGATGTTTACTAATAGTACACAAACAAATTTAGTAATACTGATTAATCAATGTATACGATACGAAGAAATAACAGCCAGCCTGAGACAATACTGCTTCTATAAAAACCAAAAACAAATTTCACATAACCTATATTAGAGCTGACAACACTAGGTCACTCCAGTGATGGCACTGCAGCACAGTACTTAATTATGACTTTTAGCAATAGTTCGATAAATCCTAAATGCATGTTCATTTCTCTTTTTCACTCTCGGTTCACTGACAGTAGTTTTCTGGCTAATCTAAATTCCCAATGTTATCCTTGCAACAGCAGCGCTACTCTAATGAGTTTTTCGCCGTTCTCCAAGTTGACGTGGGTTCCTGTCAGGGATACTCGGCAATGGGGCAGATTAATTGGTGGCTTAGCATATACCGAAGGCCCTGGCAATAACTCTGCAGGACACCTTGGACTCCGAGGCACACTGAACCCCACCTGCGCCCACCTGCTCCCCTCTAGAACATTTTAACGAGGCGGCTCTCTGCCCCTTTACGACCACAGCTAGACTACAGCACTTTTGCACAGGATGAAACATCAGTTTTGCTTCAGCCTGCTTTTATCATTTCTTCTCATTAGCTGAACGCCTGGCAGAGTCTGCAGTTCAGGACAACCTGTTTGCCAAAATAATTTCCACTTGCCTGTTTATACGGCTGGAGATACGGTTTAAATACGTTGAACTGGTAAATTCGGTGTCGCTCCATGCTGCCACAGTTATGACAGTAGAAACATTACAAGGGGAGAACTGAAAAGCACAAGTGTTTTCTGAAATTCTCACCGTGAGTGCATGTCGGAGGCCTACAGGTCTTTGTTACGCGGCGTCGTAGATCATGCCGAAGAGGAAGCTAGTAATATTTTCTCAGAAATAACCCATTATTTGCTTTCCATTTCTGTCACGTATGTTAAAGCTTACTCGCTGACACGATCCCTTAACGTACGTCTGGTAATTTTTTTATTCTTGACTCTTTTTGGGAAGAGTGAAGACTTTTGAGGTGAGCATTGAAGTGGTTGAGCTAACTACATTGGCAGACTGCGGTGTACAGGATAACCATCTTAACATGGCCAAATTGGCCTCCGGCGCCGTCGGGCCTCAGGTGCGTGCTTCTAGGTGCAGGGAACGTCTCATTCTCCTACTTATTAGCAAGTTGATCAACCCGGGCAAAAATGCATGTCTACAGTTTCAAATAAAAAGACGAATAGTCTAGAAATGCCATGTTTTGTGATTGACATTTTAAACAGCAGTTGTCAGAACATCACTGTGCACTTAGCCAGAATGTACAATGGAAGAGATTCCTTCCCAAATCACTCCCAAATTCTCCTGATTTTAACAGGTCTAAATGCACACATGCACACAGATTTGTATTTCTAAGCTTGTGGGGATTTTCCATTCATTTCTAAGGGCCTAACGCTAATCCAAATTATGACAATCCTAACCACAGCCCAAATCTTGACCATAAGTACCCTAACACAATACCAGACTTCTGGCTTCTATGTTTTTTGATTGCATTTACAGATTTTTATAAAACTGAGTTTTCACAACAAACGTCCCCACAGGCTAAAAATGTCAGGTTTTAATTACTTCCTGAGGACATTTTTTTCCCCACAACACAACATAAACAGACACGCAAACGCACACACACGCATGTACATACATGCACACACACATAGTGCTGAAAGAAGTTACAGGTACTTAAGAGTTGGTTTATTGCAGACTGTATTAAACTTTCGGCTTAAATACCATTTGAAGGTCTTTAACTCGTATTTGCTGACTTGCAAATTAAATCTATTAATACATCGCAGCATTCTTAATACCCACATAACAGCCCTATTTTCATAGACTAAATGGCTCCATTGCCAGTCCTCTATGAACTACTGTAAATTCCCTGAGAAATACCTCACTGAAATCTGGTCTTACTAAAAAAAAAATAAAAATAATAAAGAACAAAGCAGACCAAGACATTATGGGGGCAGGGGGGTCTAAAACTGATACAGTAAAAGGCGAATACATAATTTTTGCTCATATGTCAAGTCCAGTAAATGGCTATCCAGCCTTGTGATCAGTGTCATTTAAAAAGAGAATCCTCAACCGCAAAATTAAAGCAAAGGAAATTCTGCACAAGGAACGCCTCCAACCGGGACTCAGAAACACTGCAATCTGAAGCAGTTTACACGTGATTATATTATTATGCAATATAATGCAGAGTATAAAAGTGGGCATTTTAAAAGACAAGAGGCACAGTTTCTAAACTGTTTAATTATTGCCTTCAGTCCTAAATACAACTTTCCTCCTTGCTGTAATTACACACAACACTGTTATATTCTAAATATTGCCAAAATATTTCTAAGTACTACTCTCCCTTTGCTCTCCTCTTAAAACCAAAATAATGTTATTTAGATCCTAACAGAATGTTTCACTGGAGCCCAAGGCAAAACTTTGGTTCCTTTTTGTTAAAATAAAAAAAAATACTATTCTGGCTGTTCTTGCTTGTTTATGATTTAATGAATGATAATAAGGTTTGCACTGTCCTTTGTCAGTGCAGGGACATAAAAATGACAACATCTGTTTTATTTCAGTCACGTAAGACAGAGAATCACCCCGTCCAGGGTGTCCTTCACCGCATGCTCCAGGATGCCTGGGAAACAGTCCAGGCTCCCCTGCATCCCTGAATATAGGATTAAGCAGTTTGGAAGATGGATGGATGGATGGATGGATGGATGGATGGATGGATGGATGGATGGATGGAAAACAAGGAATGAACCATCTTTGAAAATCAGAAACTGACTACTCCTTGAACCTGACCAGTTACTAGACTTTTTCCAGAAAGTTTCTACACTTTCTCAGAAAAGGGTCAAAATCCAAACTGATGGTTCACAAGGGATTTTATCTGTGCTAGAGTTAATTATCTGTGAAAGTTCAGGTAAGATTAGGCAAATTCTAGCAAAATTCATATACAAGTGCTGCCATTAACTGATTGATGCCTGGCTTTGCTGTACTCTGACACCTTTGAAGTGAAAGCAGACTTCCTCCAAACACTGAATCTCCTTCTCATACCCAAAGGCTATAGGACTGTGAGTACAGCATAAGAGCTCAGTGTGGTCACCTTATAACAGAAGTTCCATTAGCGTGTGTACATACTCTGCCTTGTACTCCACGCTTCCTAAGATAGCTTCCAGGCTAACTATAACTGTGGTTATAGTGAGAAGATGGGAGTACCAGACATCCCCCACTCAGATTTTCATATCCTTCTACAACGTATGCAGAATGCAACATAACATGCAATACCTTGCATATCACATAATAAGGAGGACGAACCATGCAGGGCTTCTTGCACTCAGTTTGAACGTGCAACATTTAAGTTAAATAAATAATTTCTCAAAAAATGGTCATTTGGACTGATCTTCTTAATTCTGCAATCAGACTTGTCTTAAGATAAAAATGGTCCTGGAATGCAACTTGAATCACAACTTACTATACTGGCTGCTATTGTTTATTAAAAAAACTATCAAAACCCTAAATTTTGTCTATGTCCAAGAGAAGTGAAAAACACAGAAGCAAATACCATAAAGTGCAATACAATAATGAAGATACTTCAAAGAACTAATATACATCTTTGTTTTATATAACATCAGTAGCACTGATGGAACAAATGAGGCTTCAAAACCCATGGTGGAAGGGAATATGCTGAACGAACCAATCAAAGCTGCCACTAAATGAGGCTTCAAAACCCATGCTAGGAGGGAATATGCTGAACTAACCCATCAAAGCTGCCACTAAATGAGGCTTCAAAACCCATGCTAGGAGGGAATATGCTGAACTAACCAATCAAAGCTACCACTAAATGAGACTTCAAAACCAGTGGTGGGGGTGAGAGTATCCTGAACTAACCAATTAAATCCAGCACTAACTGGTAGTTCGGGATACCCCCACCCAACACGAGTTGTGAAGCCTCTACTGTCACGTCACTAGTTATGAGCTTAATGACATAACATCTAAAAGTTACGGTATATTAAATCTCCTTCAATTTATGTTTGCAAAAGCTCTCCCCAAGGTCAAACAGCATCATTTAGACCGCGATACCGCCATTCAAGGGGGGGAAGAGTTTTATGAATAGATAACAGTGTTCATCTGGCGCCGTAATCTGATGGGAAGCATAAAATGATAACACACTAGCAGTACTCCAGTATTTATGGGAGGGCCACGGTAATGCCGCGTCTAATAAAAGCACTGTTCAGAAAAAAAAGAAAAAGAAATCACTATATGTACGCGTTCCCAAACAGCGCAGTAGGAAAACAGCAATAATAAACCTTCACACGCCTTGCAAGGTCACAGTTAGCGTAACGTTTTAAGAGACCGCCCCCGTAAAAGAAGCAACACGGGGACCCTTCAGGTGACGAATAACGGCTTTAAACGTATGGTAATATTGTAACACCGCTGCCCCGTCTCAGTAACAGGTTCCCGTCACATTTTAATTTCTGCTATTTATATTAACAGACGCGAACACGCAAACTAAGGAGAATACGAGGATACGTCATAATAGCTTCAATTGTATCCAGTAAATGTGCTTTCGGCCGACAATGTGTCAGGTGGCGCACAAATGTGCGACAGAATAGCTCCAATCTTGGGTGTCGTTGAGAATTTACATTTCTAACCCTCCCCATTCTCAGAGACGTTTTGCGCGCTTCTTTCGCTCAGCCGTCGGTTATCGACCGTTAACGGCGGCCGAAGCGCGCCGAGTTACGCAAACGGCGTACCGTTTCTACCGGCAAGTCGGACAATATCGGGCTTGGAGAAAAGCCCGCCGATCAGCCCGCGGACCCCCGCAACACCCAAAGGACGTGAGAAAAGAACGTCACTTAACTCTTGACTTTTCCGAAGGTGCCGACTCCCAGCGTGTCTCCGAGGATGTAGTGCCCTATTTTGACCCTACCTTCGTATTTCTGCTTCTCAGCCATTTTACCATTTGGGATACCCCGGTGTGCCTTTACCCAGAGTGCAGAGGGAGGCGGTGCGGTGCGGTGCGGTGCGGAGTGCGGTGCGGTACAGTGCGGGCGCAGCGCCACGCAGGATGAGGTCTCGGCGCTCCTGCTGGGTTAAGGTGCTCCTACATCGCTTTTTTCCCCCCGCTTATCATTTACTGCCTACTGATTTCTGTAGGACATTTTCTATACGCCAGCTGGACTGACCAGTAAACGGTGCCTTAATAATACTGTATACATGAAGGATTAATGCCACCTAGGGTCTCCTTCCCCTTTTCGTTTCCCCCTACCCTAGAATAACAAGGACCCAGCAATGCTGCAATGCTGACGAAATAATAAAGGTACAGTTATCCGCAAAGGACGTTGCTACCCATGTGCCCCGTAGCTGGTATCTGATACTCTGCCTCAGGACCCGCACCTCCCTACATCACTAATTCATCAGTCGAGCCTCTCACGCCCGTGTCGTTTCCTCACCCTTTGGCGACGTTGATCAATGGATTTTATGCACAAACTGTACTTTTATTAAGTGACGATGGTGATGTTTCACCCTCCAGAGATGCTGAAGATTCCCTGTCCATTTCATTGTAATTGCTCATATCTTTTTATTAGTTTTACAGTAATTTTGCTAGTAGTTTTTACGTGCAATATTTGATTAATAAACTTATTAATTGTGTGTCTTGTTCTGTGCAGTTGGCCAGCCAGACAGACAGACAGCAGACAGACAGACAGATAGATAGATAGATAGATAGATAGATAGATAGATAGATAGATAGATGCCACATTTAAGTGCCCATGTGCCCTGTGATGGTCTGGCAGGGTGGACCCCTGCCTTGTGCCCCCCTGGCCTTGGGTTAGGCTCCATACGCATGTCATGTACATTTTGAACAGCAGATGGCAGGAAGTGCGTGAATGAATGAATGCTATGAATACCTGCTGTATAAAGCCAACCCTCATTTTTCACTCTTCACAACGCAGTTACTTCATAAAAGTCAGAAATATCATAGTAAACTAATCTTCTGAATGCACTGTGCTTTAAATCAATATGAAACTCATTCTTAGAGTGCTTTTTATAAATAAAACATTAAATGAAACAAACAGCACACTTGTTATTTTGTATAGCCTCCATAATTCCTAGGGGAGTAATATATTTTACTTACAGCATCGAAGACAACGATTTGAAATACACGTTCCTGAAATGAGGCACTTGCTTGTAGTTTTAGGTGGAATGCCATATGCCAAGCATGACTCCAGGATTGATGGATGCTTTCTTACAAACAGTTATTACCCCCACTTATAAAATAATTTATTACGCACAACCACGTAATTCTGTTTTCTGTTACCAAAAGCACATACAATCTATGTGTTTAATTCCATGTCTTGTATGTATTGACTTGTGTTATGTTGTTTAATGTCTTGTATGTCTAACATTTTGCATTTAAGTTGTATTTTATTTTATAACGTTACTGCTGCTTTATTTATGTGATATGTTTTCATTTGCACTGAAACTATAGAAAAACAACATTTCATTCCACTGTATAAGGTATGCATCATACATCTGAAACGACAATAAAATCAAAATAATAATATACATTATCATTTTATGTATTTTGACTTTGAAAGATATTTCAGTCGAATAAGTTTGGTTATAATGATAACTATATTTACATGCATTCTCTTTCTCTAATGGACCGTATCGTACAAAAGTCTTAGGTAAAGAAAATGTTTTAGGCTGTTTATCTGGGTAGTTAGTGTATATTTGCTCAGAAAAAAAATACCATTTATCATTAGAATAAATACTAATTAACAGCAGTACAATTAAAAGTAACACAAATATTTTCTGCTTTTGAAAATGTTACTGATATCTGGTTGGATAGCTTGAAAAAGACAACTTCAGCTCCCAGAACTCTCCTCAAGAGCACCTCAGCCATTCCATGAATTTGTTAAAATTCACATGCAGTTTACTTGATTACTTAATTTCATTAGACAATGAACTTTAAAAGATGTGGATTAGCCGCAGGAGGTATACTTCTGATTCAGGTCAACATTTACAAGGCTGCATTGGAAGCTGACTGAAAAATTCTGGGGTGACTTGAGGAGATGTTTTTAAAAGTGACACACTTTGCCAGACAGAGTGTCATGGTTTTACATTAACAGGCAATTGAAATATGATTCTCATGGCCTGCCTAAGACTTTTGCACAGTACTGTAAATAAGTGTATTATCACTATACGTGACTATTTATTTCAAACCACCCATATGCAAAGTTCCCTTCTTATTAGAGCAACTACTGCCTGCTTTTTGCAGGATCGGTTTATCCAGCGCGACCACTTGGAGCACTAAAGGCCTGCGCTTTCTGGGTTTAAGGGATCAGAACCTCTGGAATAGGGGCTGAGCTTCTTGGGCTGCCCTGGGAATCTCATGGTGTGGGGAGGAGAAGGATTTTCTTAAACGGGACGTGATCAAGGAGAGCTGTGCATTCGCTTCAGATCTGGAAGACGGCAGATCTCTCTTGATGGTCCCGGTTATCACGACCAAATCAGATCTTCTCGTGTAGGATTTTCAGCGAGGTGAAGGTACAGGGGAGGTCCTGCAGATACGACCACTGCTGGTGTGGAAACCCAGAGCAGTTCATACATCTGCGATCGCATCAGCTGGTGCGAACTTTCTCAAGTTTTGTTTTCATCAGTATTGCATGGCCCCGTCACACTGAATACCTGGAATTTGTTTGCTTTGTTTTTGTATTTCAGTCGGTTTAGTCTTGGATTTTAACTAAAGACAAAAGAGTGTTATAAATGCAAAACTACATCTATGAAAAAGCAATGACACCAGAAAGCAGAAACGGAGGAAACGCAACGTTAAATAATAACAACGGGGTTGGCAAGAGCAAAAGGAAACTTCTGATTCTCTTAGATGTCTTCTGTTTGCTTTTAGGTGAGTGCTTTCATGGCATTGATTTCAGCTACTGCTGTAATTTACACGACTGTGCTGGTCCCACTGAACAGCTGGGACATGCATGTAATTGGCGTTATTGACATGTAATGGGAACTGGTTAAAGATCACTTTTGTTTGACAACTTAAAAGAAAACCAAAGTATTTGGAAAGTTTTATCTGGGGATTAGAAATTTTGACATGTGATTAAATGTCGGACAATCACTGATAATTTATCACTCAGCAATCACACAAATAAGACAGATATGTCCAAATTTATTCTTCCTATCTTGTAACACATTTACTTTTGAATTCTTTGATTTCAGTCAACGGTTACATGTGCTCGGTACTGATTTTGAATCATATATAAGTGAACCTGCAGGAGTTCAGTTGTTTAAAGCTTGTAGGTAATAGAGAATATTGAATGAAGTGTCATGAACCCACTGGCGAGTTATAATCTCATTCTAATGGCAAGACAAAGAAGATCCAGCTGAGTGACAAGTGGCTGTCACCAAAGCCAGACATTTCTTCTGGACATTGAAGTAACAATCAGAGTTAAAGTCAAAGAGTCAAAGGTGATCCTTCACGATGCCGAAACGAAGCTTTATGTTTCAACACCACATGGAGATATTGTGTATATCGATCTGTGGTTAGAAGGTTATGCACACAAATCGGAGACAAAACCTGGAATCATATAAAGAAGCCAGTTTCATGGGATCTGTGTGCCAGCATTTGTAATGGCAGACACTGAATTAGAAGCTCCATGGCACATACAGTATGGTGATTTTGACATCTTGGGATTCTCCGCCTCTTGGTCTTCTTCAGGTTTGAGATGCAAAGGATTAAGAAACTTGAGCTACCCTAACACATTCTCCCAGAACTCTGTACAGGAGCTGCCTGCCAACTTGACTCCCCTTAGCTGGTCAAAGAAGCCTATCAAATTCCCTTCCTATTTCATTCGGTTTTCAAAAAAAAAAAAATAATAATTTGGAGGGGACAATTGCTTAGATTTATTTTTTAACACTTGTGCAATTTTTGATTAGGAAATACACTCAAAAATAATACCTCAAAACAATAAGTATTATGAAGTATAATGAAGAATAGCCTGCATTTGGACTGAATGTTGGCTGACCTCAGGCTCTGTGAGTTATCAGTGAAATACCGACTTCATACCAGCAAGACAAGCTGATTTTTAATTGTTTAATTTTTTAGAAAAGCAACATAATAATTCAATTATAAGCAAGCTGGTTCACATTAATCAACAGAAGTACAATGCATTCGGGTGTCATGTTGGTGCCAGGCTGTGTTTCGGATTGCAGGTTAAATTACATCTGGAATTTTTTTATTTTAACTTTGTTATGGTGCCGTCTTTCTCTTCACCCTGGGTTAGTTTTGCCGACATCTCTTAACAGCTCTGCTCCAAATCGTATGCAGATTTCTTTTTTGCACGTCCGCTGTGCGATCTGTCAAAAGCGTTGACCCGATTCTGCAGCACTCTTCTACCCTGGATGGAGCAGACGTCTGTTTTAAATACCTCGCTGCACACTTGACCAGAACAGATGTTGCACAACTGTTTTAAATTGCAATGCCCCGATAACCGACTTTTGCAAGACCAGAGTAAATTAGGTACCCACTGGACACCAATCAGTTACAATATACTGTAGAAACATCTTTTTTTTTTTTTTAATTTCATTTACTTTGTAGCTGATTTTTACTATTGAAAGTGTAAGCGATGGTTGTAACAGCTGTCATGTACTACAACATATTTATACGTTTTTGACATTTGGGCAGTGGTGTGTTATTTTTAACTGAGTTTAGTATTCTGCTCTTTTCAGCCATTGTGTTTTAAATACACATATGAGCTAAATGAATTTGGGAAAAAAAAAGTGGTCTTTTGTTAGTTAAGCAAAATGCTCCCCAATCCGGATTCAGTCAGAGGCGCTGATACACAGTTACTCTGATGTGCACTGAGGCGAACAGGGGTTTATCAGCAGGACCACATGTCTGTAGTGCAGAGATGAACTCCCAGGTCACATGATGTCAGACTTTTAGGGAAATCGCAGAATCCCAGACCTTACTAGCTACATCAACTTTCATTTTTATAGTAATGCACTGGTCTCAGTTCGCCCCTCATAAACATAGGCTAATAAAACATTCAGCAAAATTAGCTTTCTCCTAGTTTATGTAACGTGTAAACACTTTGTTATTACATGACATTTTTACACCTTCCGGAGAAATGGGTAATAAATATCAGGGCTATATTTTCTGCATTTTAATGCTGAGGGGTACATGTTATGCTTTTTAAATACAATTTTAAGTTTTTCATTGACTCTTGTAATATGTCAGCAAAGTCCTGTTGCCCACATCTACCCCCTGTGGGTTGCTTTTTATCTTCAGTATTTACCTTTTGAACTCTTCTTATTTGGCCAGTTCTAAAAATATTTGCAAGAATTTCTCACATTCTTCATTGGCAACTGGGCAGAGATCTCTCTTGAAGTGACATCTGGAATTATTTTGGAAGCCAGTATGTTTTGCAAAATCCAGGAAAGGGTGGGAAAAGGTAAAACGGCTCAGCTGAGTTACTGTAGGTGTGTCTGACTTCCCTCTGAAATAAAATACTTTTTTTTTTTTTCCCAGTCCATTGACATTGACCTCCCTAATGATTAGAGAATAATTTAGAGGGAACCTTGAAGCCATGCATGTTTTTTTTTTTTTTTTTTTTTTTTTGTGAAGGAATTCAGAGGCTGTGGTCATTTTTATGCACACAAAAACACTCAACCTTGCATATTCCTGTCATGTACTTTCAAGTGTTTAATAGCTAAGTAAGAAGTTTTTGTTTTTTTTTTAGCAATTAAAGAGCTACAGACAGGCTTTACCAGACTTTTGATCTAAGACTGACATCATCTCTGACTTTGTGTGATCATGGATTATACATTTTAACCTGTGTAAATACCCTGCTCATAGTCTCACACATTCTGCACTAGCAATAGAATATTTAATTTGCTCTTGCTACAGATCAAGTTCTTTCACTAAGTGGGAGACTGAGACCAAATTTAAGTGGTTTATGAGAGTTTTATTTTTAGTCTTCTCTGAGTCGCTAGAGGGAGAATTTGATAATCACCACAGATAATAATCTGCTGTTGGGCTAGCAGATTATAATCCTCACACACGTACGTTTAAGAGGTCACTTTGCATCGGTCAGGAAAAGTCCTTTTTGGGGTGGAGGTTCTCAGAGCTCTGGAGCTTCCTCCCTGGCTGATTAGCTGGATGTGAATGCTCCGTCTGATAATTGGCGTTAGCGCAGGCCTGCAGTGCTGTGATGTATTGATGGATGTGGTAAGGCAGACTTCCATGGGAAATGATGCAGTGTCTGCAGAGGGTGAGTGAATGACCTGACTAGACTCCCAAACACTCCCTCAAGCTCCTCATAGTCATCTGCGTCATGTAAAGAGCGTGTTTGCTTTACAACGTTGCATGGTTTTTGAGGCCGCCTGCAATATGACCAAATTATACACTTATGAGATTTAAACGGGAGAATGGCTTGTGCAAGCCGGCAATTACGGGAGTGTTTTACGAGCCAGTACATCGAGGTTGTAAGTGTCGTCTGTCCCCCGTACAGGCTTATTTGGCCAGTGTCTGTGTGACAAGAATAACAATTTGGGGTATTAGAATAAGGGGGAGTCTCTGAGGGAGTCACTTTGTCAATATGTGGACCAAGCATTCCTCTGAAATCCCTGTCGGTGACTGAGGTGAGCTCTGTTTATGCTCGTCAGCTGTTAAACCACCCTGCTAGTCTTTATGTAATTTAACTGTAAAAAAAAAGACATACAGAAAAGGAAAACAGTGTGTAAATAATCCAATTTACAGGGTAGTGCTTCAATTTCCCTACTTTCTAAACCCATCCCAGATGCTGTTCACTGATAAACTCTGTGGTCAATATTACGACCATAAAATCTTGTGTTTATGACTCTACAAACAAAACATTAACTTTGCCGTTCTTGTCAGCTGAGCCATATATTGACATAAGAGCTTTGTTTTGTAATAGATGTGCAATTGATTGTTTAACTTTGACAAGAAAATGACACAACTCAGTAATTTTAATGCAGCAAAATAGCATTTTGGGCCTGAAAAACACAGACAGAAATGCTTAAGCATGGTGCTAGTTTAATTTGCAGTGTTTCAAGCTACATTACAGTAGAGCATTGTTACGGGGAATAAATAAGGTTTTTTTGTGCGTTTTGCCTTGGAGCTGAAAAAGGTTTAACGTCAAAATGGTAGCCGCCTTATGAAAGTGCCTATTTTATTGATTAAAGAGCAGATGAAGAGCTCTTTTCACACAAGTAAATAATGAAAAGAAATGGAAAATAAAGTTGGGATGGTCTAAAGGTGCCATCGTGAAAGATAACAGAAGACACATGGGTATTCAGGCCCACGTCGGTGAGATGACGCGTGACCCATAATCTTGGATACGCCTACACTTATGCATTTAGGGAAGCACACATTACGTCCTGAAAAGGTGTAATTAATATCGGCCGCTGTGTCACTGAGTGTGTTAAATAAGCAGGTTTACTGTGACCCGCTCGACTGCCTCGGTACAGCCGGGCACCACACGAGTCACTGGCGACGTCAGTCTCTATACACGACTCTGCAACCAGCTGCATCATGCGTGTTCGTCCTGCCTTGTCTGTGGCCCGGTGCTGCAGCTCTACCTCCCACCAACAACTGACAGCACCACCCCCCACCCCTCCGAGGGCAAGAGAAAAGATCTGCCTGTGTATAAACAATGCCGCTCTTGGATGTGTGACAGACAGGCGGGTGCAAACGCGTCCGGAGTGCCTGGGTCAGCGGTGCTGCACTGGTGTCTCTTTGTCAGGACACGAAAGGACCACCATTGAGACCAAGCCGGGTGACTGCACCACATCTCCACCTTATGCAACGTAACACTTTAAAAAAAACACCACAGCAACTTACCTACCAGCAACTGAGAAGATTGACAAACTGCGTTGTTATTGTTATGATGATGATTTCATTTTACTCATGATTTCCAGCAGAAAATCAAAATCCATCTAATTACTACTTACCATTGTAGTTCTCTTGTCCCCTTGTTTAAAGATGTGATCAGGAGTGAGTCTGGGGTCTGAACTAAACGAGCTTTTATTCAGCCCAGGCCCTCTGATTAATTACAGTGTGTGTCGGTGTGTGTGTCTGCATGTCTTTGACTTCTGTTTTACTGCCTCGAGTAGTCATCAGTCAACAGACCAATGGTATTTACTGATTAGATCTGTGGTTTACTGGATTTACCACTAAAGGGAAACGGTGGAAGCACATAGCTGATTTATTTGCATTTTTTTAAGGAAATGGTAAGCTGAGTAAATTCAAAGTTCACAGACTCAGGGAGATTCAGGTTATGGAGCCACAGAGGACCAGGGTAGATGATGGACAGGTTCCTCGTAGATCTGGCATGACATTGTTTTGGGGATGTTAAATCTGGTCTGCTAAGGTTTATTTTCAACCCCATAGTTAGTTAGTCCTGGTTATAACAACACTGATGTGACTGAATAATAACCTTTGCTTGGAGAAAGTGCCTTTATCCTGCCTTTAGCAAAATTACTGCATGGCCGATTCTCTGCTCTTTAGATGACTTTTTCTGATGCTTTCTCTTTCATTTGCATGCAGTGACTTGTTGGAGAGTCTTTTGAATTTGAATTTAAGATGTCATGACAGCTAAAGTAAGTCACTCGTTCGTCTGGTTTTCAATGGCTCCGCCTCCTATGATTTCCCAATAGCAAAGGCTCCGAGAGTTTGGAGCTGTTGGGAAATATGATGATTGATGATGGATGGGAAAGAGTAAACATTGTAAGGCGTCTCATGTGACCCTTAAGTGATTTCTTTTTTTTTTTTGATAGCATCTATATCACTTTGTCTAACCAAGCTTTGACCTGCGTTCCAAGATGTTATGCGGAGATGGAATTAGGTCAGCCCCCACAGCTGCCTGTGTCCTCAACAGGTCTGGCTGGTTTAGCAAAATCATTAAATGATCCACTTTATCATGAACACAGAAGACTATTGATGTGAAAATTAACTACAATGAGGGTCACGTCTCCAATTCTTTAACTGTGGAGTCCACCGGACTTTGTTAAAAATACAGTATATCTGTGCCGAATTTGACTTTCCACTAGTAATGTCTTTTGATACTAACCATCTGGGGGTGAATGACGGTGTTCTTTGGTTAAGTGACTGCGATTAGTTAAGTGAAATATAAGCCCTCTAGGACTGAAGTTATTACTGCTGATTTGTGAGCATTTGCTGTTTTTGTAGCCCATTTTTACCTTCGAACACTCCGCAGTGAGTATGGCATGGGCACCACAAAAGGAAAAAGTTGGGCTTGCATTTATTTGAATAAAATTCTGAACAAGGACATTTACAGCTAGGCTTTAGCCTCATATCCTGCTAGATGTACTGAGAGAGTGAGAAAGGAAGGGATTGGCGTGACCTACAGCTCACTGACGTCAGCAGCTGGTGCAGACAAAATGATCCGAAGCGGGGAACAGGCCTGCGGTTTGAGGTTGGGGAACAGCCTGGTATGAAGGGGGCCACCGAGGGCCCCGGAATGGCATGATCTCCAGCCACTTCAAACTTTGAGGATCCAGCTGTGGTGTTGTGGTTGACTCTTAATGTAGAAGGTTTCTGGTCAGGGGTGGTGAACTCTTGACGGCCACAGGGGTTGCTGAGTTTGTTCTATCGCTTGTTCGATCTCTTAATTGCTTCATTTTAGCTATCGTTTAGATAATGGCTGACCTCATCTGGTGTTCAAGGTGTAAATCAGCCGCTAACAGAAAATTCAAACAGATAACAGAGGTCACTCAAAGACCTATTGATGTTCAACCATGATGCTGTGCAGTCAACTTCAGTCTAACCAGGGCTGGCAAACTCCCTGCTGGACATTTGCTGTACAAGCTACCTTTTACCTAGCCTTAGCCAAATTTTTTAATGAATTAGCTTTGTTATCTCATGTGAATCACATACAAAACAAAACATATTTCCTAAAGCCCGCAAGATATAACATAGAAGGACGGTGGGGATGTCCCCACTATAATAGAATGTAACAATAGTTTTGATTTAATGCGTTGTGTATTAATTGTTTAATATGACAATGGCACATTTCAGTGCTGCCTACCTGCCCCATCAATGGTGATGCCCCCAAGGTCATGCCCTCAAATGAGTGATTTTGTCCCTAAGGCTGAACGGGGTTAGAGATGGGGATGCACTGCGATATAATTTATGGGCTAGATTTCCCTCAACCATTTCCATTATTTGTGGCTGAGTTGAAGAATGCAGTGAGCCCACTGTGTTTATAACATGTGCCTGGGCTTGAAATGCCTTCTTAACCCCCCCCCCCCCCACACACACACACACACACACACACACACTTTAAAATACTGCCCAGGCTTCCCAAGAATCTCCTCTCTGCCATCACATGCCTATTACAGAGTTTTGCCACCCACACACATGACTTCTAAATATAGCCCTGCTGAAGTTAACCTAAATATGTACACTATGTCTTCTACTAGAACTTTTTTTTCTGCTCACAACCCACCGCCACTGACTTGGTCGTCTCCAGAATGTAACATTTACTGCACTGTATACCGGCCACGGTGTGTTTGTGTTTGTTTTTCGTACCACAGGATGTGCCTGTGTTTAACTTTAGCTGCGCTTGTAAGTGTGCCGGTGAATTTCGCTCACCTATTTCCCTGTAGAGCCCTTGCTGAGTGCCGGGACCCGCCTCCGCTCAGCATCCTGGCCGCTTGGGAACACTGACTAATGAATGCGTCCCCCCCCCCGGCTCGCTTTGTTTGTCTGGCCAGGAGGCATTGTTGGAGTGAACAATGCAGAAAGCTGAGTGAACCGCTCTGGGATGTCATCAGGGCCTCCTAGTAAACCGCTCTCCCTTCCTTTCAGCTCTGGATGCTGGCCCTTGGCTGGAGGTGACAGATTAAAATGACATTTTATGGCTGATTTGATGATGTATGACAACGCCACGTCACTTGGCCGTGTGCTCTAGCATATCTGCATCTTCTCATTCATTATCTTTCCACGGTGGTTAATTAGTTACATAGACGGCTCAGCAGATGATCTGCATACTCATCTAATTAGGAATGAATGATTTTCCGGTGTTTGGTGTTAAGCCCATATTGGTAGACTCATAACCTCTCTCTGATAATGAAGGGGAGTGAATCGTAGGCTGTCTTTGCTGGCCAGGTCCCTAAACTGAACTGCTCTTGTTGAAAAAGGTTCTGTGTGGTCCCTTCAGTAAGTAGAATGATGGAGTGTTAAGGAGACATTGGGGTCTAATGGGGAAAGCTAGGAGCAGTGGGCATCCATCCATCCATCCATCCATCCATCCATCCATCCATCCATCCATCCATCCATCCATCCACAAACCCATCCCTCAGGCCCTCTCTCTGCTCTATGTCCGATCTCTGACCCAGGGTTAATTTGTTCCATAGCTGCTAGTAGGCGTGCCAGGGTAGTAGACTGAGGCCACAAACCTTTTAACTGCCTTTTTTCTGTTATAGTCAAGACCTCAAGATTAGGTTATGTTAAGTTAGGGTAGGTTAGGTTATGTTAAGTTAGGGTAGGTTAGGTTTGCTTAAAGGGAAACAACTGTGTTCCCACTTCTGACTGTTCCACTCGTATTGCAACATCAGATATTTAATTTTGAAGTTTTAATCAGTTCTTTAAAAAATAATTATGAGCACTCGTGTTTCTTGACATACATCCTCTCAAAAATATTGCCTATGTTCTTCTGGAAGAATTCTCCAAAAGGTTGTATAAAGTCATGGAATCGTCTTGCACGGTATTCTGTGAAAGTTAAAAGTTTATATATCTAACTAGCTATCGAGAGTGAGAAAGTTATAGGTGATTCTCAAAGTGTTGTTTTGGTTAAATCTGGAGTTTTCCACTATTAATTAATTTATTTCATTGTGTCTGTTCAACGCAGTGATTGGACTAGATGGAGGAATCACCCGTCTCTAATCCTTTCTTTTGTAATGAGACAGGCTGAGTTCACTTCTGGGATTTCTTTGCATGTTGATAGTGTGAGGCCATTTAAAAAAAATGAATGGCTTAGATTATACAGACGAATAGCCAATCATGAAGTTTTTTTTCTACAAAGGAAAGAAACAGGATCAAAAGCCCAGGTGAACCCTGAGGACACCAGTAATCAAAGATGATCTGAGAAGATCCACCAGCTGAGCAGCGTGATAAGATCCCAAGAAGACCTTTCCCTCCCACAGAAGACACAGTGCTTGGCGAGCGTTCAGTCCTTGCCTGGCAGAGGCCCCATCACACTGCAGGATCTACGCTGCAATTTCCCACGTGGTGCGGCGGGCTGTGTGTTCAGATCTGATAAACAAATTGGAACGTGGGAGACTCCATCCTCTATTCCCCAGGCCTGTTTATCATAGCTGCCTACCGGTGCCACCACCCATTCACCCTATTTCCTTATGGAAACGCTGTCCATTATGTTCTAATTAACCAACCAGTTTGCGACCCTCGGTGAGCAGATGAACCATTTATGGGAAACACCCCCCAGTACCCATGAGAAGGCCAACCCAGCCCCTTCCGTCCCCCTCCTCACTGGTCTGTCTCCCTTATTGTTTTATACCTCTCTCACTTCTTAAAATTTGACTGCACAAACAAATGTGCAGATCCTCAGAAATGTTTTTCTTGACTTTCTTTTGCCCCGAGAATTGGTGGACTTCATACTTTCGTACCTTTGAAATGACTCAAAATGCAGTCTCTTTATGACTCGCTCGCAATGCAGAAATCCTATTGAGTTCCATTCTGTTCACGTTCCATTTTATTAATGGTCTTTCTTCGACCGTCTGTCCTACCTCTTTCTCTCCCTCTCATGTGGTTTCTCTCTGTTCTTTTGTTCCAAAAACTGGGAAATAAAGGATTCATTCATACGGTTTCTCTAAATATATTTTGTTCTCGCATGCAGATTTGCAGTTCCTGTTGCTGTCTCTTCTCTGGTTGCATTCTGCACTTCTCATCTTCCTCAGTTTACACGAGAAAGTGTCTTTTTGTTCAGTTATTGCCTTTTGCTTTGTTTGGGGGGACATGGGGGTGGCGAGCGATCTAAACATACCAAGCTGCTCTCATGGCAATGGTATGGAGAGCATCACAAAGCTCCTCTGGCATGGTGCAGCCTGTAGGTTGGGGGCATTGAGGACTGAGAGGTTTTTGTAAACAGACAGATGCAGCGTGGTGAAATGAGGGCTGAATCTGGCCCTCACGGTTCAGAATGTTTTTTTTTTTTTTTAGACCACTTGTGCTTTGTTCTGATGCTCAGTTTCACAGTAGAAGTTCAGACCTGTACCATTATGCCAGATTCTTTCACTGGTGCATGTCTGCTTCTTCAAGCTGGCCAACAATTTCCCAACAAGGTCTTACACGTGCCAAAGTCAAGTCTTTCTCCCAAGTTTCCTTCATTCGCATGATAATTTTTCAGTATGGGGTGCTGCAGTCAGAGTGCGTTTTCTGATTCTCTGTTCCAATAACAGGCCTTTCCACTCTATGGGTTGTTTACATAACCCTCTACGCAAATCTCTTGGATATGCGTGTACCACCTTAAATAAATATAAATATAAATGCTATTAAGAGAACCCTGAGGATAATTTTGGGATATGTGGCTGCATCTATGGCTGTTCAGCTATACTTTGCAGGTGCCACATTGAGCTCACTCTGTAGCCGTACCTCCTGGCTTTATGTAAGTCATGACACCATACTCCAAATTTCCCAGCTTCACATGTTACATAGTATCTTTTCCTATCCCTTCTATTTGTGCATTTGTCTGCCAATTCATGGTATTCATTCCTGCAGTAATAGAATGATGAAGAAATAAAATAGCGAATGATCCTCAATGCTCAACTCAGCACTAGTTAAGGACTAACAGATCTCATTAAATTAAGTGATTTTCATTGAGAATTTTCAGTACATCCACAGAACACAGTTACAAAATAAAGTTTCACCCCATAGTTATTCACTAGTCAAAATTCAAAATGTGTAGATACGTTTGTTGTTCTTAGAGAACGCAGAACTCTTCGGGTTTAAAAACAGAACTCTTAGCTGCTTCTGTGTAGCGCATGTCCTTTCAGGAGAGAGAACCTGAGAACTGGTGGAGAATACAATATATTTTAAATAGAAACATCACCTTGTGAACACCTTGAGGATTTGAGAGAAGCCTGAGGGTGGGTGGGTGTGTGTGTGTGTGTGTGTGTGTGTGTGTGTGTGTGTGTGATCAACCTTTAATACAAGTCCACGGTAGCTGCTCTTCAACGGTGGCCATGCTTATTTTTTTGTTCTTTTATGAAACTAGAACTGAAGAGCCCGAAACTAGTCATGCACACCCCCCAATCACACAAAACTTAAACTAAGATTTTTGGTGTCCAAGGAAATTTTTTTTTTTTTTTTTTCTTCAGACCAAAGCTTCTACATACGTTGAGAGATATGAAGGTCCAAGTACAACCATGGCTCAGAGGTGTCTGTGTTGCTGTAGCCTTGAAGAGCTGGTGGTGCCACACATTTGTTTGGTTCTGATTTGGAGACTTTCAGAATTTCACGACGACACATATATGCGAGAGAAACTGCGGCCTGATTTACATGTTCCCGCCTTTCATTTCACTGCTAAGCCACAAAAACAAAATATATTTTTTTCCGTGTGACTTGGCAAAGGGATACACATTCACAGTAGAATTTTAAAGTGCAATGGCAGTGTGGTCAAACAGAATGCCACAAATGAGCTGAAGGGTAACGAATAAATGAATGTTTTTCTGTTGATACCACCACACAAATGTCATGACACCTGTTTTGGTTGCATATTGTCAAGCAGGGGCATTGCTAGACATGAAGCTCTACTGGGGCACAGGCCACCCACCCCCCGTTACCCATATGTTGTTGAAAGCTGAATGTGAGAGTTTACGAGGGGGCACACCACATAAATACTGGGGCACATGCCCCAGTAAAAGGGGTCTAGCGATGCCAATATCGTCAAGTGTTGATATTGTTTTCACACAGAATATGAAACTGCTACCTCAAGAAGCATCTTGATGTTCAGTTTTTCCTCAAATCAATTACATTTTATTGTCATCATAGCAGGCAGATGTACACTTGAGATATATCCTCACGTAAAAAGCTAATGGAAACGAGTGATTGTTCTGTGTGAAAATGCACCCTAATGTTGTTAGCTGGAATGAAATGTTGAAGTGAGCCGCCCTGCGAATGAGTGGTGTTAGACATGGCAGGTAGGTAGGGCCCAGCAGAGGGCTGATGTACGTGTTATCTGTTTGTGCAGTACTCTTTCCTGTCTTCATGCTGCACAAGTCGAGCATCCAGCCCTACCAGCGGGGCTTCTACTGCGACGACGACACCATCCGCTTTCCGTTTAAGAAAAGCACTGTCCCCACATCGGTACTGCTGGTCATGGGCCTCATTCTGCCCATTACCTCTGTAAGTCGGTCACAGTACGGCCACGCCTGGGGACGTGGGAGGCTTTGGGGGGGGGGGGGGGGGGGGGGGTTGGGGCTGCCCCCCCCCCGGGGGGGGGGGGGTGGTGGCATCGCCGC
>JAACJT020000028.1:16218822-16237715 GCA_009936485.2 Gymnarchus niloticus | reverse complement strand
GACAGGGCGGCCTGGCGTGCTGTGGTCCATGGAGTCGCGAAGAGTCGGACACGACTGTGTGACTAAACAACAACAAATATATTGATTCAGTTTATTGTTTTGCATGCTGGGCAAACAGGAAGATCATTTTTAATTATCTTTAAGATTAAGACTTAGATTCACATCAAAACAAACTGAGGTAACAGCAGCCATTATTTTATGGATTGCCAGAGATGTTTCTTACTTCCAAATTAAAAACTATTCATATATGTATATGGGTTTATACAGTATATGTAAGAATAATTGTATATCTCATATTGACTGGACACAAATTGTTAATATTAGACATCCATAAAAAAGGTATTACTGGGTTAAGGAATAATGTAAGAGAATGAATCTGAAAGTCACATACAGTGCCCGAGCCCATGGACAGTGTCATGTTTTGACTGTCAGTAACGTTTTTATAACATTTGCCTGCGTTCACGATAATCCCTCGCCTCCCCCCACCCCAGTTCTACCTGCAGTCCCGCTTCACGTGGCGAGGTGCACGGCTGCTGCGGCCCCTCCTACAGTTCACCCTCCTCATGATGGCCTTCTACACTGGCCTGTCCCGCGTCTCAGACCACAAGCACCACCCCACTGACGTGCTGGCGGGCTTCGCGCAAGGTGCCCTGGTTGCCTACTGCGTGGTAAGTATCGTCTTACAATTACCTCCTGGTCCAAGGACATTATTGAAGTTATATTAATAAGTAGACGTTATTTTAGAGTCTGTCCAGGAACTGTTCCTTTCAGGTCCCCAGTGCCTGTCACTTTTACGTTTACCGTCATCTCTGAGCGTGCCCGTTGTTTGAAATCTAGCACCATTTGGAATTTGCCTCAGTAGAGATGTGGCAAGAAAGAAGACATTTCATTAAAGCAGGCTAATGTTTACAGTAAAGATTAATGTTATTTTTTATACCGTTTGCCACAGCTGCTTTCTTCCTCTCCATAAATCAGCAGCCAGCTGAATAAAGTCACTGATAATGAAAAACACATTGCTTAGAACTGGTTAATGACTGCAGCAGTAGCCAGAGCAAAGAATTGAGCAGAATTATGTAGCAAGCATTCAAATTTAATCTTTTAGCCTTTCAAGTTTTTTTATTATCCAAATTTTGATAGGAGATTGATTAGGAAGGGTCTTGCTTTTTTTGTAAGGATTCAAATGCAAGCATGGGGATTTTCATAAAATATAGTTGCTTTCATGAAATCTTTACCACTGCCAGGTTCTAACCTGACTACTGTCACTGTGCTATCATGTTCATTTCCAGGCAACACTTGGCAGAAGTTCATGTGTGACACCCTACACGCTCTCAAGATCAGAACTGCTTTTAATGCTCACAAGCTGACATCAGTGATGTCCTCACTGTAGTAATAGGGTATCACTGCTAGAACCTGATGGGTTGTTACCTTTGATACCACAAAAAAAACCTCATGTTTTGCGATGTTTTCCATAACGAAAGCGTTTGTGTTTTGCTCAGCTTAGCTAAGAGTGATTTTCAGGTTTTGCTCTCCTAGCTTAGCTTTGGGCTGCAGAAATGATAGGTCCTTGAACTTCAGCTCTAAAGCTGGGTGAAAGAATTTTGACCTTTTCGCTATTTACTGTGGACATTCCGTGACTTTGCCGATGCTCTGCACCGCTGGGGTTCACACCATAACTATGGGAGAATATGTATTGTGAAAAAAGGCAATAGCACTATTAATAATGGGCTCGCGTTCTCTTCCAGGAAAAGAAGAAGTGTCTTGGTATTCAAAAACAGTTTTGGTTTCAGGAAAAGCCACATGCCAGTTTTCCATATTTTCAGCTCTTATTTGCATTTTTGTTCAGTCAAAAGAGGCCAGCTGGGTGATTCTCCTGACATGAATAGTGCCTCTCAATACCACTGTGCTAAATGGACCCACGCCACTGTAGTCTCATTGTATTACTGACCCTGGTCATTCCAGGGTAAAACTCACATCTGTGAGCAGCCGGACAGTACTCGTACGATTCAAATGACCCGAGCCACCCGAGCACATCATCACAGATAGGAGTGGCCAAAGTTTCTGACTTAATATGTCAGGCTACTTATTTTCATAGGTTTGAATTGAAGCAAAAGGTTGCTCATGGAATTCCTAGACGTTTTCCTGTTGTGGACGGGCTTGGATAGTTAAAAGCAGTTAAACGGGAACTTCGTTTGTGTCTTTATCCTGCGACGAAGTGTGTCACATCCCGTGAGGCTTCTTGTCCAGGATGGCATGACCTTAATGGAGATGGCCCACTTTAATGCATGCCAAAGGGAAAGGGCTAGCCAGACGCTGTGTTCCTGAAACGGTAAAAACAAGGAAGCAGCTGTGAAATCATACCAAACTTGCATTTCCCCTCTCTCTTGACTGGACTTATCATGGACTCTTTTCCCCATATTTCCGGACATTATGTGTCCTATAATTCTTTAAGGTGGCAAGGGTCAGTTCGTCTTAAATGTAGATAAATGTCAGTTCCCAAGAAAACAATGCAGTGAGAGAAGATTGCTGTTTTGCAGGTGCTCGTGTATGAAGTCGTGCAGCCCTTGTCACTCTACATCCATGACGGTTCCTCCGCCTTTTCTACATACTAAAATCTTTCCACCAGTCTCCACAATATTAATAATGTAATCAGGGAGAACGCTATGCCTAAATTCACCTCGTGTTGCACGTAGGACATGTTTACCAGTACAAATTCATCTTTTTGAGCCACTTGCCGTTCCTTTTCAATTGATTGTCTCCAGGCAAAGAACTAATCATAGAACGACTCGGCCTGACAGTGCACAGGCGCCCAAATCACAGGAAGAAGGAGAGGAGGCACAAGCCCGGATGGAGTAACGTTTAGTCACATGTTTCCTCCTCGGCTCATTCCCGACATGGATTTTTCTGTCGTTCCCTTGACTCCAAGATCTAGCCTTCTACTTGCCCGTCATTCTGTAAGGCTTAACAGGATGAACTGTCAGCATTAGGAAATGTATATTTCACATATGTTCCTACAAGTACATCGTGTGTCAGATGTGTTTGAAAACGGACAGATTGTGTGGTGCCAGGTCTCGGTGAGCCTGCTGTACAGCACACAGGCTTATAGTTCCCAGTCCTGCTGCTGATTGTGCATTCGTAACACAATGGGCTCCATAGCGTGAGGAAGGTCACTTACACTGGGCAGGTTATGACACAGGAAGCCTACCAGCTGTGATAAGGGTTCATTGGCAAATGTAGTTCAGAGGTCAGAATGTCCCCCCCGGTAGGTCAAAGTCTGGTGAGCGATGGTTGCATCTAAAGCCGAAGTTTGTGTATGATCTTCTGGTCCTGCAGTCTACTCGTGAAAAGCGATCAGTTTATGTCAGAGCAGGGCTGACTTTTCTGTGTTGCAGAACAAGGATGATTAACTCGCTCATCCTTTTTCGTAATGCCCACTTGTCATACTACAGAAATGAGGCAGAATGTAATTTTACACAGGGCACACATAATCTCTAGGGATAGTACATTGTGGAGGGATATCCTGACCTTTCAGTTGCTCACGAGTAACTGTGTATCCTTGGAATTTTCGTCCTAACATTGTGTGTGCCCGGCATTAGATCTACCACACTCCTCTTAGATTGCACCCATTATCCAGTTTCCAGCCTCCTCCCAGAGGACGTTTTGCCTTGTGTTATAGCTATAACCTGGCAGAAAACACCTTTCTATGAGTTCTTGAATCCTTCACCCAAAATAGGAAGCAAATTCCTTTTTTAGACCATGGATTTTCTGACTAGCATCGGTCTGCTTGCCAGATCTGATGTGAGAGACAGAGGAAATGTGACAGTACTTTTCCCGCTATCAAAAATAGTCCATGCATTTCCGCTCCGGTCACCAGCGACTCCTAAATGTGGACAGCTTGGGCACGCATGGTAGAAGCAGCTATTGTCCATTGCTAAAACTCATCTCAGATGTCGACTGGTGTTAATGGCCTACAGATGGCTTCTCTGTAGAAACCTCTTCCCATGATGCCCAAGGAATGTCTATCTGTGCATACCCCTCTTCTCCATTGTCAAAGTTTCATAATATGAGTGTGGTATGGCACATGTTCAAAGTTCATTCATTTGTTCAGTGTTTTGGTACTTATGATCTTGTGTTTGAGGAAATGAAAAGATTATTTTGTTGGCACTGGCAAAACGAGGTTAAAAATGTCCTCCCATGGATGTGGTGGTTGATGGATGTAAGGCGGAGATCAGCTGAAAACCTCTGGACAATATTCTGGTTCACCTGAAGTCGCAGTCGGTCCTCGTTCATGACTGCAACACGTAACAAAAATCTGTTTCCATGCCGGTTGTATGAAATCATGTCAGCTGCAAATCTGGTACCAAAAAAGACTAACAATGCAAGTGTGCGGCTCTTTACTCACGGATGACTTTTCTCATGTATTCCTGATTGTCTAGGGGAATGTTTTAAGATACCCAGCATTGGTCCATTACTGCCTTTCCCTTTCTGCCTAACCCTGGGAATCATACCCTGTATCATTAAAACAGGAAATGGTTCCTCACAAGCTTCCACCCACCAGATTCGAGTGATCTCATTCTTTAAAGAAACCATTTGTGAGTCATAGACTTTTATGTGTAAACCTGACCGATAACAAAGCGGTACCAGTGGAAAGTGTGTCTTCCGGGTAATTGTAGTCAATGGAGTAACACAGCGTATGTGTAATATAGCAGCAGTCATGTGAATGATATCTATTACATGCCAATATTTTTCTCACTGTGCCCCCGCAAGCTCCAGCTCGTTAGTAGTGCCTATCCTGATCTTGTGTACTTTGAGAGCAGGCGTGTCACAGAGTGCCTGTTGTTAACCCGGCAAGATTCCAGGACCGAGACACATGACTTGCTTCATTCTTTCAACTTGCTCTTTCCCATCTCCCAGGTCTTCTACGTGTCTGACCTCTTCAAACCCAAAGCCAAGATCCTCGCCTCGTCACCCTCTCCGGTCAAGAAGGAGCTTCTACCTTCAGCAGATCTGATCGACAAGAACAACCACCATAATGTGGTGTAAAGGAGCTCAATACCCCGGGACAATCTGAACCACGCAAGAAACAGAATCCTGTGACTGATGACGAGCAGCCACCCCTCTGCTCGACTTCCCCATCTGACACTAGAATGTAGGCAAGGAAGACTGACGTAATTCCTGCTACTAACACTTTTAATTGTTATTGTCATTAGAGCCCAGTTAGAGGAGAAACAACCTCTCAAATGTGAGTGCATTTTAAAACCTGTAACTGCTTTCCAACTTTCCTTGGAATGGCTGGCTCTCTTTTATCTGAGAGTAAAAAACCAGACAAGAAATGAAAAATGAAACCATAAAGGGAAGGAAATAAACAGAAGAGGAAACGTAAAATGGGCTTAAGGACTCGCCAGTCCTTCCCTGCTACAGAACCGGCTTTGTGGTCCTCTTCTTTTGAGGCCTTTTTTGCATATAAGACAACAAATTCCTGAATAATAGGAATCCTGCAACATTACTAGCACAGAATGTTAACAGCATAAAATAACTCACAGCACTATATCCAAGCTAATTGCCACCATATTCTGCTGCAAATTGGATGACTGAAAAGAAGGGCTTTATGAGACATCGAAAGTGCTTTTGTCCTCTTCCGAGGAAAATGAGGATTCCCGGCATAAAGGAGCCCGCATCACCACAAGGACTTGTTTGTGCCTTTAAGATGACCGCAAACAAACATGTAGTGTGATTTTAATTACGACACACATTCAGCGCTGTGACTTTGTATGGGGGCGCGGTGTTTTCCAGAGGGTGAAGAAATGACAATGTTTTTTTTTTGGGGGGAGGGGTGGGGGGGTGGAAAGACATCACCAGCAGTACTCCAAGCCATGGTGGGCTTCAGGCGGTGGGCCCAGGGAGGTAAGGTGGGTCTGTCATCAGGGCCCAAGGGATTGACTCCTGGGGGACTGATCTCAGCTGTGGGCTCTTTCCGCTGGTTGGGAGGGGCCCCATTAGCCCATTTGCTACTACACCAGATAAGCCCCCTTCCTTAAAAAATGCGGCTTGACCGTGCCTGACTTCAGATTATGTGCCACTGTGTGCCTATGGCAGGTCGAAAGTGTGGACTGTTGTTATGTTTTTAAAAATGGAAAAGAAAACTGTGGATTTTAATTATTTGTTAGAACTGCATCTAACATTTTTAATACTGTCCATTATTAATAATGGTAATGTACAGTTCACATTTGTACATCACTTTTTACGCAAGAACCGAAAACAAATCTATCTCACATGATATGAGTCTTTCATATTGTTTAGTCCGTCCTATCATTTCAAAGACCACAAGCTGTTTTTTTAATAACTGTATAAATACTGTATATATCACTAAAAAATAACTATGTAAAATATTATGTGTGATTTTTTTTTAGATATATCCACTATGAATTTAAATGTTTGTGTTGTGACCTGTGTTACCTGCAAAGTGCTGCTTAAACGAAAAGCATTGATTGACAATATTTTGTATTTAGTGAACTAAAATATTCTGGATTTGTAAGGAGAAGAAATCTCATTACAACTACAGATGAAAAGATATATTTTAGTATTTTTGTATTGTCTGTTTTTGTACAAAAGTAATATTTAGCATTTTTCCCTGCTAAATGTACTTAGTTATAATACATATGCCTTTAAATAAAAACCTCATCACATAAACACGCCCCATGTTGTTGAAGTTAGTTCTGTTACATTTAACTCTGCGGCTGTTGTGTCTTGTGTTTTGACTGGTTACTCTATTCCTTTATTTTATTAGCAAGCTAATAAGAACTGGTTGAAAATCAGGTTTCGACACATATCAAACTGCCTCAAGACTTCTGGGTGTTGGAATGGGAAATGAAAAAAAAAAATTAACTTGGCAACAACAGCATGAGAAATAGATTTATAGGCATAAGGCTTGTTTAGTGCCTGCATGATGTGTTTTGTTTACAGCATATTCCAGGAGGAGTGTTTTGTTTTGAATGCAACCCCAGTTCTGTGAGAGGAAAACCAACCAGTTGAACACCCAGCTCAGGGCAAACCGCAGGGATACTGATACACAGAAGACTGCATTTTGATAATTATCACTGCAATTTGATCATTTCATACAGTCAGAGTTTAAGAAGTGGGCCTGTTTATGTATTGATTTATGTCAGTATTGTCTCACGTCCATCGGCAGAATTTAGTTAGTGGATGAGATCAGCAACGTGTGTCACTCTCAGGTTAAAAAGCGTACTGTATGATATATCATTATTATTTTGTTATGTATTTAGAGTACAGCTGACAGCATTGATAGGCCTGAGAGCCCAGTGACGGCTGTGCTGTTTTTCATTCATTTATATGTATGGTAACTACAGCTCTCATCAATGAATACTGAGATACCAAACATGAGGTGAATTATAAAAAAAAAAGAACAAAAGGTGTTAACCAGCTTAGAGAACATGATGTAATGACAGTAAAGACAAAAACCTGTGGGCGATTATGAGAATGTGAGAAGTATGGAGAGGCAAAGGTAACAGAGAATGATAAACAACGAGGAAATTAAAAATGATGGTGGGACACTTGACATCTGACCAAAGAGAAGAACAGTCCTGCTTGCCTTATGAACCATGTACAGCAGGGGTAAGAGGGCTTAACATCTGCCGAGAAGGGTCCTACGATGACACGTCTGGCAATAACCTGGAAATGCTGTTTTCTCCTACAGCCTCGATTAGGCAAAACTTTCACAGGAGGAGGCAGCGGTGATTTCCTTTAGGGTCACGTGGTCCGTCTTAGTTGGTCAAGCAAGTGTACAGATTTGAGCGTCAGCACGCTACGAGGGTCCTATGTGGAAACGTTTGACTGGGGAGGCAGGCCTGCACTGCGTGTGTCTGGAAGGAACTGCCGGCGTGTGACTGTTTCTGGCATAATGTACCGCAAAATCGCCGGCACAAGAGGGGTACTGTGACGAGGGAGGTGCAACCTCCAAGGCTGGTGGAGTGTCAGCATGGAGACAGGGACCCCAGGGGACGAACTCTAGCTATCAGAGTCTCTTTTCACTCCAGCCCCGAGGAGGAGGAAGGTCGACTGGGGTGCCATTCTGGGATTCCTTTAGGTAAACCTTGTGCATTTCAATCACTCTTAAGAAAATAAAAATCACAGAGTCAGACATTCGGTTCGTACTGAGAGCAGTTAAACGATGAGCCAGCTGGCCTCGGGTACGAGCCGTGAGTGTCGCATTATCTGTATAACCTCTCTGTGTTCCTGAACAGTGCCGTTTCTATGCACTTTCACATTGGTTTGCTCAGGACTGAATTCTTGTATAAATGGCCGTTCAGTGTCATTTCTGCCTCGATGTTCTGCTGAGAAGTCATTCGTATTCAGCAAATCTGTACACGGTATGGCGGTAGCTAAACTATTTTAATCACAATCATTTATATTGTGAAACGCAATTTAATTACACATTTTACAAAATTAAGGTAACAACAAACAATAATAACAGCAGCAGTGACAGTAGTGAAGAGGTCTCCCACATTAAATTTCTCCCCTACATTCATTACACTGATTGAGTCAATAATTCTCTGAAATGGCCTAACTTTGCATTATTATGAATGGAAATTTTTGCTACAAGGATACGTTTTTGAAAGCTGACATTAGTACATTGTGAAATGCACTCAAAACATCAAGTGGAAGGTCCTGTTGGTATAAATGTGAGTTCTACATGGGCACATTAAGCACTAAGATGCCCACTGCACATGCACTCTGGACCTTCCAGTACAGGCTGTACTCAATACACTGTAATTGAATGGATTCATGCATCTGGTCCTGATCATGAAACATGCCCTTCCCTTAGCCCTGTAGGATGTTCTAGATGGTTATTAGATAAGGTGAAGAGAAAAGTCTCAAGAGCAGCGGAAGCTTGCCTTCTGGAACGTTTGCCTTCTAGGTTATACTAGAATTCGGTTTGGTCTCAAATTCTCAGCTTCTCGGTTTTGTCTTGGCGTTCCCGTGGGGTGCAGGAAAACTTCTGAAAGCTGCAATTCAGACTACATCTGCATTGCAGTGTTAGCTAGCCTGTTTGTAAACAAAAGCATATTGTTTGCATGGAAATTGAAAAGCAGTTTTTCATTTTCTGACCTTTTTAGTGCTGTTTTGTGAACCTCAGTAAGGTACTGAGTGATCCGGCATTTTCTTTTGAGGAGCTAAATGAAAATCCTGTCTTTTGGTCCCGTGTCACTCAGCGCACTCCCCTGACGTGGGTATGCAGAAAGTTTTGGGAGGGGGAGAGGTTTCAAAGCAGCGGTGGGACCACATGCAGCTTGGTTCTTCGGGAGCCAGCAAGCTCATGCAAACTGACAGAAGTCAGCCTTTTAACGATCACGGCACTTTGAAAAAGTGTGTCAGTCTCTTAGATCTCTCAGCTTTGCGGTTGGGATTTTTGAAACTACAAGGAAGGTCAGTCCCGCTCTCTGCTACTTTGCAATTAATTGTATTTGCAAATGAAGTGGAAACAGGAGAATTGTGCATGTTTGAAAATGATTGGGTCACATGGCTTCAATTCAGCAGCTGTCAGCCGGGTACATTTCATATTCAAGATGACCGTCAAGGTCTGCATGGAGTTCAGAGCTGTCAAAGGCATCAAACCACATTTTTTGCAGCTTAGACTAAGTGTTTGGTTATAAACAGTATCTCATTTTGAAATCAGATACTATGCAGAACCTGGACTATTGCCAGTGTAGCTGGGTTTCTGTTGTCATCTCATGATTTTGATTCCGCACCCCAATGCCAGGATCAGGTTTAAGGATGTAGAAGACGTTCTCAGATGCTTCCTCAGATTCAGCACTACCATTCAGGTGATGACATGCAAAAAACATCATGATGGATAAAAATGACTAATTACACTGTTACAGTTTCATTCTTAGGACCATTTTAGTATTTTTATATTATGAGCGTATTCTTAATTTTTGCACCTATGGTTTAAACATAAACATATTTGTTTGTACTGGTCTCTAAGTTTAGCCTGAGAATCTGTCCAAATTTACCTTCTATAATCTGTAAAATTTAGCTTGTGTATATTTCCTTGGATCTACGATAACGATTTTCTAACTTTCTATTCCATCCTTCCAAACTGCTTAATTGTATTCAGAATTTTGGGGAGGGGCTGGAGCCTATCGCAGGCAGGGGACACCTTCCATGGGGTGCCAACCCATCAGAGATTACAGTCACACACGTGCCCACTCTATCGCACACTATGGATAATTTAGCCATGCCAATTAGCGTACAATACATGTCTTTGGACTCCAGGAGGAAAACGGAATACCTAGAGAAAACCTGTGAAGCACAAGGCGAACCGGCAAACTCCATGAACACAGAGCTGGAGGCGGGACTTGAACCTCCAACTCTAGAAGTGCAACACAACAGTGCTAACCACGTTCCGTTCCATCATTTTGTTTATTACAAGTCTTGTAAAAATTAGACGTTGTAAAACTTGGTTGATCTGAAGTAGTTCTGCTTGTGTACTTTACATAAAAGGAATAATATTAAAATAAAAACAGATGTCACTAGTGGAAAGAGAGGCCATATGTTAAAAGTAGCATGTGAAATATCTTATTAAACAAGTTGTTTCCTGCAGTGCAGAGAGCCTTCATCAGTGGCTTCCTGTTCAGACAAATATGAAAAGTCAGCTTATCGATCCTGAGTGTAGAAGCTGGTTGCCCCTTTAAACCCCCTGGTGCTACGTTTGTCCCATGGATGCATCTGCACAGCTGAGGGCTATGCGTCTGTGCCTAAAATGTCAGTGTGGCCACATGCTCCATGCCTACACTATGCAGATTCGCCAGGTTTTTCAGTGAAGATTTATGTGGGTCACCGGCAATAATTCAGGCCACGGCAAGACGGTCTGTCTGCGTGGGGAGTTCAAGCTGGCCCAGGCGCCCTCCAGGACCACCCCTGTTTTTTGGGTCATTGACTCTGAGCCCTGTGTGAACCACAGCCCCCCCACCCCGTATTTTCCTTGCGCGTGTAGACATGCCGCCGGCTGCCCATAAATAAGCTCAGGCATCTGCTCGGCCGGCACACAGGGGCGTGAGAGGCATTAATTAGACGACTATTTGCTGCCTTCTCCAGCTCTGTCGGGTCTTCTGCTCTGCCAGCATTGGCAATCTATGAGAAGAGTCTCTCTGAGCGCACAAGCATAACTGCAAGCATTCTCAGATACAAGAAGCAAAAAATGACAATTCTAATTATTTTGATTGCCGCAGTTTTAATAAGCATAATGTCCTGGTCAGACCTTGAGAGAATTAATTAACAACTGACCAGCAGCCATTCATTTTCCAATGCTCCATAGTCCAGGTCATCACAGGGCACACCCACAAGAAAAATAATAATAATAATAATAATAATAATAATAATAGTCATCAGTCCAACCTAGTCAGGGTAGTTGGAATAAATAGAGAGATGAAGAAATTTGGACGAATGCTGTTTGAATTCAGTCAAAATGAGAAAAATATGTGTACAGAAAATGTCGTCCTTTTGCTTTGGGAGTGACAGTTGTCTCATGGGGACTTAAAGTGACAGCGTGTCTCATGCCAGTTTTCCACTGGGCACTGCGTCTCATGTACCACACAGCCCAGCCAACTTGCTCTCGCTCAGAAGGCCAGGCACTTCATGGCCGATTTCAAGCCTGTTACCATCCCATTGAAGCTGGAAGAAAACACATTTTACGCTTGTGAACGTTCCCAGAGCACAGAGACCGGCCTTCCTCAGTGAGACAGCAGGGCAGGAAGTCAGTCGAAAAGGCAACGCTACCCCATCTATACAAATAAACACCGAAAAATGCACTTAACCACATCTCTTGTTTTTCAGCATCTTTTAAATATTTTTGCAGCAAACTTTTGCAATCCTGCTCGGGTACTCTGGTTGTATTGCTCAGGGTCGTTTCCTGCTGTCGGAAACCTAACAACATGTGACAGCTGTGCTTCTTTATCTCCCTAGGAACTTATAAGCAAAAACAGTAAACTACTTATGCTCAGCATTTGATTAGGATGACTGTGCAAAATGAAATATTTCACTGTCCGTCTTGCCTCATAACCTACTTTTTGCACAGCCATCTCCGTTTCCTCTAGCAAAGCCTAATTTTTTCTTGAAATAAAATGACGTTCATGAAGGATGTGCAGAATCAAGTGAAGTCAAGTCAAGTCAAGTGGGCTTTATTGTCATACGTCCAAATCTGAGTACACAGTAGCAGGAGATGATCTCTCTCCAGACTCACGGTGCAACATGCAGACAGGAAGTGACACACAACGAAAAATGGGATTTACAACAATTCGAAATGTAAGAACACAGAGCACTGCAGAAGACCCCTTCAAAGTTTGTAAATAGTGATGGGCTAGCAAAAGCTGCCATAGAAACGGCGAAGCCTGCTATGATATGAAAGATATTTTAACAAATATTCTGACTGGCGAAACATTGGAAAGAGGTCATGTCCTGATGGAATCCTATAGAAGTTTAAGTTATTCAGCATGGAATGCTGATTCTGACAGCCGTACACACAACCCGACATGTTTGCTCTAAAAGTTTGACAAAAAGGCTAATGCTGTATTACTGCCTAGAGTTTTCATTCAAAGATAAACAGCGACACTTCCGTAAGCAAGTTCCGCATGCTTTTTTTCAGCAACGTAGGCCATGAGCCCAACTACACACAAAAGATTAAGTTTATGGGGAAGGACAAAGAATGGACTGTTTTTCAATGTTTTATTATTCATCCTCTGAGGGTTTGGTCCAAACTCAGCATAGTATGGACAGAACTATACATCCGTGCTGAGGGTAGGACCTTTCGAGTGCAGCATCGATAGGACTCTACATTCGGAGAGAAGAGCAGAGTGTTGAGGATAAAAAGGAAAATAGGAAGGCAGCCTCAAAGTCAAACAGGAATTTGTGCTTAGTGAAAAGCTGGAAATTTACTAGGTGTCCCTCCTTTGGTGTGTTTGACTCTTGAAACTGACATCCAAAGAGATGATGCATTGGAATGCAGAGCCAAAGCTTACTGAGATGGTGCCTTCAATGTCATGTCCATGGAGATCAGAGGGAGAAGTTTTAAAACATCTCCCCAAACCGGCCAAATTGGCACTACTAAATAACAGATATACCTTAATAGGTCCACTAGCCAATTCATCAATACTTACTTTTCAAGTGTTTTTGATGTCTTCAAGCGAATCACTGTCAATACAGTGGCTACTTGCAGATATAAATCAAAGACAATGCAAGTATTGTGTGAAATACCCAAAGTGTGGTGTACTAAAATAAGAATGTTTTACGAATATTCAGTTTTCATCATGATGATCCATCACGGCTTCGGAGTGTAGACACAGTTACTAGGGTACTCAGTCCTACGCAAAGCTTTAGGTTGTTCAGACTGTTTTGGTTCAGCGACAGAGAGAGTTGAGAGAGAGAGGAACCTTACATAAGCATCACATAAGCCGACTGCACTCCATGACCCCAAAGGTCGGGGGTCAGCAGGTAACAGATGGAGATGAAAGACGGATGATGTTTTATCGTTGTTGTCTACGGGAACAAGGAGCCGTCTGTCGTGTGAGTAGGAGCTCTCACTCCTGAGTAGCTGTGCGTGGCAACAACTGTTCAGCACATGTTCACACAACAGAGAAAACAAACTCGGTGTTTACGGCCTGCATCGACGCTCTATGAATGACTTCAGATCACAAAATCCTTTTGCCCATTTGGCACAATATGTGAGTGATTTTTTATAACAGTGGAGTCATTTTCATGATTCATTCAGTTCCAGTATCACTATTGATCACCAGGCTAAGCTCTTTGCCACGCGATATTTGTTTCTGGCAAAATCAAAACTAGCCACCTCCAACTCACCGCCATCCAACACTGATATTTTTTACTAAAAACAGCCACCAGTGGCGGTCTAGACCATTTCAAGTATGGGGGCCAGTCTGGGGCCAAGCTGGGGCCAGTTGTTGTATTGAAGGGGCACCTATGGAATGAACCCTGTGTTACCGCTATTCAAATTACAAGTTAACAAAACAAATTCTTTTCTAGAGGGGCAAGTGTGAGTTCAGGACTAATTACGCCCTAGCCAACCCTGTCCACCCCCTAGAACTGCCTCTGAATACCATGTAGTAGAACTCAATACTGATTGGATAAGTGACACGTGCATCATCACAGACAGCCAATGACTGGCCAGGTGCCTGATAGACCACTTAAGCAATGGGCAGGGCAGTCGAACCCGGACCCTTGGAGGAACGAGGTAAGTTTGTTTCACTGCCAGGGGCATTTAAACATGAGCTGAAGTATGCAACCAAAATTTTATCGTTTTCTCTGAGATTCTATTAACTTTTTCATGAATATATTATAGAATGGTGATCAAGACATTAGTATTCTTTTAACATACATATATTTATTTCTTATATATACAACTTATTTTAAGGAATAGGCTGAAGTGCAATATATTATTACATTTAAAAAAAGTCTGTTTATTTATGTATAATTTGTGGAGCTTATTTTTATGATTATTCAGCTTAGGCAGTGAATAAGTCATGTGAAATTAATATGTGAATGAAATCAGCTTCTATTCAGGCTGAGCTGTGTTTGGAGAAAGTCAGTCTCAAGAATGGAGTCTGCCGGGCGCGGACCGTGGTTCCGCTTCGCTACCCGGACCGTAAACAGAAGGAGAAGGTGTGTATTGTTACTGCACCATCTAGAACAGATAAATGGACTCACTGTGTGGAAGCTTGGCAGGTACAGAATCTGTAGGTTTGGCAAAGGGTTCCTCACCGTAGCTACAGTAAACAGGGTCCATGGGCCATAGCACAGAGCCCGGCTGGATATAGCAGTTCTTTCACACTGCTGGGTAGTCCCATACCTAGAGGGCTGCTTTCAGTACAACCACTCCCTGACTCGCTCTTCTCCAGCCAGGCATACAGAGTGGGTCCAGCCATCACTAATGGTGCATGGAGGCCCGTCACCCATCCAGGGTGGCTTGATTTACGGTGAGAACCAGTGAAAGGAGAGGAGAGAGGTACTGATAGCTCCAGGTGTGCCTCCACAGGGCAGAGTCTGTCCAATAAAGATGCCTGTTTTTCTGTCTGCTCTACTCTATGCAAGTCCTTTGCTGCAGCCAGACATACTGGGAAGAGGAGGTTCCGAGTGGAAATGGGACACTCCAACGTCTAGTGTGCTTTCATTGGCAAGACACGGGCAGAGCCACGCAGTCTGTGCTTTTAACTCACAAAAAGCGCTAGTTGTTTCCTACTCGGGTGACTGAAAACGAGTTTGTCCTGTTTATCCCGAGAGGATCTCAGACATGCCTTTAATTTATTTCAGTAACGACATTACAGCTTGAATACTTCTTGAATACTATCCTGAAGTTTTATTAGTGCCTGTTTTCTGTTGAGCGGGCTGGAGTTGTTCACAATGTAAAAACAGCATTACTGCTATTCAAGTGAGGCAGGGTGTGGTCCAATTGGGCATGGTCTGACTGGGTGTGGTCACTGGGATTGCTGATCGGTGGTTATGGGATGTCAGTTACAGTATAATAAAAGTAATGGCCCCATTCATCAAAAGTTTTTAAATGTACAAAATAATAAGCATATTTGTATTCTTCAAATAGCATAAATTCATATCTATACAGGCCATTACATTTGAGCAATTTAGCAATTAAAAAATGGCAGCATCTTGATGAAATTAGTGATCTATGATATAGCATTAATATAGAATATATTCTGTTCAAACAGCAATGGCAGTTTTTTTAGAAAGCCATGCAATTCTTTAATTTGACTCTCCTTATGATATTTACTAAAGTCACACCGAGACCTTTAAAAACTATGACATGCCCTCACTACAGAGGTCCATCACCATTGGATCAGCTTTTTCAAAGCTAAATCAAGTAATACTTCATTAAAAGTAATCGCTACCCATACTCTGTCATAATTCCATTTTTGGTTTATAAACAAAAAAATATATATTTTATGACAATTTGTTTGAAACCCATGAATTACTGTTGCAATAACAAAAAAACCATAATAAAAAATGAAAGCTAGCATGTTGATACTGCTTTGTGTCTCTGATTGTGTCTGTGTGTTTCCTCTGGGTACTCCAGTTTCCTCCCCTAGTCCAAAGGCATGCCGTTAGGCTAAATTGCATGCATGCATGTGCCCTGAGATGGACAAGCACCCTGCTCAGGGTGTTCCTCAGCCTGGGAAATCTCTCCCCCATGACCTCCTGGATGGATGGAAAGACGTTCAGACTTTGGGTGCTGAGTCTGCTAACGATGTGTTAATCCGTGAACGTACCATAAAAGGCCACAGTAATGGCTGACAAATTGGTGCTGGCTCTCCTGTGTGAATCAGGAATTCCAACACTCATTTCCCCACACCTTCTTCTTCAGTGTCATTGTTAAATAAATGCATGGATATGCTTGTCCCAGGAACAAATGTCTCTGTGGGTTACATGGAGCTATACCGTTATACAGTACCAACGTAATAAAACAATCCTTATTAAAGGAATTAAGAAACAATCACTTTATTTTCCATTATTTAATGGTTGTAATGTTGCTTGTAAATGATGCATCATACAGGCTGTAGGAGCCCATCTTGGCTCTCCTATGGCCTGGAGTATCTCAGACTGATTTAAAGCACCCAGTCTGTGGCCTTGTGCTGAGTTGTTTTTTGGAGAAACAGGTTTCCTGGGAGAGCTTGGGGCCTCTCTAGGCCAAGCTCTGTGCTGAGGATCTCTATGGCTGGCTTTAGAGAGCACTCAGCCTGGCCTTCCACATCCCAGGAATGTGCTGAGTGGCCAGCCTCGCTCTTCCTGCATCTCTCTCTTTCCTGGTGAGTGAAAATGAATTCAGTGACCTACATTGCAAGCTCCTCACATCTTTCCCTGCTAAATAGCAGATTAGCAGACTCTGTAACCCTCCTCCACACAGCCTCAGACAAGCACAGAAAAGCCTCAATAGAAGGGAAGAGAAAGGTGCTGACCATTCATATGTATATGTACCCTTGGAACCATTTAAACTGAGAAAATAAAGAGGGCTTGCCTTCTGTATTCCAATTTTCACACTTTCTGTCACAAGATAAGCTCCCACAGGCCTCTGAAAGGCAGATGTTTTTGTCCTGTGAAAAGAGCGGCTGGCTGGACATTCACCATGACCCCATACAGTGAGGTGTGTAAGAGCTGCTTGCTGGACAATCACCATGACCCCCTACAGTGAAATGTGTAAGAAATGCTTGCTGGCTGACCCACGAGTAGTTTTAACCTACCTGGAGAAACTTGCGCTGCAATTTCTGGAAAATTTGCTGTTTTCAAGTAAAGGGATTTAATGTTTTTTTTTTCCACATAGTGAGAGCATTAGCACATTTTTGGAAAAACACTCCCAGGCTCATAAAATTATCCCAACGTAGTCAGCTTATGAAAAATAAGTGGATTCTGAAATCAGAGAGTATTGCTTTAAATGAATCTTTTGTGTTCATAATTGCTGTTTTGTGTGTATTTGACATCATGTACAAAAGATTCACACATTCCTGGAATTAACAGTCCTGTGTACCATGGAGAAGACTTGTTATAATTCAAGGATCAATACGGTTTAATGAGGTGAGGCAGACTTAAAATGTTCAGGTGGGTTTTGCTGTGACTGCTTTAACTTGCTTAGAATGTCATTCATAAGTCAAATTTTTGAGTATTGTTCACATAATTTCAAATTCCAGTTAGCAGGTCTGTTTTCCTTCTCTCTGCCTTTTTTCAATACTTTTCTTATGAACTGTAGAGTTCTGCTTTATCGTCGCAAAATTAATGCTGACAGAAGAAACTGTTTTGCATATTGTTGGCATGGCAACCTGAGACAGACAGCCCTTTTCTTTATGGACTTAAATCAAGCTAAGTTAATGGTGCATATTTTGCTTCACTTTTCAGACATTTAACAACAAGACACAGATATTTTCCTCAAAGCTAAGACACGACATTCTCAGTCATTTTCTGAGCATAATTATAATGCATGTGTTTTATTCTTCTTTTTACACAAATTTTTCAGAATTTGTTTAAGAATCCCCCCCCCCCAGGTCAGGTCTTCCGAAACTTCACAGCTGCCCCCCCCGACATAGATTATGACTCCGGTAAATTAAACGTTTCTTTCAGTTCACAACTGAAAAGATGGGTGTGAAGCAAGGCTATTATGTACTAATTATGAAGAAATTTAAATTTGCAAACAGCTGATTGTCGCTGCTGACTGTCCTCAGCAAGGATCAGGGACCTTTGTTAGAACAGTAGGTTTCATGCTGAGTCATAAAAAAACTGACACCGGAATAAAAAGCACCTGCTTTCATAATGAGCGGGGTGATCTCCGCAGTGGAAAATCACACAGCCAGGAGCCGTGTGTTCCCACATCCAGGCAGATGCATACCTCTGAATGCACATGCAAAAAAACATATTTGTTCCGATCACCTTGAGAATTCCAGGTGTCAGCGACCATTGACCATTGACATTTGTGAGCTGTTGTCTTTGCTGCCTGGGTTACATCTGGAAGTTCCTTTCACTCAGGCAAGGTCATCTCCATGAACCAGGTGTGCTTAATTGCAAGGTGCTTTAACGACCCTTACCCACGGCAAAGCTCGTTTCTCTAAGCATCCGAGCAGTGACATGGTCTAGGTTTGCTTTGTGATGCTAGAGGTGAGGCTACTGATTGGGTATGATCGTTCTTGCCAATTTTCCATGAATTAATCAACCAAGGTGGAGGACTACGGGAAGTCAGCACAGCTTGCCCGGTGACTTCTCAGTGAACCATCCTCCAAAAAGGTGTTAAGTATCATGAACAGTTTTCATTTTCATAGATCACTATTCTGTAGCCAAATGTATTGGATACAGCAGGAAATGGCTTTCAGGAAAAT
>JAACJT020000028.1:16194414-16218016 GCA_009936485.2 Gymnarchus niloticus | reverse complement strand
AACAGTTTTCATTTTCATAGATCACTATTCTGTAGCCAAATGTATTGGATACAGCAGGAAATGGCTTTCAGGAAAATCCATCCATCGTCTAACCATTCATTTCAGTTAGGGTCATGGGGAACTTGGATCCTATCCCTGGCAGTGTAGGACAGAAGGCAGGGGTAGACCCTGGATGGGATGCTGGTCCATCACAGGGCAGAGGGCAGGGGTACACCCTGGATGAGATGCCGGTCCATCGCAGGGCAGAAGGCAGGTATACACCCTGGATGGGATACAGTTTATCGCAGGGCATATATATACAGTACATGACCATAATCATACCGTATGGACAATTTAGAGACACCAATTAGCCTAGTTGCATACTTCTGGACTGCAGGAGGGAACCAGAATACAGGAAGAAACCCATGCAACAAGTCGCAAAAATGCACACTCCCCACACAGTTTTGAACGGCCAACCCTGCAGGTGTGAGCCAACATGCTACCGAATGAGCCACGGTATAACGAAAGATTTTTCGCAAAATTTTCCATATCAAATTAAAAATGAATCCCAAACCGGCTGTTATTATCAGCCTCCCGTCAATCTGAGAGGCCCACGGAGCTGCCAGTGGCAGCCAGCCGAGCGTGCTGTAGGTGCAGGAAGCGGTGCAGCTGTGGACCCCAGGGTGGAAGCGGGGGCGAGCGGCACGTTGGGCTCCCACAGACTCGGCCCTCCAGCCTTGTTGATGAAATGCGACACTGGGACCATCAAACCGCTCCTGGGATTTAACCACCACCTGCTTGAGGGACTGTTGCCTTTACTTAAACCTCAGCTGTCCTCGACCCACGTTGCTGGAAAAACATTCATTAAACTGGATATACCTGCACCACCCAGCCCCCCCCTTTGGCTGTGTCCGGACCAGAAGAGTTAGCCTGTAGGCTAAAGCTGCTTTTGGTTTTCCCTGAAATCAGCTGATCCTTCTTTCCTCGACTGCTGAAAATGACGTGGTATTGATGAGTGGGATATGTTTACCTACGGGAATGGAAATATTCAGTGGTATAAAAACATAAATGAATGACGTGTTGCTGGTAGTGGACTGTAAATTTAATTTTTGCCGCCATGCCACATTATTGCATCAGAGCCTTTTTGGGATGAAGAACAGGGTGAGAATATAGCCGTGGTTCACTAGCCAAAGTTTAGGAATGCAATGTTTAGGATATTCCGTGGTATTTTAGACTTAATGTAAAGGTATCTTTGCGTAAAATATTACTAAATGGAGATCAGCCCCCAGAGGCTCTAAGGTCCTACCTCCCGTCGTCCTTTATAGTAACCCTTTAGCAGAAGATCCACACTCCCGTTTCACTGTCTCTGGCTCTAACTTATCAGGTCAGCACCAACAGGCCAGTAATGCAAGGAATGTGCATGGAAGCTGCGTCGGGAGCAGCCGGAGACCTTGGCAGAAGGTTCCGGAAGAGTAAAAGTCCAAAACTGAGGCTTGGGTTAATCCGCTCGTCTCAGCTCACCTATGTCAGGCAGAGCAAAAGCGCCCTCTCGGTGAAGGACCAGATTTACTGGGACGGAGGCTGACAGTTTCAGGTGCCCCTCTGCTGGTATCATGCAGGCCTGGCAGGGCTCACTGCTAACAGCTGCAGTGATAAATTATGTCAGTAATCCCTGAACTCGTGTAGGTAACAAGGACGCTTTTCCCATTTTGTTTTCTACTCGTTAGTCCCCAGCTCTAGTCTAGCTACTGTGGTGTACGTACGCCAGTTGCCCTGGGCGCTCTGTTCGGGAAGGAAGTCTCTGTGTTTTAGCGGAGTGAACCTTTGATGTGGTATAGTTATCTTTTTGTTAAAAGTAATCCCTGTCCAGTGAAAGTTTGAGGGTTGAAGTTGAGTTGGTCTTCTGAAGAATAGGAGCATCCTGGAAGTCATGCTAGCCTTAGCGGGGCATTCGAACACACACACACACACACACACACACACTCAAAGTTACTAGTTCACCTGATCTATGTCTTTCTGGTTACGACTTTTAAATGAAATATTCACTTTGGTTGGTGTGTTGCATTTCAATTGATTGTATGAAGGTATCAGTCTACATACAGTCAACATACCAGAGTGTACAGTTTTAATTTGGGGACTGGGTGAGTGGCTTGGGGGGGTCATGATACTGTAAATTGATATCGACATCTGATGATTCATCAGTCAAGAAGAGAGCCCAGGGTGAGTTATTCCACATTAAAGGCATCCAGAGTCCTGGAACCATCACTCCATCCATTTTCTGTAACCGCTTGTCCAGAGCAGAGTCCGTGAACCGTTTGATTTAAAAACATTTACGGCCCAATTCTCAGGTTAAATCAGCAAATTAATGTTTCTCTTGGTCACCTTTGCCTGCGTTCAGGGTGATCGGGTGAATTCTGCTATTTCGGAGAGGCCTTCCAGACAAGCTTGGTGTGAATGAAAACTCCACTGGGAGGAACACAGAGGGTCCCATTCAGCGGAGGGACGTCTCAGCTGGTGGAGCGATGGCAAGCAAGCAAGCCGCATACTGCTCCTGCAGAATCTTGGAGAGGCTCCAGCTGGACCTTATCTCCACACGGCCAGCGATGGGCCTCCCGTCAGGGTGACCCTTTCACAGTCTGTGAGATGTGCTGAGAGACCAGGCCATGCTTCACGTTGCCTTTCTGCTGCGAGCTTAAGTTTGTTCTGATTTTATTAAGGAACAAAAACAGAAACTGTTTTGTTTTCTGCAAATTGAAAAGGCACTTCCTGGACTAGAAGGCCGCAAACAGGACAACCCGCCTGATGAGATGCACGTTGCAGTTTGACAGTGGACGATGTGAATGCGACATTCGAGTGGCCACCTAGCTTTGGCTATTGTGCTCGTACTTGCAGTGTCGTCACGCCATCCACGCGGACGCAGGGTGTTTGTTCGTCAATGCAAAATTTAATTTATCATTTTATTCATTTAGCAGATGCTTTTTGTTGAATGTGACATCCAGCGAGGCAAAAACAGCACAAGCACACAGCGGTTAACCCAGCAAACAGGGAACGTTCCCACAACGTCCAATAACGTTCTCATTACGTTTGTAATGTACCCGCAACGTTCCCTGTTTGCTGGGAAGTGCAGGTAGGCTGAGTGTTCGATGAGGAGCCAGCAACAAAGTGCAGGTTAGCACTGGACAATGCAACGTCTTTCCTACCAGATGGTATTTGCAATCAACGCATGAAGGAAACATTAAAGATAAAAATTTCAAATAAGAATACAGCCGAGTCTGGCGACTTACGCAGATTTACCTGTTAACAGAAAACAAATCCTTTTGAAAAATATCTGGAACAGCCATCTCATTTTTAAACGCACCTTTTTTATATATAAACTTGCCTATGATTGAATTTAATAAACCCAGTTTGATCTGCAGTTTTCCTTTGAGTTTTCGCTCCTGTGTTGGCAGGGTTTTCTCTGGATATGAAGTTATGGAATATGGATGACCTAGGTCTGTCTTCTGTGGATGTTCTGTGTTTTTGAATATTTCAGTAAAGCAACCCTACTTAAAGACTTGCTCAAAAGTAAAACAAGGCGGCTTCTCAGAAATGAACATACAACGTCTTATTGTCACGAATACACGATCTGGATCGAAGTGCAGAGCGGGGTTCCTTAATCGTGGTCAAAACAGGCAGGGTCAAAGCCAGAAAAGACAAGATTTCCATAAACCAGAGGGACATCCAAAATGTAGTAGTGGTCACGGGCAGACGGTCAAAATCCAAAACAAGGCAATGAGCAAAGAAATCCAAAATGAAAGGTAAAAGGCAAAAATGAAGGTCACGCAGAGGTCACGCACAGGCAGACATCACGGTGATCACAAGCACTCACTAAGGCTTCGGAAACGCAATACTTTACAATAATGCACAGAAACTGCAGGTAATTAAAAGGAGTCACTTGACTGGCAACAGCTGTAGTTAATATTTCGGTGATGAGGAATGATGGTATGTGGGACTGGCTGACTCGGTTTGGGCGTGACTCTTACCTTATAGGCAAGTGCCCAAAACCATGTATAATCCTTTAAAATATTTTATATTTTATAATATATGCTTTGAAAAAAATAAGCAATTAGCATAAACTAACAACATGTTATGACAAAATCCATTTTTTAAGGAAAAGCACATTTCTATATGGGAATGCCTCACAGTAGGATCATATTACACGTGAGGATCATGTGATTTTCCCAGTTGATGTGTAGCTGTCATACCGACCGAAACTGTCCCCCGGGGTGTAGGTCCTGTTTGACTGGCAGCTGACACCCCCACACTGGGAGGGGTGGCAGACGGCATCATGCTCTACTCTGCACAGGTGTAGCCCGCCATAACTGCCAAATTCCAGGGCTGGGGATTAGTTTGTCAGGGTTGTGTGAATGTAACACTTGTCGGCCATGCAAACTTTAATGTCTGGATGGGTCTCCGGAACATCTGTGCCTGGACTAAACCAACAGACTCCACACCCTTTCTCAAACAGCACTTGAAACGTTACAGATAGTTTAAGAACCTGCTGGAAGTACCTCACGGCACTGCCAAATGAGGCCAATGTTTTAGTTGGCAGTTGGGATCTGTTCTCTAGTCCTTATGAATGTAGAGTTCGATCAAACAGTCGTGGGCCTCAAGTGACTGTTAGTGAACGAACGGGGTACCAGTCGAGCATGTAGCTACTTTGAGGAGAGGTGACGGGTGAGCCAGAGTGGGTCACGTGACATGAAATCGGGTACGGTTTGCAGCTGCCGGACACATGTGACAGTCAAACGGAAACACTTATTCCAGATGAGTTTGCTACTGCTGCCATGCCACAAGCAGAAAAGTTTGGGCAAGTTAGGCAGCCGTATATTGGTGACTGACAGGTTTGGGAGGGAAGTCACACAGACGAGATTTGGAAGACTGCTTTTCCGGAACCGTTGAACCCAGCTTCCAGTACGAAGAGCTGTGCACATGCACAGGTCACACAACCTAAGAGAGCTTGATGCTCCACCTCAAATGGGCGGCTAAAAATAATACTGAAAATAACATCCATTCACCTGAGGTTGAGTGGTTTACTCACTGAGAGCCACGCTAAGCTGCCCCCAGTGACGTGATGTTGCTCTCACCTTCTGCGGCCCATGAGCTTGTTTACACAGCGATTATTTCATTTTCAGCACGGTGTTCTGAGTTCATGCGGGGAGGAGCTTCGGATCTTCAGAAACCATTTTTTTCTCAGGTTCCAGCTGAAATCCTAAATTTGACTGATTTCTTGTGAATTTTTGTGATTTGTTGTAGTAAAGAAAATTGTGCGTCTCAATTAAATAATATCATGTATATTTTATTGCAAAATTCGTTAAAAAAAAGACACAGAGCACATAAACATTTCTACAGTATCTTTTGTTTTGTACTTTAACCTATTTTAAAAAATAAAAATCACTCTTAAAATAAAATAAAATGAAATAAAGTAAAATAAAAGCTTTGGTCCAAGAGTTTTTGAAGATTGTAGTTGGTTTTCAGAAGTTTTCACAGCAATCTAGTATGACACCTCTTTGTGCCCTCATAAGTAACCCTTCTTGCTTATCGTATGCCTTTAATGCTTGGCTGTACAGCGAGAATCAGTGTAAGCCTGCCTCAGGCTCGAGCTGCATTTCATAGATCCCCTCTGGTGGATGAAACGAGTGTTGCAGACAAACTTATTGATTTCTTTGTTTTTGTGTTTGTTAAAACAGATTTTTTTAGTTGTTTAAATTTGTTTTTTGAATTGACTTGCCAGTTTGAGTTAAGCTGCTTTAATGTTTGTCAGATTTTAATTGCAGAATGAATCCAACATGTTACTAAGTGATTACGTGTGAATACTTTCAAGGGGAAATAGTGACTGTATTCCACAACCCCTCCAGTGTTAGCAGAATTCCGCCCCCCGTCTCTGCGTTCCCGTATTCCCACACGAGAAAGGATACAAATCATCATGAGCCTGCTGGAGAAGGAGACGTTACAGTATGGAACAATGGCCTTGTCGAGACGGCTAAATATATCTGAGGGAAGGGACCTGACATGTATGTAATGTTCTGAGTCCATCTTCTGGGCCGCTCTCCTGGCTTCCCAGGACACTATTGAACTGGAGATGATTTCTTCACCTGTCGCTTTGACCTCTGGTCCTGGCACCTGGTTAGAGGCAATTTGCTGATTTAAACCTCACATTTGCTGCCTTCCCTGCCCTCAGGTGCATTGCGAGGAGCAAACGGACGTTCGTTTTTTATGAGTTTTGGGAGCAGCTGTGAAATTTCACTTCACGTTCTACAAACTAGTTCCCCGGTTAACATAAGATTGAATGTAACATCGTGGTAAAATGCGGCCCATCTACGTGTCATCAGTGTCTCCGTGGATTTATTTACTAAACTTGAAGCCATAGCCAGAGATACAATCACTTTAGCTGAGAGGTCAAAGCTATGCAGAAATCTTATCTTAACTCAAATCTCACACGATTAAATACGACTATTTTTGTCATTTAAAAGAGAACGGTGAAATAAATTCTTTTTTGGATTAGCAGAAACCAATCTGTTCTGAAACTCACAAATGTGAAACAGGCAAACAGTTTTATTACCGTATCATGTTACCAGCCACACTTTAATCACCAAGATAAACGACATTCAATTCCTCACTGAATGTGTTATCTGTGAACAATTAAAACAAATGGGCTAAGGAATTATACCACTATCTTTGGAAATACCAAACATAGTTTTGTGATGTTAAGTCTGATAAACTCAACAGAGCTCATCACTGTATCTAGGACTAACGGTGTTAAACACAGTTAATAACACCAGTTCCGGGCTTCCTAACAGTTAGTGGCAGTGCTGATGTCATTACTGCTGATTGGGCCCATTAACATCAGAGTGGCTTCTTTCTAGCCAGCGCTGATCTCATCACAGGCTATGTCAGGTCACATAAACGCTGTAGAGGTCATCATTACATGTCCTCCTGTGCAAATTCTAACATTATTGTTTAATCCTTTGTAATACTGTTGTGTCACGTTAGCTGCAGTTTTACAGGTGGGCTCTGAGTAGCTGTCTTACTTCATTGTTGGGAGAGTTGCTGTGAACGAAGGGCAATAGGAAGTAGGCTGTACCAGCTGACCTTCCGGCTAATCAGAGTTCCTTAGCAACAGGCTCTTCCCACATGCTGAGCGTTCTATCCGTCCACCTCGACCGGCGAGAGGCCTCCCCTCACTGTCTGCACCTCTAGACCAGTGTTGTGCCCAGGCGCCCATTGCGACACAGGCCTCGTTCTCGTCCCATCGGCCCCCCGCCTGACGTGGCTCTAGAAATGTTTGCAGGCACTTAGTCATGAGGCATTTAATCGATTCAGCCTTGTAGTGAGATGGGAGCCATCAAAGTCTGTGTGTACGAGTACAGACCTTGAACAGTCAGCCCCATATGTGAGGAAGCTCTGCCAACAAGTTCCTCATTGGCAGACCATCCTGTCCCTACAGTTTTCAACCAGTGCTTACTGCAGCTTATGGTAGGATGACAAACATTCATAAGGTGGTTTCTGTCTCTCTGCAAAGCTCCACATCTCCATAAGCCGGTCGGAAAGCAGACCATGTGCAGAAGTCGACTGGACGAACACTTGTCTCAAAAGTCCATCACGGTCACATGGTTTTGCCAGGGAGAACATCGTTTTTGAGTGGCTTGTGTTCTCCCTTTCTCTGTAGACATTTAGAAACAAGCGCAGTTTCCAAAAAGATGCAGATCTTTCTTTTTGATAGAATATTCCATAACAGATGCTGGTTGTTTATCTACTTCTCCTTGCTGAGTATCAGCTTTCCTTAGATCTTAAAGGAAAGCAGCTCTTTGGACAGCTTGCCGGCCCCCCGCGTGGTCCCCGAGAGCCTGCGAGTGGGGTCATGGTGATTTACTGCCCGCTAATGGGCAGGGTCCCCGCGGATTACATCACTGGATTCTTAATCAGTACGGCGGCCTTCGCCAGGATGGACGAGATCCAGGCTGGGAAAGAACACAAGAAGCACAATATGAAATGTTCTTGGCTTGATTTTCCTGACCATTTTCTCTCCTTTGCAAATGACTCCAGGCCTTCTATGCGACGAGCGAACATTCAACCTCTTCCCGGTTCCTCAGGAAAGGTTGCTTAGAGTTAGATATCCAAACATTAAGTTGGAGGGCGATGCACAGGTTCGTTACAACCTGCAACTCATGCGACTACTGTGTAAAAGTCATGCGTGCCTCTGCTGTTCCATTGTGTCATTGCTGTTTTAAAAAACAGGATGGGAGATAGCTCATGCAGTCATCTGAAGGGAGCCCTGAGCAAACAGTAGTGGTTTCCACATCCTTGCACCTTGATTGTACGCAGAAAGGCTCTCATGATCCTGGCAGTTTATTTTGATACCAGTCAGAAAGAATGGAGGTATCTGTGGAAGTCATTAGTTACTCTGCTTTGAGGAGCTGACCAAACCCACCACCCCCCCTTGGGATTCGAACTGTCAGATGGTTTGCTCATAAGTCGAGCTTCTGAACCACTGTCCTACCTGGTGGATAAAGTCAAGGTCAGCTGGTTCAAAGTCTTAGATCAGTCGTTTATGTGTGCAATTAATGAGCATCTTGGACATGCTAATGAAGCTGCAATCAGGCATGATTCTACGATTTACGGTCTTTGTCAGCAACCTTAACACAAAACAGTCACTATAGGTCTTTTCTGACATCCACATGGAGAGCCTGGGTTAGACCACAGCAGTCACTTTTTTCATTGTGGTTACAACAATATGAATCCCCCACAGGGGTTTATAGTTTGGACAAAATAAATACATCAGGCTTTGAGCTGTCCTGAAACAGGTCTGCTGGGTTTGTTTTGCAGCAATGAAACACTCCATGGGGAGCTGGGGGGCTCGTCCATGGCCCCCATACCATGGAGCAGTGACAGACAAAGAGAACATTAATGGAAACACATTATGCCTGCAGGGCCTGAGAATATAAGGTCACCCGAGAGATATAAATAATACCAGATTATCTGAGATTAATGTACCTGAATTACAAGGTTTGTATTTCAGAGATTTCGATTTTGCCGCCATATACAAGTGCAGATGAGGTATATTCCCCCATGGGCAAGGCTGGTTTATGGACCAAGCTGGTGGAGAGCCTTGGACCACCAGGGACCTTGCATAGCCTAAGGAAGCCGAACACGTTGGGAGGGGGGGGGGTCCCAAAAATGTGTGCCCAGGGCCCAAGAGGGACCATGGTACAGTCCTGCCCACAGGACACTGAGTAACTAAATGAAATGACGAGATTTTATTGAATTCAGACCTCGTTACTCATAAATATGAGAACAAGGTAATGGATGAATCACAGCTACATAGCGCTGTCCTTCGAAATGTTCAGGTCACTCATCTTCACCTCTCAGTTTCATTTTTACATGTAGGTGTGCAGTCATCCATTAATGAAAACAACACACATTTTGAATGTCTCCATCTGGCAGTATGCATTTGCATAACTTCGTAAAGCACGGTCCAGTGAAGCTCGCAGCACATGCTGAGCAGATCTGTAGACAACAACATGTCTTTCCAGCTGGAGCCACTGGCTCTTCTAGGCTGAGGGCCCTCATAGCCTGGAGGCCTGGCTGCATATGAACGGCATTCGTGATGGCACTGCATGCCACTCGGGGCCGTGCCAGATATGAGCTGAGGGTCCCGGGGCTGCTGGAGCTCAACCGGGATGGGGAGTAACGTGAGCTTTCTGAGGAATTTCTCCAGAAGACCTCTGTGATCCAACTGGATGGAAAATCACATACCAAGTGGCATAGTTTGCAGCACACAGCTTTTAAGATCTTCTTCATTTTTCTGGTTTGTTTGAAAAGCCCCTGAAGAATACGTAGGCCAAAATAACTGAAAAGGAAGCTGAAATTCTTGCAGTTTCCATGACGGTGACATCTTTGCGAACCATCAAAGCAGGTAATCGTACGGATGCAAAATAAAGATTGACTTTGTTGCCCGGCAGTCCCTAACTGCTACCTCGCTGTATGTGTCATTTTATTTTGTTTTCAAAGGGCTGACTACAGGAAAAGTTTCACCCAGCAATTTTCCCAGCGCTCTGTAAAGATGAGACGTGGCCGACATGTGAAAATGAGAAACACCTTTGGAGTTTTGGGTTTCCTTACTGAGATTTTGTGAGCAGAAATTTTTCAGGAGGAACATAAGCAACAGTGGCCCGATTTTGGATGATCGTCTGCACTAGTGATGGGACAAATAAGGCTTTAAAACTTGTGGGGGGTGGGAGTATCCCAAACTACTGCAAGTATTGATTGGTAGTTTGGGATACTCCCATCCACCATGGGTTTTGAAGCCTCCTTTAGCACCAGCATTGATTGGTTAGTTCTGGATACTCCCACCCACCACAGGATTTGAAACCTCATTTGTTCCATCACTAATCTGCAGTAGATATGGCAGATGCCTCGCAGATGTGAATGCAAGACTGCACAACTCTAGGGGGGTGAATAACGATACCTCCAAATTATAATTTTTTTTTTACTCAGTTCTGAATTGTTTGATACTTACGTAGGTCAGGTGGAATAAGACAGCCACCTTTGGGGAAAATTTTTCACCTTGTTTCTCAGAAATGCAGTCAGTTTTGTCATACTAAATAAATCGATAGCAACTGTGAGCGGATCATCACCAGACATTATGGTGAAATGTTATTGTGTCAGCTCGTATAATAACAGTCTGATTCAATACAAATGAGTATTAAGGACCAGAACTAAATCAACATATGGTGAGCAGGGAATTTGTTTGAAGAACTTAATTTCTGCGTGAGGCATAACAATACGTGTTTTTTGCTTTTGTATCATAATTCATTCTGAGAACATGTGGAGGTAATCTTTTTAAAGAAATCAGATCCGGGAATTGGAAGGATATGAGGGAGGTGGAATTCGTTTCCAAGAACTCCTGCAGTCTGTTTGATTAGCATGCATGGTAACAATTCCTGCCTGTCGGCATTAACTTTACAACGCGTTGCCTTCAGCCCGTCCTCCTCGTTTTACAAACTCAGCAGCAAATCTGAGGTTACTCCATTGCTAATGAGAAATCACAGAGACTTTCTCCTTGCCTTTATCTGAACTTTTTTATTTTTCTACCCCAGGAATGTGTTTTTCTTTCCAGTGCTAAATCTCTCGATTCACGCGCAGTTAAGAATTAAATACTCTTCATTACGCAGTTTGTTTAAAAAGCTTGACCATAAACCTGCCCCACATATTAGAACTTTGGTTTTATAAAGTTTATTGATTATTGCTCTGCCTCACAATCACAACATTCTGAAAATATGTAGCTTTTTATCGTGACCAATTTTTCATTCATGCAAAGAATTCATAGTCTCACGCATTGGATTAAAGATTTCAGATTTCTGGGCTAGTCAGTTTTAGTACCTTGGGGTCCATCCATCTTCTTCTCCGATGTTCTGGCCCATTAAGCATCACTCTAAACCCAGCATGAGTAAATGAAATAAGAACTGGCATGGAAATGGGGATATTGAAGTTGAAACATTTCATAGCGCTGCACATTGTTGAGAAATGCAGTCTATCTTTAACGGTGAAGTGGTTGTGAGAGAAAACACGTTTCCGTGCACCCATGTGCTGTGGCCTTAGCTTTCAGAACTTAGACCATTAACTATAAATACAAACATTTCTTTCCCATATTAAATACAATAGTATACCTATGGTTATGTATTTGCATGCATGCTCAGACATTTTGTTGGGGATCATTAAAAGCACTAAAGGACGAAGGACAGCAGAAATGAACGTTCTCCTATTAGATGTACCATTCCATGATAAACCTACATTAATATCTGACTGTCCTGTACAACAGTGGTTTGCCCAGCTGTAGATACATGATTGACAGGCTGTGGGAGGAGCTTCAAGGCCCTGGGTATAAGGTGGTCACCAATCAGGTGGAGATTATCCTTTTCATAAATTTTATGATAAATATAGACAAAAATCCTTCGGCAAGGATAGGGCTTAAGCAATGGTAATGAGCAGTCTTAGATGTCAGGATGAAGGACGTTTTCAGACTCGTACTGATTTTCATCTTTATTTTGATGCACCAAATCTGGTAGTGCCACACTCAAATGAAGGGAACCAAATCCACGTCAAAATGGCGGGTGTAAGAAGAGAAGGAATTCATCCCTGGTGGGTAGGGAGTGAGCCCTCAGCAGTATGTTGGAACAACGCCATAGCCATGTAGCTTTGGAGTCTGGAGTGTAATTCGTGGAATGGCTATGGCGATAGACTATTCCTGGCACCACGGCTGCATCCAGAGATGGATTAAGAGCACCTGCAATTTCTATCAATGTCAGAGAGGCCAGTGGACTTGGTAAGGCTGAAGGCTAGACCACTTCGCTCTGGAGAATTTTGTTTGGTTAACAGCACTGGGCAGTCATGCATACCTGGGCGATAAGAAAAAGATTTGCAACACGTTGTTTGATAATTACAGTGAGCCAGAATTTGTGCTTCGTAATGTTTTCACAACATAAGGTTTGCAGTTATTCATTGAAATGCACGGCTGAAAAAATGTTGGTCGCCTTTAAAAAAGCATAACTATTTAAAGACTCACCCCATTGCCAACCTTCCACAGAGTTCCGTGCAGAGACATGAAACTGACCTAACAGTATTTATTTATATCTTTGTTTTCTCTTAATGTGTGGCAAGTGTATGGCATTACATATGGGATCTTTCCCTCAATACACCGAGGAGTAGGGTTTCACGTCAAACGGGAGCTCTGATTTAAATCACATTCCTGTCATTCGCCCAGGCAGTAGGCTGAAGTTCAGCCACTCGAGATATGGGTGGGGCTGCTGACCTCCATCCTTCATGGCTTTACTCTGGATTCACCTTTGTTATAATAAAATCTTCAAAATTCAGATGAACTGTTAGCCTTATTATCCCACATAATAAGAAGTACGGACAGACAAAGGTAAGTGTAGGAGACAGAATGGAGGTGATGGGAGCACAAGCACAGCAAGGCGTGTTTAGGGCCAATTGTGAAGGGCTGTGGTCATCTCCTGCAGACATTCATCACTGGGAAGGTATAAAAAAAAGAGTGGCCATTCAGTACAAATAATGGATTCCTTCATCTGACAGATGCTCTGTGACATCATTTCCTTTGCTGCTTAATGCCCTTGGAATGGATGATCTTCATTGCTTCATACTTACAAACAGAAGGGTGTTCTGTGAAGTTGGTGGTACATCATCAGGAGAAGCTGTGATGAAACGTTGGGGCTTGTGTGGACATTCTAATGTGCTATTCAGATAGTGTGCCTCGTCGTATGACCCAGCTGGAAGGACTCAGCATCGCTCATTCAGGAACCATCCCAGTGAGACGGGGTCATAGAGCCAAACCCCTGCTGATTTTCCATCTCGGATTGTGTACCGATGGACGACATCAGGATGGGATGTCTGAGGCAAACACGAATAGACGTGATATCAGCTTATCATTTGGTAAAAGGGACAGGAATGTCTTCAGCTATTTGAAGTGTACTTTGAACTACTAAGTGTAATTTTTGGGAAATGTGTCACCAGATTGATGGAGTACACACTGTCATTGCACATAAATTTTGTTAAAACATTCCAGTGTTCATAGGAAAAATATGCTGGTAGTCATTTACACGATTCTGTAAATTTATGACCCTATTTTTAAAGTCAGACAATAACTTCTGTCAGTGTCCAAAATGTTTACCACACCCTTGGTTCATCATTTGGTGGGTTAATACTTTGCTTTTTGTAGGTGAAGTATAATGAAAATCAATGATTAGTTACATTTTTAAGACTCCAGCTCTTAAAATAAACATACAATTTCCGCACCACAGATGTTTAAAATTGGATACTTGATAGTTATCATGAGTATATTACATGCAACAAATTCATTGGCCATAGTCTGAAACCCACGGCTGTTTCCTTAGCTTGGGCGTTCAAGAGCTGGCAGTTGTTAATGACCCATAATCTCACTCTATAGAGACAGAGAACTGAACATTAAGGAGGCTTCAATGCCGAATCCTGGTACACTATCAAAGTTTGCAGCTGATTCATCCCAGGTCGTTAAGGAAGTTATGAAAGAATGCCTTGGTTTCCTACATTTCAGGAATGTCAACAAAGCAAAGGCTGATCCATGTTTATCTTTCGTCTTCTATGACAGTAATGATATAAACAATGTAGGACTTTACTTAAAATACCGAATACATAATTCATTTCTTTGTGACAGGGATAATTAGAGTGGGTCTTCTAATGGCTTTTCTGTTTTTTCTCCTGCCAGTGAGAGATGTCAGAGAGAGAACATAACTACCCAAGAAAGCTGCTTAAGGTGTTAAATAATGATGCTGCAGTGAAGAGTTGGGGGGTGGTCCTCTGGGGGCACGGCATCCAGCCACACTCAGGGTGGATGAGAATGGAATGGAAGGGGGGCGGTCCTCTAGGGGCACAGCATCCAGACACACTCAGGATGGATGTGAATGGAATGGGGAGGGGGGGGGAGCGGTACTCTGGGGGTACAGCATCCAGACACACTCAGGGGGGATGTGAATGGAATGGGGGGGTGTCTGGCTGGAGTATGGGGTAGCCTGGTCTGCCAGGAACTGAATTCACCACCAAAGTCTCCTTGGTCATCAGGATCAGCTTATCTCAACAGCACCGTCCACGTCTGACCCTCACCATTGGCTCATCGTGTTGGTACGGTCCATGTTCAGTCCTCACCATCAGCTCATCATGATGGTACAGTCCACACCTTACCCTCACCACCAGCTAATCACGATGATGTGGTCCACGTCCAACCCTCAATGTCACCTCATCGTGATGGTACAGCCCACTCCTGACCCTCACCACCAGCTAATCACGATGATGTGGTCCACGTCCGACCCTCAACGTCACCTCATCTTGATGGTACAGTCCACACCTGACCCTCCCCACCAGCTAATCATGATGATGTGGTCCATGCCTGACCCTCAGTGTTACCTCATCTCAATGGTACTGTCTATATCCGGCTCATCCTGCAGCACAGTGTGAATGAGTGTCTCTGTGAAGATGCTGTCCAGGTGCCACTTCAGAGTCTGACACAAATTAGAGAGTGGAGATCTGACCGTTGACTTCTCCACAGTTGGTACTCATGGCTAACTGCATAGGGTGTGACAGGAACACTGTTAATGGTACAATTCATAACCGTAAGTCAATATCATAAAAGCAGGGGTCAAAACTAGACAAGGAAACTGAGACTGAGCAGAAATCCAAGCGCAAGGTTAATAACAGAAGTTTGTCAGAAATGAGGCCGGCAAAGCAAGGTTACGAATGAAATCCAAAATTAGAACTAGTAAACAGAAACCGGACAGAAAGCCGGCAGACAATTAAAACCAGGGAAGGCTCAGTAATGACAACAATCACACAATACCTCACATGGTTCCAAGCCGGGAAGAGGCTGCATATGTGTGGTGACTAATTAGAACCAGGTGACCAGCGAGTGTGGGAGAGTTGAACTAAGCATAGTCCAAGTGCTGTGCTGAGTGCCAGATCTCAATTTCACCGACAGAGCAAACATGGATAGACCTGGCAATTCATTTGGCTTCACTCAGCTGACTCATGTCAGATAAATCTACGCACCTGAGATCTGCTGATTCCATAATAGGCTTCAAAATAATGTTTGAGTCACCGTGGGGATTTCTTATGTTGTACCTTGAGCATTGTCAGAATTATTCTTCTTCAGAGTGACGTGAGACTGAATTACAGCTAAACTAACTTGTGATCGTTATTGAACCTCGAGACTCTCGATGGCCACATGATAACTGAAAATGGGTCTCCTGAATCAAGTCAGACACAGAGAGGGGAATACAGCAATGTACCACCAATCTGTCAGAACATCATGAACATCTGAAGAGATCTCATGAATGAGCCATCTCTCCGCTCCTCTACTGTTTCGTATTTCCCTGAGTGATGGACATGGAGCAGGACAATGAGAAACCATCAACTCGATCAGGAGATTCTTCCCATGCTGGTAGAACTGCCATCGGGTTCTATGCTGGCCACAGTCCGACTTTCACAGGCTTGCTGGGAATAGAACTGTGGATGCCTCGCTATTGTTTTTAATTAAAGGCAGCCTTCTTGTGCTCACAAAGGACATATTGTCTGGGAAAGTGCATTAATTTCAACCTCATATAATAATTTCATCTCCATTTTGGAGCTATGAAAAGCATAAATATAGAGTTGGCTGCTTCATGTGGCCTGATATTAGGCAGATCATTGTATAGGGGGCTGACTTGTGGGTAAGGAATCTTGCTTGCTTGATGAGGACACACAAACACCAGCTTTGTGTTGGAGAAAGTATCATGTGTGAGTGAACAAGGCATGCTGGCATTCCCTAGGGCTGCAATCAACTGGGACAAAGGGCAGAGGTCAGCAGGGACAGAGAATGGCAAGTGAGTCACTCTGGAACAGGCTCACACTTAACTGGCAAACCAAATTTAGCGGCGATGTGTCGTTGATCCAGGCTGCCAAACCATGGGACTTTGGTCCAAGCAGTTGTCCAGGTCATTTGCAATATGCTTCTGAGGGAAGGAATCTCTACTCCACCATATAATCCTTCTTAAATGAATGACATGCGTATTGTTCCAAATTTCTGAGAAGTGTGAATTTTGGACAGCTCGTGAGTTTCTACTTGGATCATATGCATCTCCTTACATTGCAGTTGCGCCTTTGTATGTCGAACGAAAAAAGTATGCATATATGTTACATCGTGTAGTATATGACTTTACTCATTCTTCACTTTTAAATTTTACAAGATCCAATTTAGTCCTTCTCATTTGGTCAAGCACAGAGATTTTTTTTTGATGCAGAGCACAAAACCACATGCGATATACGAGCAGCGGGGTTATGCAACCGCTCCACAGTTTTGAGTGGAGTGGAATGCAGGAAGACACACCATCCATCAACGTTTTCCGTGGAGTAAAAGAGGACTGGGACCAACCCGCTCTCCCGGGCTGTTTAAGTACTTGTCTTGAAAAAATTGACGGCTAGACCAGTGGTTGCCTTGGCGGCGATGTTTGTGGATGACATGCTTGTAGCCTGTGCTTGTGTGTGAAAAGGATTAGCTGTCTTATTGAGGGCCGGAGCTCATAATCTCCGTTCTGTGCTCAGACCTGAGCTCGACCAGCAAAGCTGAAGATTGCCCCAAACAGGAAAAGCACTATGGACCATAACACAGGACTCACTCCCATTCCGCAGTCTGTTTGTGTGTCCGTGTGTGTGGTATGATCCGTCTGACCTCAGCATGCACGTCGAAACATCCACATGTCTTTTCGCGACAGCTCAGGAGATATTTGTTTTGATTAATTAAGTATTCAATCTCTAAATGCAATTACAAATAAATAAATACCCCTCAAGGTCATAACACAGAGCAGGAGGGCTCATGTGCAGTTGTGCTTTGTGAAATGGATTTGTGATAGCTTTAGCATGGAGCTAACCTTAGCAGGCAGCTACATTATGTGTCTATTTATGTAAGAGGAAGAATTATGAATTTATATACATTAACCTATGACATCAAACATTGTCCCCTTGAGAAAAAGGGAAAATCAGGGTCCTTAAAATCTGCAGGAACAGTTAAAAATGTAATCATACTGCATGTGATTTTTCTCATTTCAGTTTTTTTTACTTTTAAACTAAGAATAATAATTGATATTAATGAAATAAAACTGATAAATGCTTAATGTTCTGTATGTATCTTTATGTTCTACAACAGTGCACTTTAACTCCCTATCATAAATATTTGCCTTATGCGTATTGCAGTAGAACAGACGAGTTCCCTGGGGAAATATTAGATTAGAAATGAGTGGAAAAAGAGTGTCAGTACAAATTAAATGATGTATATAGGCAAAATTCCTTGGTAATCCATCCATCCATCCATCCATCCATCCATCCATCCGTCCATCCATCCATCCATCCATCTGTCCATCCATCCATCCGTCCATCCGTCCATCCATCCATCCATCCATCCATCCATCCATCCATCCATCCATCTGTCCATCCGTTTTCCATACCGTTTATCCTATGCTTGGATGTGGAAGGCCTGGAGCAACTTAGGGCACATGGCAGGGGACACCATGGACAAGGTGCCAACCCAAAGCAGGGCACAGCGAAACACACACTCACACACACCATCATACACTACGGGCAATGAAAAGTTGCCAATTATCCAAAACTGCATGGCTTTACACTGCAGGAGGAAACTGGAGTACCTGGAGGAAACTCGCATAGCACAGTTTCATGCAAACTCAATGCACACTGAGTGGGGGTGGGACTTGAACCCTTAATACTGGAGGTGTGAGTACCAACCATGGACTGAGCCACCATGCAGAACAGTTATGATGTTCTTTATGTCTTCTGTATGAAGCAAATGTGTACATATGTGTAATTTCAGCACAAGACGAAGGGTTTGCACTTACAGGTGTTGACCTGAACCTGCATTATTCACTAATGAGTCGGAAAATGTGGGAAAACCGACAGTGACTTGGATGTGACCGCACACCCTTGTCAGCTGGGACACTTCTTGGATGAAAGCAGGGCTTTGCATGTCGATTCAAAACTCATCCTGTGTGTGTTTGTGCTGGAAGTGGAAATCTGATGGTCAACACAAAATGTTATCATGCTGCCCGCAACCCTCAGGAAGTGGTCTGACATTGAAACAGAGCTGAGGTAGAAAGGAGCAGTTTTCAGGGCCTCCCTGATATTGCTGAAGACCTGAGGTGGTAGGATATGATCTTATTTTATTTATTTTGGGATTCATGTGTATGCTTTTCTTTGTCATCTACACTGAGCAGACCTATGTGTTTGTTAACGTTAATCTGATTCTTCCTAAACCATGCAATGTACAACATTGCCGTTTTCCACCATAATGTTACCCGTGTCACTTATTAAATGTAAATTATATAGCTTTTAATGACAAACTTTACCTAATTATTGTCACACCCCAACCAGACCAGCCACGGCCAACATACCATCGTTCCCCATCGCCAGAATACTAGCAGCTGTGATCAATTAGTTAATTGTTTGGTTTTCTTTATGTTCTCTGCAACTCCGACACCTCAGTGCGAGGTACGTGTGTAATCGGCCTCTTACTGAGCATTGTTCATGGCTATGGGCGAACTCGTGTATGACCTTGGATTGTTTACCGTATGTCTTTGCCATTTGTCTTGGATTTGTTTGCTGATCGATCTCACTGTCTACTTTCTGACCATTTTTCCTGTCGCATTGACCACGCTTTTGAATGTCCCTTTTGGACTGACGAATCCCCGACCTACCGAAAAATAATCAGGAACAAGCCGCACTTGGGTCCTACAGTGTTCATTGCAATTATAATCCAGAGTATATACTGAAGCAGATTAAATTACAACACTCGGTGGTGAAAAACCTGCATAATGATGATTAACTTAAGAAATTATCGTTTTTATGATTACTAGCCAGCACCAGGGACAGGAAAAAAAAACAAAAGCAAATTCTTGACAGATGTTACACATGTATTAGATTTGCCTGGGCTGTCATTTCCCTGCAAAGAATCTGTGATGTGCTAACAAAAACTGAGCGTTGATTATTACCTCAATAATTCAGATATTTAAATAGGCTTTTGATTTTTAAAGAAGTGGTTCTCTGTTTCTCTCCTGTGGTTGACACAAGTCTGTAAGCAACAACAACGAGAAAGGTGCAGGTACGAAAATAATTGCGTTATGTTAAACTCTGCTAACAGAACCGAATCTGCTGCTCGACCCCTGTAAACACGCTTCCAAAGGAAATAGGATAAAAAAAAAGATGAAGTTCTCAGGCTTGTGTTGATGCAGGCCGTAGGCCTATAAACACGAACGTCGACAAGATCAGGGTCTGTGGGCCGACTAACCACTGCAAGCCATCCATTCTGCATTCGTTATGATGTAACATGCTGCATTTCCTGTCCAACGAGCAGAATAAACAATGGAACCAAACTATTGTTCTGCTGACGTGTGCAAAACTCGAAACATATGCATGGAAATTTGTTGGAAGTTTGAGTTTTTCTTCCCCTTTTATCAGAGTGATGTGATTTCGCAAGGTTTTGGTAATTAAACAAACAAACAAAGGAAACAGAAAGATTTATTAACTCTATGCACACAATGAAGTGCTACAAGAGGATGCAAAAATAAAAATGAGTTAAATTCAATTTTCAGTTAAATTTTTATTTATATAGCACCTTTAACAAGAAGCACTGTCACAAAGCGCTTTACATAGTCCAGGACCCAGGGTCCGCAGAGAGTAAGTCAATGGCGGCGGTGGCAAAGACAAACTCCCTCAGGAGGAAGAAACCTTGGGAGGAACCAGACTCAGGGGGGAAGCCCATCCTCCTCTGGGTACCACTGGGCTGGACAAATTTATTCATACAAATAAGAACAACAACATTGTAACAGTCAGGAGGACAACAGGCTATTGGAGGATGCAGTTAGGTGATCAGAGCAGGTTCGGTAGCTCCAAAGGCAGCAAGCCGGTCAGTGTGGACAGCTGAAGCAGAGGGAGGGTGTGGTAGGCCAGCAGACGATACGGGGATCTCTTGAATCCAAACATCTTAAAAAAGCATCCCAAAGAGGGCGGCGTGGGGGAGATCCCAAAGAGAACGTGCATAAGCAGAACAGCAATTTAGTCTGACAGAATAATTGCAATAAAACAGCAAGAACCCTGGCGTAGCCATACTGTTGGCCTATATGGCAGCATAACTATGAGGGAGGGGCCAGTGGGGACACAGGCATGAAGAATCCTTGAACGCCAACACTCCAACAACACACAGTACATGCGAAGCAGGAGTGACAGCACTGACAGAACAGTTCATCCAAAGTCAATGGCACTGAACCCCGTTCAGCTATCTGTAAGCGAGACTAAATAAGTACGTTTTAAGCCTAGACTTAAAGATAAAGAGTGAGCCAGAGTCCCGCACTGCTGCTGGAAGACCATTCTATAGCTGCGGAGCTCTGTAGGAGAATGCTCTGCAGTCCAATGCTGCTTTTTTCACTCTTGGAACTAATAAATAACCTGCCCCCTGAGAGCGAAGCAAACGGGGGGGGAGTAAGGAACCAAAAGATTAGACAGATATTCTGGAGCCAAACCATACAAGGCCATATAGGTAAGTAATAGTACTTTAAAGTCAGTGTGAGCCTTAACAGGAAGCCAATGTAAAGATGACAATATAGGACTAATATGTTCAAACTTCCGAGTTCCAGTTAGCATTCTTGCTGCAGCATTTTGCACTAGCTGGAGTCTGTATAACAACCCTGAGTTACATCCAAAAAACAGAACATTGCAATAATCCAATCTGCAGCTGATAAAAGCATGAGTTAGCTTCTCAGCATCATTGAAGGACAACATTTTCCAAACCTTGGCTATATTCCTCAGATGGGAAAAGCTGTTTTAGTGATATTCCTAATGTGAGCATCAAAGGACAGGTCTGGGTCAACTAAGACACCAAGATATCTAACCAATGTGCGTGGTTTAAGTGAGCATCCATTAAATTTTACATCAATCTGCTCTTGAAGTACTCTAGGACCAAGCAGCATAACTTCTGTTTTATCTTGAATTAGGAGTAAGAAATTTCTGGCCATCCAGCTCCTAATATCTAACAGACAATCCTCAGTCTTTGACAGATGAGGCAATTCACCAGGTTCAACTGATATGTATAGCTGTGTGTCATCAGCATAGGAGTGGAAATCAATACCGTATTTTCTAATTATATCACGAAGTGGCAGCATACACAGGGTTAACAGCAATTCTGAGATTATTACGAAAAAGACATTTATACTGTTTTACGTAATCAAATATGCCATTAAATACGTACTGACACAGTTATGTAGAAACACTGCAGTTTTTTTTTTATTTTGGTGCCTCACTATTCTTTGATTTGAAATCAGCATCTTTGACGTGTTGGGCAAAGCTACAGAAACTTCCAGAAGACAAGAATCCATTGCATTTAGCATTTATTTTCCTTTCAAAAAAAGCTTTCCCAACATTACGCTCAACCATGGTGATGTGGACATTTCAGGGCAGTGGAATAAAATATATATAAAAAAAAACAATTAAGCTGAGTCTGCAAAACGTTTTACTGGGAGGCTATTTCACATCTGGGATATAATTCTCCTTAAAATGTACACCTGCAACTTGAAATGCAATGGCTAATTAGGTGCTGAGTTCAATACAAACTCGTCATGTGGCCTCAAGGAATGCAGTCGTGTGGATCTGGGTTACATGTGCTGTGTTGTAGTTCCAACAAGAACCATGGACACTTTCGAATGATTCAAAGTGAAACATTCAATGCTCCAACAATAAACATTTCAGTTCCAACTACGACCTCCTTTTGATGTGATCAACAGCTCAAAAAGTTAAGAGGAGGAAAAACTTCATCTACTACCCAGCAGCCCCCACATGGTAAATTCCAGGTGTCCAGCTGAAATGGCACTCACTGCCAAACGGCTGAGATGTTTTTTTCTTACAGCTATATGTCGAGTGTGTCAGACGTGTTACTTTGTTACGCGCTCTTTATAGCCTCCCGTTCCTTGAAGTAGATGGTACTGTACGTACACCATCCAGCTAGTTTGCATGCAAAGAACCTTTAATTGAACGCACATGCAGAGACATAAACATAGGAGACACAGTAAAAGAGTAAGACGGGAATGTTGTGGAGATTTTTATGAGCATGTAAAAGTTAGAATCTCAGGCGTTGCTGCAAATGTTTGCACTAACAGTTTTGTTTAGAACAGAGCCATAGGTTTGCAGAAATTAAATAGTTATTTGCGAATTTTTGATGCCGATGCTGCCCTTTGAAGTTTCTGAGACCAAATGTGTCTACCACGCACTCGCGCCAACACGCACATGTTCAAACGAAGGCAAATGTGTCAACCTAGAAAAGCAGTCGGAGGTTTTATTTGAAGCAGGGGTGGCCATCCATGGGTGGGAGAGTCAGGTGACTGGGGCTGGCTGCAATGATTCAATCCACCTGTGCTTTGTTTATGTGTACTGTTCTAAATTAAAGTTCTCTCGCCCACGGTAATCCAGACTCGACCCCGATGCCCTTCCTGACGTCTGATTAACACGCTGTCCACTTACATCCACATTGACTGAAACACAAGGAGAATGAGCAAAGTCCTCACAAAGACTAAAAACCATAGAGTTGTGAGGCCGGAGCTGATCCTGGTTGCACACCACACAGCAAAAAATAAATGAGACAAACATAAATGAAATTTGGGTGAAATGTTACTTTGCTAACATGGAATCTTGTGACCGAACAGTAAATCACAATCAGCATTAAACACTTGAATTGTTTAATTATTCTCCATTATTGTGATTATTTTTCCTGTCTGATTGTCAGCATATGTGCACGGTTTTTATTGCAGAATGATATCAGACCTGATAAAAGAATTGAATATTGGACTAAAGGGTACCTGAATGAACAAACCATACAACTTCAATACATATGTTACTTTGCTAAATCAACGATGGGGATAGGCAACATTGATTGGTAGTTTAGGATACTCCCGCCCACCACAGGTTTTGAAGTCTCGTTTGTCCCATCACTAGTCAAATATATTAAACCGTG
>JAACJT020000028.1:16150549-16194314 GCA_009936485.2 Gymnarchus niloticus | reverse complement strand
TAGTTTAGGATACTCCCGCCCACCACAGGTTTTGAAGTCTCGTTTGTCCCATCACTAGTCAAATATATTAAACCGTGTAGAGAAAACGTCAAATTCGTAACAGTCTGTGATAAATGACTGTGTAGAGTTGGATATAAAAAGGTGTGTTCAACAGACCGTACCATACCAATAAGGCTTCTGCTGTAAATATGCCCAATTTTATGTATTTCTTTACGCATTTCTTTTTTCCTCTTTATTGGTTTGCATATTTAGAGAATGGTTGCCAACAAGCTGCACGTATTCCTCATTCTGTTTGGAGTGAGTCACGTCAAAGCTTTAGCTAAAGCACCCTTGGCTTATTGAACATAGGCATGGGTTTCCACACTTCCCCTGTCCACACCGGGGGTGATGTAACTGCATCAACGGGACTGAAGTCTGATAAAACCCATAAGAGTGAGGGATAAAACAGCACAAACAACAGGACTACCTTAGCCAAGTTTGCCTATGGTAATGCCATAAAGTTGATTTCACCTCCTGTAACACCCTAAAGCCAAGTTCACCACTGGGAAATGCCTTAAGCTCAAATGCATGCTCCTCACCCACGCTTCTTCTGTACATCCTGCCCCAATGCTCCCATTAAATGATGACACTTTTGGCTGAAGGCATCCAGTAAGAAGGAGAAGACAATGTCTGAGAATAATGTAAAAAATTAGGTATTATTATATCATTAAATGCAAACCTCAAACACCCTATCACAGTTTTATCCACTTTGAAAATATTTGCAGCTTCAAAAACTATTCAACTCCCCCCAATATAATCATAGTATTTCCTCCTTTTGAACATTCACAAAAGCTGTTACTATCTGTTCCAGTGTGATTTGTAATGCATTGATTCCCACAGTATATTTGACCTTTAGAAGAACCAGAAATTATACAGTTATACAGTAAGTAACACCAAACTATTTTTAAATATTGTAATAAAACACCTTCATCTAAAAACACTGCCTATGTAAACAATGCTATTCTGATGCACCTCTGGCCGTACTTGAGGCCCTCAGCCTGTTATTGTCAGTGTCTGACGTCTGGATGTTGAAATTTTCTCAAGTTCCATGTGTCTGTTCACGTTTGGTTAATCTAGATGAAGACTTCTATACAGCAGCAACATTAAAATTTTTCTAAGGACAATAGAAATACTACAGAGAATGTTATGTCTTTTAATGAAAAAGCAATCAATGTTAAAGATGTTATCATATAAAATTTTAACTGTAACCCCCACCAGGAGAAATAGTCTTTAAGAGTGGATGGACAGATGGATTTAAGAATAAAGTCGAGTATAAGAAATGGAGAGAGATGCTTTCAAATGAGAGCCAGATGTTCTGAACTCAGCCTTTATGACATCCTGTTTGTACACAGTACACTTTTGGTAGACTTAATGATGTCATCATAATACACCTCTGCCAGACTTGATGTCATCACAGGACACCTCTGCCAGGCTTAATGATGTCATCACAATACACCTCTGCCAGACTTAATGATGTCATCACAGTACACTTCCAGCTGACTTAATGATGTCATCACAATACTCTTCCTGCTGACTTAATGATGTCGTTTCCACGTTGTTTCTAAAAACATTTTTTTTTTAAATTCACACTAGAAAACCAGCCACAAGGACAAGTGGGTTGTATAAATGATATCGTTGGCTTCACTGTGTCATATTCCTCTTCATTCTTTTGTCTGCTCTTTTCTTTTACATAATGAGAGATGTGATGCAGTTTATTTTAAATGACCTTTAATGCATGCATATCCAGCCCTCACTGCATCAACAGGATATAATGCATCTCTAATCAGGAACAAATGGAGTTTTTTGCTCTTAATATTATTAAAATGATGCTTCAAAAAACTGGGCAATGCTGTGGAGGGGATGTTCCGGGAACGTCTGCCTTCTTTAAGCCGTTTTGTTTTACGCATGATTGACTCCACAGCCAACCAATGAAAATGCTCCTGGGAATGTGCACGATGGAACGTCTGCCTTCTTTAAGCCGTTTTGTTTTACGTATGATTGACTCCACAGCCAACCAATGAAAATGCTCCTGGGAATGTGCACGATGGAACATCTGCCTTCTTTAAGACGTTTCATTTTACGTATGTCACATACGTACGTTGACAGCGCAGCCCATTGCTACCTGAAATAGGATCCAGACCCACTTTGACCCTGACCAGGATAAGGATATTTCCACAGCAGCTAGCACAGCATCCTCACACTCCCAGGGTTAAGATTGCATGCTGCCCCAGTGTTTGAGATGGTTCTCTCTCACTATCTACAAAAATAATTAAATATCCACACACTGTATGTTTCTCAGCTCACTCGAACCCTGTACTGGAGACGTGGTTGCGGTAGATGGATGGGTGGGTGCGTTTCACGCCAGAGGGATTCTGTCTCCACATAGCAGACTCCACTTATGTTCGTCCCTCACCGGACGCTTGGTCTCGCGGTGCTTATAACTTTGGTAACCCCTTAACTGTTGTATGCTGAGACATGCCGAAAGGATCTGTGAAATGTCAACGTGGATGAATGGTTCTGTGTTAATTCATTTTATCAGTTTAGCATTTCTTTGTATGTTAGTAGACTATTTTGAACAACAAATGGAAATATCATCATATAAAATCTTAATCTTTTCCAAAGTATTCTAAAATAACAATAATAAATAATAAAAAAAAACATATATTATAAGGTAAAATGTCTTGCATTTAACACATCTCATGTACTTTGCTGCCCCAAAAAATTAATCGTTGGCAAGCAGGCTATTTTTGCATGTGTAAACATTTTATCAATGAATTTGTCATTTTTCTCTCCAAAAGTATTTTATTTCTATGTGGTTATGTCCTTAAGGCGGTAGAACTAATGCTTAAGGATATTGTATGTGAGAGAAACAGCTGTTTAAAAATATAAGAGAAGCAGTAAGAGCACTTTCACGTTAAAATTTGGTCAACAGCGGTATGCTAGTCCATAACAGCAGTATGATATGTTATGCATTAGCTAAGAAAAACAACATGTGACAGTTTAATTGAAAAATTCCATATGGAACGTATGCGTCTTTCGACCACTGCAGGTTTCTCTCTCCTGGGAGTCTGGGATGATAGGAAAGTTGAGGTAGATCAGCTGGCTTCCAATGGAGCACTTCATCACTTCCCGACGTCTGCCTCAAAGGCACCATTTCCCTGACTGCTTGGAGTTAGAGGCTTCGAGGGAAAATGCAAGCACATGTTGGTGCTGTGGTCATGAGTGGGAGTGGCCTCATTTTGCTTCTACGTTCATTTGTGGAAGGGGATTCTGTTACACGCTGGCAACTTCTACTTTGGCCACATTCAGACCCTGCTGACAGAGTGCTGCGTCATGTGAGCACTGAAAATGGAGTCGGGGTGGAAATATAGTGCTATATTTAAATTCCTGCTGAGGAAGTGTGATAAGTAACATAGAAGAAACATGAGGATGGATGGACTTGACTCCAGAATGGACAGAGTGGCAGGTGGAGAACTTACCTCTGTGACCCACCTTTCAGCCTCCACCTATAAGCAAACACTTTGCACAACAAAGAAATACAAACTGGATGCTGATGACTAGCTGTATATGAATCTTGGCAATTTCTTTGTAATTCATAGAATTTCATATATTTATGAGCGATACTCTGGGTACAGTCTACTAGCCACATCAGGAAGGAAAGGGAGGCGACTTGCCCATTTTGAAATGATTTGTTCGGCCTGCCCCTTGTTCCTGAGAATGTTTACATATTGTGGTTTAGTTATGTCTCTTGATACCAGTTTGACATCAATCTAAAAATACATAATCTCCCCCCCAAGCAATTGTTGTCCCAGTTTAGTCTCGACTGATCAGTCCTTGATTTGTTTATAGGTTTTTTGTCTGTGAGCTCAGCTCCTGTTTCAGGTATTTCTGTTTACGTGATGTTAGCCTCCACCCCTGCCATCCCTGTCGAAATCTGTGAAGGAGAATTATTGTCCATAAACCTGCTCCTCTCTCCAAGCCCCCATGTCACACAGTGCTGGTCTTCTGATATGAAGTGTCCTTGAGCTTACTGATGTGGACCATGATCGTTTTATAGCACGTATGCTGTGTATTTGTTATTTATATTGTGTGGAACATGACTGTACGTCACAGTTGTGAGTTAATTAATGCTGACAGTTGGTCAGATCTGTTATTCTAGTATATCTTTTTTGTAGGACTTGGTTCCTCGTTACGTTCTCCTGATCACAGAAATGGAAAGCTGACATTTCATTCCTGGGCCACCTGCAGCCTATGTAATCATATTTAGTCTTGTTGTTCTGAGACAAGCGATGCCCTTGAAAAGGAATCTCGGCAAATATTTCGAGAGAATCGGAAGGCTGGCGGGGATGACGCCGCAGCCCCTCCTGACAACTCTTACATCCACTTTCCTTAGAAGAACTTGGTCTGGTCTTTCTGCTTTATGGTTTCTACCCAGCCTGCCGCTAACAGCATTGTGCCTTCGTGAAAGGGAGTGAGAAAATGCACTTTAAAAATGTGCTTCACGCCAAAGTTGGCATGTCACACTCAGGTACCTTGTTGTTTGTACCAGCATGAGAAATACCTAGTTCCCTTTCAACCACCTAACACGCTGGTTATGTAACGGATGGAAAGCTGTGATGTTTGGCAGGCAGAAACATCCGCGCACCTGCCCCATCTGACGAGGCACCGTATGAATTTGTCGTTCTCTTTGTTGTTCTTTTGGATAGCCTTCGGTTGAACTACTCCTGACTTTCCTCATTATGTTTTCAATCAGATGACATAACCCTGCAGAAATCCTCTGGCCACTCATTCCAGATCTGGCACGGCAGTGCAGAACGTTCCGTGCTGCTAGAATCTCCAGGACTAAGCCATAAACTTTTTTTTTTCCCCGAGGATCTGACAATGAACAGCTAAATGGAACTCAAACAATGGACGCTTCATTTTCATGTATTTATGACACCCCTGAACTCTGTTTAAGCAGAGATTCATTATTATTTTTTAAACCACCTGAGAATGTTGTAGCCAAATCGAGTGATTCCTGTTAAATCAATGTGCTTACTTATAATTTGGAAAGAGACTTACCAGAGTCTTGGAAATGTTAAAAAGAAAAGAGATTTAGCCATCAGATAAATATGTTTGGGTTACATTAATTACAAGAAGTGGAAAACTTGATTGAAGGTCTTTTTATTTAAAACAGTGTTTTTATACTGATTTGCACATTCTGCAAATATTGGCAAAATTACATCAAGGTACAGAGTTAGCAGATGGAAAAACTTCTAAATGTTAAGACTATACCTTTAATGATGTAAGATCTCTCCGTCCAGGAGATTCCTTAGCATTTGGGAAAGAGATTGAGAACTAAAATAGGAACAAAAAAAATAGATTTATCTTAAGAATAATATGACTAAAATTGAATTCAGTGGGATTTTACTAGTTGCTGGGTGTGATTCACGGCTGTAGACCAGCCGCTAATGTGTTGTAGTTAACCGCTTGAGCGAAAGAATTCAACACATCCATCAACAATTTCAATTTGTTACTTTTGCAGATGTGCGCTTAGCTACTCTGCCAGATTGTGAATTGTACAAATCTTCAAGGTCTGACTGTTTGGTTAGGAAGGACTTTAAATGTCTTCCTTAAAATGTAAAGATTACAGGATATTCATGAAGACACCAGTAAAGGACAGGAACATCAATACACACAGACAATCTTGACGGAAGGAAACAAAATGCAAGAATTTGATGATGTGGGTACATGCAGATTACTTATATTAATAATGTTTGTTGAAGATAATCAAATGTTTACTCAAGTGATGATGATTCATTTATTATTTATGCGATGACTCATTTCATTTATGAAGGCCACAGTAAACTGGAATGGGTTAACATGTTAAATCCAATGACCAATCAAATGAGGACAAAATAAGGTATGTATGCAGGCATGAAAATAAAACCAAAGAAATAAAAACACATCAGCTGCAGCAAGGTTTGTTATTTTGTTTGCAATGGGATCGACAGATATTTAGCATATTGCTACTGTGGATGGCCTGCATCCAGTTTCCTCACAGCTTCTCTCGTCATCTAAGCGACGACTCCCCATCATGTAGCTCGATCCCGTACCATTTTGTCTTATAATGACCCGTGGGAATCATTTCGTATGAAAGACAGACGAAACTGTAAAAATCCTCAAAGAAAAAATAAAGAAACTCCATTCCCAGCAGAAAGGAAACATTTGGCACAAGTGAGTCCTTATAAACGTCCTTATTCACATACAGTAATTTCTTCATCTTTGCATTCACTGCTCTATCCTAACCAGTCTCATGCTAATCTAATCATGCAACCAGAATAAGCCTGAGAAGGCATTAAGCTAAACAAATAAGGGGTATTATGAGCTTTAAAACCAAAGTGGAACCCGATCTGACGTATCATCGTATTGGGAAAATGCGCTGGGAACAGTTTTTGTATTGTTGGCCCTTACAGGCTAATTAGATTGGACCTCTAACTATGTCAGCCTGAGTAAATGCAATTTAGACCTGCCTCCATCGCTTGTGGGGAGGCTGTGAGCTGCTGGTGCAAAAGGTAAGCAGCAGGCTCCACCCACTGAGACGTTGCATTTTGGCTGCGCTCTGATAATGAAAGCGACGATTCTGCGATTCTGCGTAATAAGACCCAGATGGCCATACGTGGCGTATTTTTCAAATTTATTTACATTGTAGTACCTCTGAGGCCAAAATCTGATATCAAACTAAAAGCTCCATTTTGATATTGTACCAAAGCAAAATGTAATTGCATTTGGAGCATTTGAAGGAAGTCTTTCTGCTCGTGCGCATGTCTCCGCAATCAAGCCTATATGTTATACGAGCGTACGGCTTTCAGACTTCACTCTGGGATAGGTCTCTCTAGAAGCATTGCTTAACAACCCCCCCCCCCCCGCCACCCCCCTCACACGAACACCAAAGCAGACTCTGCATTATGTACTGCTTTCCCATGAAAAACACAAAACGAGGAACATTCTCTGAAAATGATCCATGTACTGTCGGCTTGTGAGATGTGGCTAACACAGAGCTGTAAGATCAGCCTGATAAAATCCTCTGGTTCGGTTTGTATTTCTAAGGTCATTCTAATCTTAATAATTAATGAACATAGTGGAGAAAGCAACATGTAGTTATTTATTATTATTCAACAAGGCCGTGACTGCCAGCCTTAGTTTTGGATGCATTACTGTTTGAATGTATTACTCCTGCCCCACAATCTGAAGAGAGGCTTACGTTATGGAGCAAAGAGGCGAAGGATTAATAAGCCTCGTCATAACCCAGAGCTGTATGAAGAGCCAGTTTCCATAAATGAATCACCTTTGTTTTCCATTCACTCTTCTCTAAACTCTGCTTTTGTCTGGTTTAAACTGACATGGAGAGCAGATGGCAAATCTCAGCATGGTAGATTAAAACAAATTCTCCTGTGCCAGAATTTCTGTTTAAACCCTGGCATTTAAATCATTCTTTGGGCCAAAGCTTAATTTCAGGGATGTTCGTGAAATGGCAACTCCTTTAGTCCAGTTTGGATAGACTTAAGACCAAATTATGCCTAAGCATCTCTGTCCTGCACAGTTGGCTTTACGAAAACATTAATTTCATTAATAGGACTGTTATTTGGATTCATAACTATGTTATTTGAGTTTCATTTTTCTTTTTTTTCATCCTTTGGCAGCAAGACACAAATATTTAGTAGATTGTAATTTTCCTTTAGCTTAAAACTAACCTTTTAAAATCTTGCTGTTGCAGGGTGCTCGGCTCGGGTCTTTGATGGCTGCAATTTTTACTGCTGTCCAAGTGGTTGAAGCTGATAATTGATATAATTACCTGCATGACTAATTGCCTCACTTGTTACTTGAGGTGCAAGGCAAATACCAAATGGACCCATTTGTCAGAGCATCTGCCACTCTACCCTTCACATTTAATTATAGCAGAAAGCCTAGTGAAATGGAGTTAAGTGTCCCACAGACCAGTCTGGCTTAGTTTTGTCACCACTGCAGGAAAAATACTGACAATTAGTCCCTTTAATAACGGTAGTCTTTTGTCCAACACTGTCCCTCCGGCTGGAAAGCGGCCTTTGTGATGTTTGTGTATGAGTTCCCATGTAAGACTCCTGCTTTGGTCCACGTTAAATTTCCTTGCACAGGGATCACCAATCTTTATTTCCCTTCATTCTCTGTGCAGGCACCATGACATCGTGGTCCTTCTCTAGCTGAGAGTCGGTTTTACACTGGGGCACATCTTGTCTTTGATGGTTCAAGCCCGAATTCTGACCTCATGAAGTTGCCTGCCGAGTTCAGTGTACAGCCTTTTAGCTTCTGCAGCTTTTAAACGTGAACAAGTGGTAAACTGAAATTGCTGGTCCAAGTCTAATAAGGGGAACCGTTGTTGTACTGTTCAGATAGGAACATAAATTGTCTCTATAAAAATCCACTTCTACCACAGGGTCCAAAGTATATATTGTGAAATATGCATCCTACTTTAGACTGATAAACCACTATGACAACCAAGCCTTCTTGGAGGACCCAGAGCAGAGGAATACATTAATAATGACAACAATTGCGAAGATTTAAAGCAGTGACGTCTTTGTTCTATCCGAATCGTATTCAGTGTTCTGCACAGATTATCAAAGGGCAGAACATGCAGTCTCCTAGGAAGACATCAGCATATTGACGGTTTGATGTCTGTGGCTACAGTACACATCCTCACAGGGTCAGCAGTGACATTCTGAGCCGATTAGTGCAGACCAAACATCACCAGAGGCAAAGACTGGGTGATAATCGACGTTCTGTTCAAGCTCAGAGCTATGCAGGGTCTTTCCTTTGTACTGTAACATTCAGTTCTGTCGAAGCGATTATCAGTCTGAGAGCTGTTTGCTTTGGTGGCAGGATCGGCCTGTGTGTGTGTGTCAGTGGTGTATGTGTTATTTTTTCAGCTGGGGGGGGGGGCGCAGTTACATGCCACGTTGTCCTGTGCTCCAGATGAGGCAATGGTAAGCTATTTATCTACTGTTTCTGAAAAATTTTGCAGGAAAGTCAACATTATGCTTGTTGTGAAACTCAAACTTCAAACATCTGGATTATCTCCATTCTTTAATAAGAAGATCTCAGCATTATACATCTTTCAGATGAAAAAAGAGAATACAAGTACAAAAATGCGATCAAAAAGATATCGTACGTAGGGAGATTTATGATGGTTCAGCCTTGTGTCCAAGTATAACACTTGTGCAAAGGCAACATAGCTCTACGGCAAAATGTTAAACGTTAAACTGCTACTATCTGATGTAACATAGTACTTGCTGCTTCAGTTGTGTAAATGACCACCAAAGAGGTAAGATCAATGTGCCCCGTTTCCATATGCAATATTACAGATGACATCACCCCCTTTCCTTGCCCGTTGATTGGATCCCCATTGCCAGGTAGGCGGTAATAGCCAGCAGGCTGGCTGGCTGACTGACAGCAACTTTCACTGCGGAGGCAGCCGAGCTCCGTTGACTTGGCCTCCGCATCTCATGGGTCAACAGTTTCTTCGGTACCCTTGTGAAATCAGCTGCACTTACCAGCTGCACTGGACAGATCACATGTACATGTGTCGACTTCATCCCGTAAACTGTGGGCGAATGCATGCTTGCCGCACCCCTGTACGGTGAAGAGAGCCAACGAACCAGCATCCCAGAGAAGGAAAAAAAAACTTCCCTCCGATGCTCTCTGCATGTAAGAAGAGCGGAAACGACCTTATCATCGCTTTCTCGGCCGAATGCTTCTGCTGCCAATCTTAACATTATGTCATACAGGGCAGAAAAATAAAGTTTGGCTCACGGCAGTTTTGCAAGACCAGAGCGATGTTTTAAAGAAGCCTTAAAGCAATGCAGAAATAAATTGGCTGGCCTTCGCTTCTCTTCTAGAGTGGACGCTGTCCCAGCTGCCTCCTTGCTTGGCTGTAATTGCCTCCTGTTGAGCTGTCCTGTGGAGCGACTTTTAAGTTCCCTCATCTCCCATCCAGGCCTGAGTCCCATACCCACTGCATTTCCCGGCCCGGCTCTTTGATGGCCATCCAGATGGCGAATGCCAGGGGGAGGATACTTTCCAGCCCTTCTGCCAGCGGCCTGGTTCACTCGGTTTTACAAGCCAGGTTTAGCACACGGCTATCATTCATCTTGCCGTTGTCCAAGGGGGAGATGGGGCCTCCTCATCGTGCAAATAAATTCAGGACATGCTCATGGGTTTGCAAATGTTACTGTATCTCAATGTCATGCTGGTGGAAGGTATTTCCTACATTCTGTGACCACTTTGGTTTATGGTTAAAACCAAAGGGCAGCAGGAGGTGAAGTGTGTGGGTGACTTATTAATAGGGATGTGGTAATAAGATCCCAAAAACATGACTGTTATAATCACTTTTATAATTAGAGACAGCCTTTGCAGAACCAACATTAACAAGTGCTTAATTAGGACTAAATAAGGACTTCAAGAATAACCTATAATAATGATTCTGTTGAGCAGAAATAAAAAGTTATCAGCCAGGATTCAGTTGAAACTGAAGGCACCTAACAGAAAGTACCAGTGTGAGCAAGAAAGTAAGGGCTCGGTCTTACGCATCGGTCTACGAGCCCGCCTAATTTTGGGAAGAGCCTAAAGTGACAGTAGCTAAGTTCTGAACTTGAATTTCCAAGGAGCCCATTTGCTTAACACGGTAAAACATCATTAATTGAAAGACTCAGGTCAAAGAGCAAAAGTCCACGGACAGACCTCTATGGTTTATTCACCACCCTTGTCAGTGAAATGAGCAATTTTTCACATTCCGAAGTGTCCTCCCAGCAAAGCGTTTCTTCCCCAGAGTGATAGAACAGTGATGAGGGATCTACAAAGTCTTTCAGGACAGTAGGCCTAATGAGGCATCGCTAAACTGCCTGGCATATCTCACTTCAGAGACTCGGGAGTTTTCAGTGCCCAAGGCAAGCTAAAAGTCTGTTAACCCTGCACCTCATGAGGAATGGGGGCGGGGAATTAAATTAAAAACACGTGTAAGGCTGAAGCCGCTTTACTGTTCACAGCTAGGCCCAGCTGAAGACTGCTGGTTTATTCATCTAAGTAAACTGTCTCAGATCAGCCATAAGAGGACTGAAGCTGTTAGTCATTAAAGTCATTTTCTCTTTTTTACACATTTGTAAGTTAAAACTTGTGCGTGCTGAACATGAAGACTTTCTCTAAAATGTTAAAAGTTGCTCCTGAAGCACTGAGAAAATGAACCCATTGGGGAACTCAAAAGTTTGAAAAAACAAGTCTTGAGACTGCAGGAACAAAGCATCATGAGTGTTCCGGCACTGTATCAGAACACCTAAAGACTGCAATATGCATGATAATGCAGACGTAGGGAGAATGGCAGTAGGGTAATCTCAGTTGGAGGTATGAGAGTAGTTTAGAGGTGGAACATGCAAGGTTAGAGAAACTCTTTCAAAGCATTAATATTTTATCTAATTTCACCTTCTGCATGCTCGTTTCCTAAAATCATTAACCTTTTAAAAAAAAGAGTTTGCATTTTTTTTTTACAAACTCTTTAAGTATAAAAATTGATAATATTTCCTATACTGGTTAAAACAGGACCCTATGTCTCAGTGCAGTTTCGCTCCACCGCAGTTTTTGTTTCGAATTTCGCCTCTGGCAATATCTCTCCAGTTTCCTCTGGGTTTCTTTTTGGGTAGGTTGGTGTGCTCCCTCAGTCCATAAACATGCCACTGGGTGCATTGATGCCTCTATATTTCCTGTATTTTGTGAGTGCGTGCCCTGTGCTGGACTGGCATCTCAGCCTGGGTGTCTTCTCCCTTGTGCCCTGTGCTGGACTGGCATCCCAGCCTGGGTGTCTCTCCCTCGTGCCCTGTGCTGGACTGGCATCCCAGCCTGGGTGTCTTCTCCCTCGTGCCCTGTGCTGGACTGGCATCCCAGCCTGGGTGTCTTCTCCCTTGTGCCCTGTGCTGGACTGGCATCCCAGCCTGGGCGTCTTCTCCCTTGTGCCCTGTGCTTTCTTGAGGCTCATCATGAACATGCAATGAATATGCGGTTATGGAAGATGAATGAATCGATATTGACTTATGTCCGTTTTCCACTGACATGGTGCAAAGGCTTGAACCAGTTCCATGCTCTTCAACTGAAGGGGAATTGGTGCCAGTGCTGAAGAAGAGAATCAGAATGATCACCCAGACTTCCAGGTCTGGAACCAGGAATCTGTAGCATAACATGCTGACGGGTGGACAAACAGCACAAATACTTATAGTCCAGTAAATACTGCTCGTGTCAGGATCTTGTAAACATTACAGTTTGATGTGTTTTTCTGGATCTCTTTGAACTGAGCAAAGAGGCTGAACTGTCTTTGAATTAGGGGGGGTTGATATCACTTTTTCATCTCTGAATGTGATAACACAACCTTAAATATCACCTGATGACAACCGTCTTTCTGGTTAAACTTAACCACGCCATTTATGTCCCATAATTACTATAACAATCTAGAAAGATATTCAAAGTGTATAACAAACATTCCAATCCTGTTACGTGATAACTAGGACATTAAATGCCAGTTTGGCAAAGCGAAGTGATCAGTTTGCCGGTGTATCATATCGGAATCTAACTTCCGATAACCGATCCAGTGTTTTGGGTCAGTATTGGACCGATAATGACTGTCAAATTGCGACACTTTGGGTGTGAAAATATACTTTCAGAGCCAGGATTAATGCTTGGAAACAGAGTATGCAGTTCACAACGTTTTCTTTGTGTTGCTGCTGTTACAGGTCAGCGGTCTGAAGACCGGGGCAGTTCACACTAGGCTCTCTTCCACAATCCAGTAGCACCACTTCATTAGGTGCATCTAGCCAGCACGTCCGAAGTCCTGTATAATCTCGAGATGCTATAGTGCATACCAATACCAGGAGGGTGGCTGTTTCTGAGATGGAACCACCACGTATGGGACCGATGTGATGCTGACGACCCTTAGGTCAGCCATCTTAGCTGTTCTTTACTGAACCTCTTGACCCTGTGATGCAGTCATTTGTAACCATGCGATTTTCTGTCTGTAGTAATAGGCTGTCGTTTTAACGAGCAGGTGTACCTAATATACTGGCCAATGAGTGTAACTGCATTATTTGCGTTGGCTTTTTAACTGCATTAGTCACTTTTATACACTGAAGCCATGGGAAAAATGTGTGCGCCTTTTGAATTTTGCTACGTAGCATGTGGTACAGCGTGAGAGAAATGGTGACGTAATCATTTTCAGCAGAGGGGGGCCTGGCTTTCCGTTCTCTGCATCATCTCTTTCTGCCACTTCTGATGTAGCCAGTCTCGTGCTTTCCATACACATCCGGCAGCATGACGAGAAAACAAACCAATTCATGATTGCACATTTCTTCACTTAATGCTCCAAATTGAATTTGCCAACGTTAACAGCGTTTCCTTGCCGCACCACTGAAGCGTTATAATCGGGTCTAGAGCGGAAGTCTTTACAAACAGGACTATTAACACTGGTTGCCCTTTTAAGAGCAGCATTAAGCGTGGTGAACTTTGCAGAACGGTGGGCCAAGACAAACAGCGAGAGGAGGCGGCTTTTCGAATAAGATACATTACATCCTGACATCAAGTTCGCAAGCTAGAGCGAATCATGTGCGAGCAGCGAGTCCGGGAACGCTTGCCCCTTGGACGGTGTCCATTGCGAGGGGAAAGTCTGTGACTTCAAACTTTCCAGGCTGTCAGTCTGTCCTTCCACTGGCCCTCTTCAGCAGCAGGAAAGGTGAGGGTCCCCAGGGGAAACGTGGGAAGATGTTCTAGGAAAATATGCAGGGACACACTTCGGGGTGCTTGTTCTTTTGCAGAAAACAATTTATTTTAGGCATGCTGTGTCTGTAGACAACTATGACTGATCTTATAACTTTAATTAAAGGTGCAGTGATCATTTATAGTAGTCATTTTAGTATAATAAAACAATTCCAGAACAAACAGAAAACCCTAAATATGCAATATAAAAAGTGACCTTTATCTTGCATGTAGCTACCTCTGCTTTTAACTTATTATAGCCAAACTTGATGACTACACTTGACATGTATGACACGTGGTCTTTTAACAAGAACACATAACAAACTGGACAAGTCTTATTCCTGAAGGACCGCAGTGGATCTGGGTGACAATGCCAGTTGCAGGGACATCGCATGCCCAGTTCAGACTTGATTTTAAAAAGCAACAAAGTGAGTCACGCCTCAGCTGGTCTGTGTCAGCGATGTCTCACAGGATGATTAATGAGTGATTACTCCTGATGAATGGATGATTATCCAACGGATATTCCCAAAGTCTGTTTAAAGTTCTCAGGGCTGTCACTCCATAATGTCATTGACACTGTCCTCAGTGCTTCCTCTTAACGGGCACTAATTAGGGCATGTTTCATTAATCTCTCTGAGAATATTTAATTACATCTGAAAAGTCAGTACAAATAGTATCTAAGGACGAGTACCCATTTGCAGTGAACTCATTCATAAAACCTTTTACCTTTTAATCCTTTTAATAAATATGTACAGAATGAATTGAAAATGTAATGATTTAACAGATATTGATATTTTAAATTAAGGTCATTTTAGATACTGCATGTTAAACCAACACTTTTAAAACAAAATATATTAACTCCTTGCTACAGAGTAAACTGGATCACACAGATTATATTTATGATTAAAGAAACAGCTGCATACACTTTAGTCAATAAATAAGGACAATATTAGTAATATTTCAGATACAAAATCTTTCTTTTTTGTATCGACCTATCATATGGTACAAAAGACAAATAGCTAAAATCTTCTGAGTGAACTGGGAGAAAAAGATGATTTCAAGTAGTCATTATCAACCACTGAACCCCGGAACCCATGTCCCTCATGAAATGTTCTGGCATGACGGTCTTCAACCTGAGGCAAGTTTAAAGCAACAGTAGGCCCATCAACAAAAAAGTCTAAATGTAATTTCCTTTGTTACATCACCTCGACGTCAAGGCTCTTTGGCCAGTGTGTGTTATTTAGGGTAACAGCGGACAGAAAATTATTATGTTGTAAGAATGCCAGGAGTACCGAGTAAAATGAAATGAAAGATAAAAGTATTGCTTTGTGAAAAAATTAGTATATTTTCATATTAATATGTGAAATTAGAGAACACGTTAACACACAAATGTAGCCTTCTTTACAGATGTTTAAACATACTACCAGGACCTTCGAAGAGTCCCTTATCAGACATATTTCATATTATAGATCTGCATATCATCATACTATATCCACATAAACAGCAGTAAAACGTGCAAATTTAATGGACAGTCTTTCAGCTTTTAACAAAACTGTTTGCTAAGCATTTCTGCTATCAGCTGCCGCTGACAAATTATATGGGTAGGAAGAACTAACATCTCCCAGCAAGACTTTCATCCCTTAGCTTTCAATAAGACATTCAGGCAACGTGAGGTCACTGCAATCCTCTTCAATTCACCATTGTATCTGTAGGACGGCTGTTGTTCCCCCATAAGGTCCATCAGAAGAGGAACTGTAAGCACGTTCAAAAATGGTCTATTCAGGGCAAGTGTTTAACGGGACACCCTGGACACACTGCGGGGAAATCGTGGTCATGTAGCAGTCAGCGTGCTTCTCAGTTGTGTCCTCCCTCCGGACCCTCAGCCCCACCTTTCCATATAACTGGTGTGGCAAGGATGCTCTCCATCAGCTCTGTCTCTTTGACCCCATTTGCGAGGGCCTGCTAGAAAAACACCCCTCTGAATTATTTCAGCTGGTGTTGGGATAGCCTTGTGCTAGATCCACACCTAAAAACACCATGACAGTAATGATTCAGCTGCAGACGCCCTCCTTCCATCTATATATTTTGTCAGGGTGCTCTGTCAATATTTATGGGTCTAACAGAGAGAGCGGAGGTCTTTTTGTTTTTCACCATTCCTTTCCTATTTAAAACAACCTGGATATCTAAAAGAATAACCAGGGCCTGGAGATGAGATCTGGCTAGAGAAGAGTCCTCTAGACGAAATGGCACTCCTCTGTGATTTTGGATGCTTTAATCATGATATATTGCCTGACAAGAGAAATCAAAGTATTTACAGTGTGATTATCGATAACTGATGATATGGTTTGACAAGAGGCCATGCTACTTTTTCCCCCTTTCATAACTGCTGCCACATTACTGTAAGTGCTGTTTATAATTTGGAGTCATAATTTATGTAATGTATAGCTACATGACATAGCATGTAAAAATTTCACATGCAAGTGTCTGTTTGGGTGTCCTCATGCCTCCCTGTGTGGCTGAATCCGACACATGGACCTGAGTGGTTCATCTCCTGAAACATGGCTTGCGGGGAATTTAGACCAGCTTCTAACTGAGAATCACCCCGAGACTCCAGGAAACAGCACGTTGATACCTCGGCAAAAAGCGTAGACTTGTTCATACTTTCATTATCTATTTTCTTAACGATGACAATTTATTGCACTACTGTACAGTGAGAGTTGACATCTGTTCCCCCAGTCGGATGACTGTTATACTGTCGTTGACCATAAATATTAGCTGAATGGAACTAGGAATTCGGTTTGGAAATAAAGTAACAGCGTTAATGTTGTGAGAGGCACATTTCAAACATGACTCATGGTAAAAGTCATCTGGAGAGGGAAAGTCAACCAGGAGGCATTCTCAGCACAACGGGCTCTAATATTCAGCCCTAGGCGTATTTTCCAGGGTCCCCTGCAGTGCCTTGCACTCATCGCATGGAAAAATTCAACAGAAAGGCCGTTGGTACGCAGGCCAATCGTATGCTGGTGCGTATCACATAACAAAACAAACTTCAACATATCCATCATCCTGAGTGTTTCTAATGCCTGCCTTAGGCTGGTTATTATGGGCAAGGTTAGACTATACTTAGCACTTGTGATTGGAAATGTTTGGTATTCAACACTGCCTCCGAATAATTGATTTAAAAATGACAAAAAAAGCTATCTGGCAAATGATCTGTTAGACCACTTGAATCAAAATGCAGGCAGCATTAAGTTTGGGTTGATTTTATGTGCCAGTTATCCATCTTTCACAGCAATGACAGGTTCCTAACATTTATTGAATACCTGTTTTATGCAGGTATTTACCCCCATTAGCCTGTGAGATCATATCACAGGATTTATAATATCCAGCATTCCAGCAATTTTTGAGATATCAAATGATTGCTTTACCTAGCCCACCCACTCAAATTCCTGAAGTACAGGAAAGTAAGAACAAAACAATCACACAGTATTTTATACAACATTTTGATATAACTAAGAGATGTAACATTTATTCTTAATTCAAGGTGTGTACACCAGCACAGCTGAACAGTACAGAGTCTGTAGAAGGTGAATTATCTCCCAGCAAACCCATCACGCCGGCTTTTCACATCACATCTAAACTTTGCGGTACAATACGTTTACTAGTGAAGTGGAAAGTCAAAGAGATGATACACATCAAGCCTACTTTATTGAAAACCATCTGTAAACAAGACATATTGTCTGGAGTCATATAAATAAACTGCTGGGAAGTCCAAGCATCATGTAAATATTTTTCAAACTTCTGGATTGGGTGCAACATATTTACGTGTATAGCTCAGTAAACAGAATAACTGTGGATGCCCGACTCTGCTTCATGTCTCATGTTTAATGTTGAATGCAGAATAAACTGCAGATTTTCTGAACATTATTTTTTGTGGATGGTAAATGTCGTTCGATGTTTTTTTTGTCCTCTAATCTGCAATAAATACAACTAAAATACAAACAGTATGAGAAAAATGCAAACAGCATCGGGAAATATTGGCCTTAGAGAAGTTAAATGCAACACAATCAGGCATTAATTTGTGCACGCATATACCCGTTCCAATCTTACCATTAAGTGTGTCCTCTATATTTGTTTATCTGGCACAGTGACTGGGTGACACAGAAATCCTGGAAGATGTTGCTTGGACAAACAACACCCATGATCTAATGCATCTTTCCTCGAGTAGAGCCAGCTTCTGCTCTGCAGAATAAGGCTTCTCCTGTTGTGTGGAGTCGGTACGAATTTAGTGGATCACTCATATGTTTAACGGTACAGAACTCAGAACCAGTCCCCTCTACACCTGATAAAGGCAGCTGTTACCAAGGGAAGTAAATAGAGTTATTACAAACATTACACAAATGGACTGACGGATTTCACAAATACAGTTTTCCGTGACATCTACTGTTTACCCCACAGCCTTGACTAGGGTAAAGTGGTTAGAATATGGATGGAAGTGTTTGCTGTTTACAATCTAGCTAAGTGATGCCAGTTTTCAAAAGCGAATCTGAGTCTAAACGGCCCGACTTGTTGAGGTCCATAGTTTAATCATCTCTGCTATTTGGTCAAATAATCATCCTGCTTTACTGAGAAACATGAAAAAGAGGATGAAAGTAAAAAAAAAAAAAACAAAGCAGAATTAATGCCTTCTAGTTCCGTGATAAGAAATTGAATTGTCTTTGCTGGTCATCTCAGTGTACGGTACTGAACGGATGTGCGCTTGGAGCCGCGCTTTTCGAGGACACACCTTGTTAAGGTCATGTGAGCCTGGGAAACAGATAAGTGAAGAGAGTCTTTGTCAGGACTCAGCTGCTCCTCAGCAGAACATTGTCATTTATGAGACTTAGAGGAACCACTGAAAAATGAATGTTCTTCTTAGGTCAGTCAAGTTACTCTGAACCTTACAGACACTCACTTTCTAACTGTCATCATGCCGGGATCTGCTCTGTGCTGTCCGCTCACCTCCGGCTGCAACTCTGTTTTCTTCTCTACGTCTTCCTGCTCTGCTCGCTTCCTCTTGCCCCTGTCTCTGCTTTTCCCAGTCTTTTTTAGGTCTGCTTTTATTTCCACATACTGAGAAGAGACGTTCTTTCTGGAGCTCCCAAATTAAATTACAGTATAAGGTAAAGTTGCAGAAGACTTGTCGAATTTTGGGGATGGTAGACCTCAAAGTCAGCAACATGTATGTTCTGACCAATGGTGTAGCTTCATTACAGGAAAATTAAGTGAAAATTGTTCTTGGGTGAATACAGAAACATTAATGAAAAGTCAATTTGGCAAGGTTTGAGTGTATTCCATAGTGAATATAGGGTTTCATCAGAGTCTGCTATGGTCAGCTGATCAGGAAGTCATCGTGTTTAACTATGTCAGACCCGTTAGCCCATTCCTACGCGAGGTCACGCTCTATACCCCAGAGAAAACACGGGGCCACCGCATGTCAAAAACGAGAACTGAAAGCTGTGCAGCATCTCATCTGGAAACTACATGTAGCCGAGTGAAACACAAAGCGAAATTTATCGAAAACAATCACAAACTGTGGTGATGGGCTCCGATGACAGCTCTCTGACTGGCTCGTTTATCGTTATCGAGGCTTGTTTTCATAAGAAGTCAGCTCCAGGAGACCTGTAGCGGGAGTCAATACACCAGCAAGAAGCTCACATTGATACACCAGGCCACATCTGCTGTTTATTTGTCCACCGTAGGAATCGTTTGACATGTGAGTCAAATATTGAGGTGGTATAATGCTGTAGGCAAGCCTAGCAATCTTTATAGAAACAGGTAAAGGTTTTTTTTTAAATTAATATAAGCTTATTAAGAGTATCTTTGGAATAGGTTTGCCTGAGGTATTCTGATATTCTGCCATCAGCATTAAAATAGACTCATTCTTAAGTTAATATTTAAATGTACTGTATCTCCCAGCAAATGTCAGGTTGCACCGACAGCATTTATGGACCGAGTTATTTTTTAAATAAAGTCAAATTTAATATGGTACAGACTGAACTTCTGTGTTGCTTGTTGTATATTACAAAAACAAAAAAGAAATTGACATTTATGATTGATAGTCATGAGTGATTCTCATGATAAACATGAAACAAGAACAGGTACTGATAACTGCAAGCTACATAATGTTTAAAATATTCTTCAAGAAAAGAATTATTCTCAAATGAATCTGTAGGCTACTGTTCCGTTCTCTGGTTCTGCTGTTGTTTTGTGCCCAGCGTGGTGTAGTGCTCTTTAATAAATCACTACACTTTGGCAGAAAAACGTTGGTTAACTAAATGTGTTCACAGTCAGTACCACATAAAGCATGAAAGAATTACTGTTGCAAGCATGACCTCATAAAAATGACTCAAATTCCACAAGACATTTATCAGGTTATGCAATGTGCAGACTCTTACTCTCTCGTGGATTGCTAATATTGATGTGCAGTGCTTCATAAACATCTTTATAACATGGTGATAATACATCCAACAATTTCATAGACAGTAAGTTCATTTCCATGGGAGGGATCTACCCTACTAAAGTACAGAAATTCACATTCTCATTATGAAAACTACTTAATTTGATATGATGATGTCATTTTATCTTATTGACTCAGGTATGATATTCAGCTCAGATTAACCATTGAATCACTTGTGAAATTTAGCTTGTGTTCTGCTTTGATCAATGATTCAGGATCAAATATTAATATCATTTGCAAAAAGTATATCTGACAGCAAAAAAGGGCAGTGCAAAGCTGGGTATTTAATTTTAAGAGCATGAAATCAAATTTGAAAATCGAAACAATATTTACCACAGAGAAACTGACAAGCCGTGTGTGTGTTAAGTGATGACTGGTTGAGAATGGATGAATTTTGAAGGCTCCATCCAGAGGAACATCCTTAATATAGAGATTAGGTCCATTAAGACGATGTAAGTCCTGCTAAATTTTGCTTTCATGCAAAAGATCATCAGAAAGTAGGAGAATAAATAAGCTACTACAATGAAAACTTGAGCGTAATGTTTTATTAAAGAAGAGAGTTCAAAAAGAACAGGAAAATTAACATCAGACTGATATACACAAGCTCAAGCCTTGGATGAGATCAAGTAGATCCTTCCACTTTTCTTTCAATGATCTGTTAGTTTTGTTTTTCCAATATTTCTGAATCTGGACCATGCCAACTCAGAATGCAGGCTTTCGTGTGTTTAACTACTAATGTTAACCAACGGCATCAAAACCGTGGACATCCTTGGCATCACTCACTGCCAAACGATGCTTTGTCGTTGAACATAACCACCAGTTTTGTGCATGAACGTGCTTCATGAGGGCCGTTCAATGATTGCACTCATATTTTTGGTGACCGGGGACCAGAAGTAGGGGTAATGGGCAATAACTGATATTCATCTTCTCCCTTTCCAACCTTTTTGAAAAAAGTTACTCCACCCCCACTGGGGCATCTCTTTCATTCTCTGACTCCCGTTCCCTTTTGTTTATAATTTTACCCAACAAAAATATACCACTGTCCCCGGCACTTCAAATTTAGCTATGTAGTTCAAATAACGGGGACGGCATTCTACACGAAACAATAGGTTCCAAGCTACTTACGTCATCCTTTCTAATGTTAGGTGACAAATGGTAGGCATCTAACTGAAATGTGACATTTTAATTGCTGATCAAAAATTTCACTTTGGAGCTAAGCCTATTAATATTTTTCAATTCAATTCAATTCAATTCAATTTTTATTTGTATAGCGCCTTTAACATGAAGCACTGTCACAAATCACTTTACATAGACTCAGACCCAGGGTCACCAGAGAGCAAGCCAATGGTGACAGTGGCAAGGAAAAACTCCCCCAGGAGGAAGAAACCTTGGGAGGACCCAGACTCAAGGGGGAAGCCCATCCTCCTCTGGCCACCACTGGGCTGGACAAATTCATTAATACAAATAAGAACAACAATGTTGTGACAGTCAGGAGGACAACAGATTTGGAAGAAATCAACGTGAGCTAGCTCATTTTTGGGACTGATTTTGAACGTTGACTAGTTCATTTTAATCTGCGTAAACTGAATGTTGAGTTACCACTTGTTAAGTGTGAACTTGCATGTCAACTGCTAACCATACTCTACATTGAATTAGTTTGGTGTCATGCATAAGCTGCACCGTTGAATTCATATGGTCACGTTTCTGATAGCACCTCTAGAAGGGGGACGTGGTCAAACTCATTCTTGCAATAACAAGAGAAGTCCGTGACCTCCCTTCGGAAGGCTGGAAATAGACATCTTGGTATGACAAGTCGAATATATCCCATAATTGGCTGTAACACATTTCAAGAATCACAGACAAAACCATCAGTTATGCGTTGGCCAATTTATGACTGGAGTCTTCCGTTGTTGAGGTATGGTCTGCAAAATGGATTAGGTCATTTCCTGTTTGACTAGCGTCTAAAATTTCCCCTGAATACGTGTCGGCCATGTTACTCCAGTCATGCTGCCAGACCCCCCATACCCACTGAGAATGGCTTCTGAAGTACAAGATGCGTTGGTCCTAAAATCAGCATCTGTGTCATGAGGTTCTTATCCTAGACAGCTGACTGAAGCATTCAAGGCAAGGAGTCTTGAAGGCCAAACTCTGGCACAGGCACCGGATGTGCATCAAAATAACCTTCCTCACACCTTTGAGCAGGGAAAAGAGTCAGGACGCTCCCTTGTTTCAAGCCTCTACATCCCCCATTTATAATGATCACACTGACATGTTTTGGCTAAACCAGGGCTTATCTACCTCGGCTTGTGTTTATCTGCGTGCGACGTACAGAACTGGTAAGTTTGCCAAACTGCTGATCCCTCCACTGAGACTCATTTAGAAAAGACTGTCATTATTTATCTATCTCTGTCTTCAAAAATGCCTTTTGGAGGAGGATGGGGATGAGAGTTGCTTGCAAAAAAGAGGCAGCATAAAACCACTAAGCTGAGGAAGACTATAAAGGGCTAACAGCTCCTTGATGTTACGTATTACTTGAAGAAGGTAGAAAAAAGTGAAGATGGTTATAGAAAAATGCTGCAAAGACTTGAAAATCTATATATTTACACAAGCAGTGTATAGATTCTCTGTTTTCTGTGTACCAGTATCTACGCAGAAATGCCAACATTGGGACATACGAAACTTTGATATTGGTATGGAAATCCACCGGGCGAACATCAACCATACAAAGGTTTCCAAAAGGATATGACACTCTGATCCCCCTCCTCTACCAGCAGATGTGGTTTTCCTTTTCAAAATGTTATTTACGATTCCATAAACGATGAATGTGGAGTCGGCGAATGGATATGCTGTCAGACAGGCACTATGTGGACTTTTTCATGACATCTTGGTTGCAAACTTAAACAGAGACTTACGTGTACACAGATCATCTCGATGCCCATATATCCACTCATCCATCTGTCTTCCATAAGCACATATCCAGGATGAGGTAACTGTGAGCCTGGGGTCTATCCCTGGAGGATACAATGGATGGGAGGCTAGCTCTTTAAAATAAGAGTCTGGAAGACAATTAAATAACTAGAAAGCAAACTTCTGTTTTAATGTGATTTCTAAGGACATTTGGTTAATATTAACAGAACGCTATATTTCTAACCTTTATCACTTATCCACTAGCCCTGTCCAAAGATTTTTGATTTTCCCTAAAGGAATATTGCAGTCTGGTTTCAATTTTTGTGGTTTTTCTTCGTCTAATGATTACTTAAGCACAGAGATCAGAGTTACAGATTTCACATTTCTCGGAATATTTCCATGTGAAATCATCTTCTGTCATCATGCTCATTCAAATGTACAACTCTGTGAGGTCCTGAGTAAGCAAAATAAAAAAATGGAGAAAATTTTTAAAGATTTTCTGACCTGCACTAATCATATCTCGTACTGGACAATTTCCCATCTTTCTCATTGGCTAACAGATTAATTAACTGAATGACTAGATAAAATGGCAATCGAAACTGGATGGTGATTTAAATTTTTAAGCAGATGTTTCATCGCATTGACGAGAAACTGAAGTGCCTGCAGATCAAGAAAACACATGTCAAGAAAAGAAATCTTTGACTTATCAAATAAAGCAGCTATTCAATATGTAATAGCTGGAAGCAGTCTTTCAACCAGTTATCAGAACAGGGTCACTGAGTGTGTTTGAGCACTTCCCAGCATCAGGTACAGGGAAGGGGTTCACTGTGTATAGGATGCCAGTCTGTTTGTTTATCCATCCATCCATCCATCCTCTAACTGCTTATTCTGGTCAAGGTTACAAGATGGCCTGGAGTCTGTTCCAATCAGCATAGTTCTCATGGCTTGGGTTCACCCTGGAGAGGATGCTAGCCCATCACCGGACAAATGTAATGGACAAGATTCCAACTGCATTTGAACTTTCAGAGAGAAACTAAAATACCAGGCAGCAAGCTGCACGTCAAGGGAAGGACGTGGATACTCCACACACAAATGGCGGAGGTCGGATTTAAGCACCCACTCGACGTGTGAGGTGACAGTGCTACTTATTTCACTACAGGTAGCAAAAATCATCTTTGATCAATACAAATAAAACACACTTCATGTTAAGGTCGCCTTGATGACAACACGTACGTATAGAAGTGAAATTACAGGAATAATCAATTCAACGCTGAAATGATATAAAACGTTTTAGCGTTATTCATCCCTTCATCCAGTCTGTGAGTGAACTCATTACACCTCACCATCTCACTGAAATCCACTTCCAGTAAGGTCTTGCATTGACCGTGCTGTTGTGCATTCAAAATAATGGGAGAACAATTAAGGTTTCCAGTGTTGTTTCTTTCTAAATATAATTCAACCTCAGAGATTGACCAATGCAGAGAATACTGATCTCTAGGAGGGGATTTTCGGATAACGATCCGCAGGAGAAGGGGAGGGAAACTGGTGACAATAATAATGATGCTGATGGCGATGACATACTCCTCTTTAATTCCATTTGAATTTGATTAGACATAGATTGGATTCTTCTACGCAATTAAGATCACACCGCACATGTTTCGTTTTGCATTTATCAAATTAAGACAAAGGTAAGATGCTAAGATCTCTAACTGCTTCGGAAATATTCCGACATAGCAGGGACACTCAGTTATCAGTCAGTACGTAGTGTGGCACAGCCATTAAATATTTTCATGCATTTTTGTTTCTGATGTGGAGGTTGAGGGTAGGTGGGAATTATGGGAAATGACTGGACCGAAGCGACTGTGCCTCTTGGGAATGGGTTGGGCACTTTGATCCCGAAGTCAGACATCCATCAACATAAAGACAGTGTGTTTGTGTGTAGCTGGAAATCCCCTGGTCTCCTCACTGTCCCTGGAGGGTCAGTGTGTACAGAAAAAGATGAGTGATGGCTGCCTTTTTACCTAATCTGTTACTTTTCACATACCGTCCAAGGTATTTCTACCAGAGGTCTATGATGGTGAGGGAGTTTCCATGGATACCACTCCATATCTGGCTTAGTCAGAAGTTATCTTTCCAATTTTTCTATTTCAGAAGGTCTGGTCTGGTTTGCAAATACATTTTTCTTAGTTGACGATTTGTCATTTTTGATTGCCTACTGTTTATCAAAATCTTTCATGGCGTTCAGTTTTAAAGGGCATTTTTCAGATTATGTATTTTTCAGTATACGTAAATATACGGTATATGAATGTTACTTCTGCTGTTAATATTAACACAGTACAGCATGACTTTCAACGTCTAAATAAGTAGCCCCTTTGAAAAGTGGCAGATACCATTTTAGGAAAGCATATCTCTCTTAAATGGGCGTGTGAAAAACTTGGAAATTTAGAAGTGAGAAGCAACTTGACTGAGGATGTCCATTCAGTATTAATAAGGATGAAATCATTGTCTACAAGACCATATCCTTGGCATTTCTCCACATGTCCTAACGAGGATCTGTTGCTGTGGTTTTTACATTTCTGAGAGCTGCAAGCTCTTTACCAACCATCCCCCACCAGTCTGTGTATTACTTCAACGTGGATGTCTGTCTGACTGCTTCTAACGTGACTATCGAGATACTAACACATTTACTGTGTTTAGAGTGCCAGCAGACATCAGTCAGCCACCTGGCATTTTGTAATTTCTGAAAACGATTCCACTCTTCATCTCTTTCTGGATTTTTCCATTCCGATGTGTTAATTGTACAACATTAACTGCTGTTGTGTCTATTGGCCCAATCCTTGTCTGATTGTAATTCTCTTGCTCAACTGTCGAAATGACATGAGGAAAACCATGCTGGGAAGAATGGAATTCAATAAACAGAAAATATTTATTTTTAATTGATGTCTTCTTACCTTTGACATTATTGATGATACAGTACAACGGTTACAGCATACTTTTTCTCAGTAAACATGTTTTTGAGGAAATGACAGGAGGTTGTAATTCCAAGCTTTCCCAATCCAAATTGAACTCGAGCCATCCTTAATGGATTCTTAATGCCGTCCAACATCTGGAAAACAAAATATAGTCGGTTATATTTTGCCTGACTTTGCCTCCCCCTTCCTTCCTGTGCTCACCCTTGCTCTGCTATGAGTCATTCTTTAACATCACAAAGACAAATGTTGTATACGACCTCTGCTCACGATTCACATCTGGGCCAAATATACAAACACTGAGTCACTGCGAGCGTGTAGAAGCCTGTAATGTATATAATTGTTTACTTAAACGACATGTGCCGAGCTCTGGTTTGACAGGTCTGAGTTGGCTATGCAAATAACCATACTGGCATGATGTACTTGCTGGGCAGGTATGAGAACACGAGGTTAGTCTCCTGTATGACCTGCAGATATTCCAGGTTGATCTCTTCTTCCTATGTTTGCCCCAGCTATCATCCAACATTCATCTCAATGTCCTTTAAAAGGATTGCAAGGGGAATAATATTAAAAAATTTAATTATTACAAAATACATGTCTTTTGTAGTGACTGGAAAATCAAATCATTTTGGAAAAAATAATCATATTCTATTATGGAGATTTTTTATTCTACTTATAATAAAGACATTTACTCTTTTCTAGCAAATATCAGTTATATGTTGTTTTCCTCTGGCTTTATATCACATTTTATTGAAGCCGGTAATCTACACCATGGTTCCATTTCACACTGCAGGTCCTATCATATCTGCTTAATCTGGTGCTGGCCAGTTTGCCATTAGACTGAGCAAAAGGATGATTATAAGATGGTGCTTCTGAACAATGAACACTCACTGCTCTCTTTTATACTTGTTCACGATAATATTAAAAAAAAAAAAAAATGTACATGAAAAAATTGGATAGAAGGAAAATACAGCCTCAGTGAAACAGTTCTTAAGCATTTAAGCTGCCGTTCAGTCCTCTGCTGCATTACAATTTCAGACAGTCTATGACAGGCACCGACACTTAATTGCTCTGCCATTCAGCCTCTTCCAAGCTGGGAGATTGTGATCTTCTCTCTGTGCAGGAAATGTTGATGGGTTTCTTCTTCACACGAGTCTGTTATTTCCTTGCCCAAGCAGTGTACTTTCAGAAAGCTCTCCATTAAACTTTGGCATGTAACGCAAGATTTTTCTCGACTTTACGTCAATAACGTCTAATTTTGTTGTCACTTGTGGTTTGGTTTAGTATACCATTGATCTGTAACTGCAGGTTGCCTTGCTGAGGTAAATTTCAACTCTGGCATTGTGGATTGTATTATTTTAACACAGCTCCTTCAGGTTCTGTGTTCTAATTAGAACAGCCTTTCTTCACTTTTCTCACACTCCTGGTTCTGCGAGCAGCATTCACCACTGTCAAGCATTAGAACCTTGGGGTTCTGCAGGGATCAGTGCTCAATCCTTCCAACTTCTCATCACAAAAATCTCTTGGTTCTTCTACTACCTACTTCACGTATCACTGAAGGAACGACAACTCCCTGCATCTGGCACAAACACACATCTTAACCTGCACTTTGCCTATCCTTTCTGAGATTCCCTAAGGACAGCCCTGTCTTACATATAGGCCTTCACCAAGTCACACACCCCATTAAAGTTACCTTTTTCAGTGTGACCTTTTCAGTTGTGTTGTGCCATTTCTCTACCTTTCTATTATTTTTCAAATCCACAACTCTAAGTGAAAACCCTTCAGACATCGGCTCCCCATGTACGGCTCTCCTACATGTTCCTCCAGCCCATGGTACCAGTGTTCCTTGAAGTGATTGCTGGGGGTTAACATCAGTCTGAAGGAGGCTGATAGGCTGAAGACACATGGTATGGAAGGCTACTTCTGTCATAGTGTCTGGACTCCTTGGAAGTGCTGAAGAGAAAGGTGGTGTCTGGAACTAACTTCCCTTCTGAATAATGGAGCTCATCTGTTCAACAAAGATTGCTTATAGTTAAGGAGTCCCATTAGCTCTAGGGTCACCTCCCCGAGATGCATGACTGACCATTTTTGATACCCTATTTTACCTACAGCCAATCGATCGCTCAGCACTTCCTGTCTCCAAGTCCTCAACCCCACTGACCTTGAAGGATACTAACTCAGTCTAATCTCCTCTGAATTATGTACATGTCATGGTTAAGGGCCTTTTTTATGTGATCTGCAGAACCTGTGCTGTATTATGCACTTTCATGTTTACTCATTTGTTTATATTATTATTATTATTTTTTTTTTTTTGGAGGGAGAACTTGGCGTTTCGGATGAAGCTTTATTTAGTAAAATGTCACACCGGGGATAAATACAATTCTATCACATCACATCACCTCACCATATGAACCACAAGGAGCAAAGCCGCACTGACCATTACTGTTTATGTATTTATTACCTCTGTGATTTCTCCATAATGCATTTACTGTACCTGTGTGATATTACGTTTAAGTCACTTTGAAGAAGGTATCTGCTGAATGAATAAACATAAAAGTCAATGGTGTGTTCCATTCTTCAGCACGTCATCTGACCCACATACACGGTAGAAACCCTTTTGTAACAGCGGCAAGTTTCTTTGTAGGTTTCCGACAAGAACCTGACGATTTTGTTTCTTGCATTTATATTTTAATGGGCTGTTATTTCTTCATTTACAAAATGACTTTAATTGCTAAAATTTAAAAAGAAGTACACCTAATTAGGGTAACCATATGTTGTTTTTCAGAAAAGAGGACACTGGGTACAGGATGACGCAATGGGGCAGATGGACACCCGCACACATTAAATAGCGACTCTAGAAAACAAAAGCCGAATCCTGGCCTTTTTTTTTAGCGATTTAGAAATCGTGGATGGACACATTTTTTTAGGTCCCAAAAAAAGGACGTGTCCGGGAAAAAGAGGAACGATGGTCACCCTACATAAATACTTGTGTGGAGCCCGATGACATGTTCATCGTCGGCAATCAAAAACGACGCACTTGTACCTGTACATTTGATAGCAAATGCTTGGATTTTGGCACACCATGACTTGTGGAATTACACTTTTCCATGGCGATTCTTGGATGCAAATGGAATTTCCTGGCTAAAGGGTAAAAAAGGCTCCAAGAGATTCTAGGTAGGGCACTGTGGGATGACACCGGGCAGAGCATACAGGTGGGCAGAGAAAAAGCCTCGTAAATTAGACTGCACAGAATGATTTAAATGACAATACCAGAAGGGCTCCTATTCCAATGAGAAAAATAATCTGTGTAATTAGTTTAACACATTTCTTGTTTTTTTTTTTTATCTTTCCCTTCTGTCCTAAAGAGTTATTAAGTCCCCCAATGCATTTCAGGCTTTTTAAAGCTTATATAATCTACTTCTGCAGATATCATCTATGTTTGGCTTAAGAGAGATATTGAGCAAAGTGGTGGCACAGCGACAGGGAGAATGGTTTTAGGTGTAACATTATATCTGAGATGACAGATAAATGCTATTGTTTGATTACAATTCAGGCACTGACTCTTCTGACATCAGTCTAACGCATTTTCCACTGATGTGGTGCCGGTGTGGGAACCGAACCTACTGCAAACCAAGATGCTGTCAAAACGATTTTGTTTAGTCACTGTCAGCTCTTTGATGTTTGAACATATACAGAATACGTACGGTATGAGGTGCTGTGTAATCTATGTATGGGATTAACAGAAATTGGTATTAGTTTTCAAACCCTTGTGTCAATAGGTCTTTAGTCTGTGATGAGAACTGTAAAAACGAAAACAAAAATGCAAAACAATAAGCTGCGTTTTAACGTTTTTCCATAACCTTTCTTTTTCAGCAACATGTCGGTGAGATCAACCCATGTAAAGGAGGCAGGTACATAGTGAAAAACAACACTGCAGTCATAATAGTTCCTGTCTAGGCTCCAAGGGTGAGTAATAACTCATTTTGTTCTTTTGAATGTTATTTATTTTCAGAAAAAAATGCTTATTTACCAAGAATCTGTTCTTAGAGTTCCTCAGAGGAACATCACGTGACCCAGTATCCGTCAGATCTAGATTATTTTGAAAGTCCAGTACCTTCATAGCGTGCCACCTAACAAACGTGACCTGGCATCCCTAGGGCCCGAGGCTCCAGTGGGAATTTCGAACAAAGGCTGCTTGGCAAAGAGAATTCCAGTTGTGGGAAAATTATGAAAGAGGATCCATTTGTTAATAAACAGATCAGAGCTGCTAGACGCCCATCTGCAGAAGCTCCTAAATGACAGCTCATAGGTTCCAGTTACAGAATCTAATTTTAAAAAGAATCAGTAACAGCCTTGTAGTGTGGACGCCAAAGGAAGCTAGAGAGCGTATACTTATTCAAGCAAATCTATTTGTAGAACGCTTCCTAAAAGCCAGAAAACAATGACTGGAAATGACCCAACTCAATAAGGGCCTTTGCATGGAGTGGAGGTGGTTATATGAATTTTACAGCCTTACTTGTTTGTTACACCTCAGTATTCTGAGACTTAAGATCGGAAGTCCCAGGCTTATTTAAATAACAAGTGATTCTTGGGGGACAGTCTTGTTGCTTCCATAGAGCAAGATCTCGCATTGTTTTTTTCATATCTCCAGTCTGTTGCATGCTCATTTTTATGGTCACGTCTCTGTTCATGGTCCTGCCTTCGTTGCCTGTTTGGCACTTTGTCTTAATTTTGTTTTCTCCCCGGCTCCACAGACTTGATCTCCTGCACGCTCTGTTCCGGAACCTCCCATCCATTTGGGGCCCCAAGTGCCAGCAGTTACCTACTTCCTGGGGGGGGTTCTGTCTGAGGAAGGCTGGGACTGTTTTGCTGAAAACCTGGCAGTATGGTTGCTATGGCCCTGTTTGGGGAGTGTCTTTAGCATGTGTGTCTTTCGTCTTCCTGCAAAGAAACCCATCTTATCAGACTCCTTCATTCTCAGTTACTTTGATGCTAATTTACATAATGGCAGTATTAACACCAGGGAACAGGATTTAATTATGCTTGAATGTGCACAATATCAGACTCTTTGGGAACAGTAGAGTAAACTTTTGTGAACCCGTATTGGATATGGCTCCTGGGTAAGCTTCTAATTCCCACAACTCACAAACGATGGTGATATTTTGGGATAATCTAGATTTTGCTGACTAAACCAGATTTGCGACTGTGATAGCAATGGCTAACTGAAAAGGGTGAAAAGTTTGTACCAAATGCACAAAAATCACATTTGGTATGACTATTCGAGTGGTTATAATGAATTGCATCTGCAAATTTGCTCGCCGCATGGCTGAATGCATCATCAGTCAACACGGCCTTATTAATGCTGGAGTGTACATGTTAACAGGGCGATATGAAATATTTTGCTTTCTAAAGCTCCTCTGTTAAAGCAATGATAGGTCGATTTCTTCTTAGGACACTACGGGCTGGGGACTTACAGTATGGTTCCCAATACGACATATGACGTGTCTTTTATGCCAGGACGTTCAGTCTAGGACATAGACCCCCAGTATTGGACACAAACAATACACTGCTCTGTTTAATTTGTTTATTCAGAATGCACCATTTCGGTGTTGGATTTTTAAAGGCTTTATAGTTGCGTTATGTTGTTGTACAATTGAATGTGGGTCCATGCACTAAATAAAACATGGGTCTAATGTATTTAATGTGAACTCCTTTCAGTCCAGGATATCTAAGTTCTGAAATATTCCGGGTTTTTAGCCTGCAAAACATGTCTGAAATGAGGATTGATTCTGAAAATGAGCTTATGCTTTAACTTTTTTTCAACCCGAATAAAGAAATGTGATGCAAGTTGCTTTAATCACCTGACGATCAATTAAATCGAAAAGTTCATCAATTTAGTGAAGAAGCCAGCATCTGTTATTGGAAACCATTAGCATGAAAGTGACGGCTGGTAAGAGCGATGGCCCCGATTTCCACCTGACCTCTGGTCATACAGCGCGCCCTCATTATTGTTCCCCCGGGAAACATTTCCCATTACGTTCATTCAGCCCCAGCAAATCTTTTCAATGACCTGTGATTGGAGAGAAAGCAGTTGGCAGATCCATATATTGCCCTGATTTTAATGTTTATATTCCTCTCCGGTCTGTTTAAAAGTACTCAGGCATAGGTGTTGGGGTGGAGGTCAGAATGCTTATATTACATACAAATGCTTAGATGGATATCGCTTATCATTAAAAAGGTTGCACTCAAATCAGTAACAGCCGCATAGGGAAAAGGGGCCAGGGGCCCATTATTACAAAGAATTTACAACGTCCAACTGCAAAGAAACTGGAAGACCCCAAATTTCATGCTTGTGATATAAACGTCTCTCTCTTGCTCTATGAAGGATATGTTTGTCTTTCTAATGCTATGGTTGAAAGTGAAGCTTATAAAAGTAGCATTATTTCAATATTTATCTGTCACTTCTCTCTATAAAAAAAAATCCACATTCTTTGCATTATATCTGAATCAAAGGAATCCATCTATCCTGCAGGGTCAGGGAGAATCAAAGAAAAACTGTGCAAATTTTTAACTTTTTCTATCATTCTTGTCTTGTTACAGTCGACTGTGTTCATGAAGGAAGTATCATTAAATTAAAAAAAAAAATACCAAAGCATGTCTTGGGTTCTTATTAATAATTTTGCTGAGCTGCGGCCAGGTCAAACATGAAATGTAAACGTCATGAAGAAAATTTGTTTTTTTCAGACATCAGTGGTTACATTCATCAGACATATTCCCGAGTGCCTGCTGTGAATTGACATACCTCGCTGTAAAGGAGACCTTCCTGAACTGTAATATTCACTCTACCAGGTAAGATGACCCTGCCTGCATGTTTTTCTTTCATTTTCACCTAACAAAATGTTAGGCATTCTGGAATAATCTAAATTAGATTTACAGGAAAATGGCTGATGCTGGCACGGGTGTCAACACACTAGGAGTCACAGGGCAAATATGCAAGGGAGGCAAGGATGCAAGTGTGAGTATGATAGGTTTTTATGATGAGGACAACACCAGAAAACAACCACCAGCCTCTGCCCCGATGACGTGAGGTACACATGGCACTAAACATAGGGGAAACAAAATGGGAATGTAATCATGGGGACTAGCAGACAAACTGGAGAGATGGGGGACAACCTGCCTGAGACCTGGAACCTCACGGGAACATGGAACAAGATCAACACTAAACTTTGACAACATACAGTGTTTATTTTTAATTCTTGAATTCCACATTCGCATCCTTTTTGATGCTATCACAAAAGATTTTCATTGTACCTCATTACATTTTTTTTTCTCTCTTTTGGGATGGATGAAGGAGATTGTCCCTCTTAAATCATCAGCAGGATTTCCCTTTTGATTGTCTTCAGAGTATAATATAACAACTGAATAAAACTGATAACACTGATACATTTCTTGTATATGGAATTGATTTGTTCATGGTTCCAGGACATAGTTTTGTAAGAGTCAGCTAAAATCTCTCCTTAATTATCTTCGCTGATTACTTGCTTGACCAGATGCTTGATACCAGTGCATCTGTGTGAATAGCTGACCTTAATCCAGCCAGTGTCCAATGTCAAATACATTAATATTTAAAGTGAAAAAAACAAGGGATATTCCAGAATTTTTTAACTTCAGTTGATTTTGTTGATTTAGTATAGCATGCAGATAATACAAGCAGTAATATATAAATGATTATTGTTCAGAATAAATATTAATGATTGTTACTTGTGTTATTTTTGTCAGCTTTTATTTCATTTGTTCACATTTAATCACACGCGTTTAAATGTCGATGCTCTGATTAAAACCTTTAAACGTTTTTGGTGACAAATCATTTTCGTACCAGTATTGCCTCTGCTTCTGAAACTTTTCACTTTGAGATTTACAAAATCCACCTTTGATGACAAAATCTGATGGATTCATACCTCGTACGATGTCTTTAATGTGAAATGACTGTTTTTTTATAAGTAACACTAGAGAATAAAAGTCTTTCATGTGAAAAACCAATCAGATTGCTCAGCGGGTTTATGTGTTTTTAATATGTCCAAGTCAGTCATGTTCGAGCTTTTACTAGTAAGGAATGATGCCATTACTCATTTTTTGAGCAACCTAAAACTTTAAGGGATTATTAAATTCAGTTTGTCTCTCAATACTTGCTTGATAAACACGCAGGTTCCCATATTAATATGCATCCATGATCCTTTGAAAAACGTACTTTTTTCCTGAGGTGTTTACTGTAATGAAGTGGGCAGTTTATTTAATGGAGGCCACTTGTTCTGCTTCCACTATGCATTAAGCAATGAACATGAGTTTGGGCGGGCTTCGAGAGGCAGTGGAGGACAGGGCGGCCTGGCGTGCTGTGGTCCATGGAGTCGCCAAGAGTCGGACACGACCGTGTGACTAAACAACAACAACATGCATTATAATATAGTGCTAATTTATTTATTTGTTATAAAGCATATTCTGAAGTGCCATTGAAGTGCAGTGAAGTTGCACATCAGTGGGGTTTAATGGATCGGGCTGCCATGGGAACGTATGGGGGAAAAAAATCACGTTAGACGACCTACAAGAAATTATTACTGATTCTGAATGAACTAGCCATAAAGATGAACACGTTCTGGCACGCTCTTTGTAATAGAAACGTAAATACAACAGTACATATTTGACCATTTTTTTCATGACATTTTAGAGGACGTGGAGCTTCCCTTGTAGTCTTGGAGCAGTCACCTCTGCTAGGTACAGATGCTGCCGTTACCCGTTTCTGAAAGTTGGGGGATTTCCTTCATTGGTCTCTCTAGAATTTCAAGAATGGAGATGTCCTGTTTAAATAAGGCTCACCTGAAAGACAGAGAGAAAATTCAGATTGGAATGTAAGTGGACTGAACAGTCTGGAAAAAATGGGGGAGTTTAAATCTTACTTTTGAATCAAATGCAGCCCACACACTGGCACTGGTTTGTTGTGTGACTTCTGTAGCTGATGTTGAGGCCTCTGGCTGTGTATTTGTAGTACATGGGTTATTGACCACTAATGTCACTCCTCAGACGGCCATCTCAGTATTTGCCTCCAAGCCAAAGGCTACTTTTTTGAACGGTGGATCTAGTAGCATTGAAACAAACAGCAAGAAATCTGTAAATTGTTGATTTATTAGGGATATTAAAGAAATGTAGAGCAGCATGTGTGTTAATATGCAGCATTACATTAAGACTGATCTACTCTGCATACACTCCCGGTTGTGTCGTAGTCTCCATACCGTTTTGGCCATATTTGCGGTTAGAAAAAATTTAATGAAACATACCTAATTAATTAATTAATATATAGGTCTAAGCTGCAAAGTGTGCAGATAAAACACAAAAACTGCACCACTCACCCTCCAGCAATTTGCACTGCAGGCTAAAGTCATCGGAAAAGTAGTGTGCTGTCAGAGAAATCTAAGGCTCTATGGAAACAGAAGGGTCCGCTGTGTGACAGGGATGTATCATCTCTCCCATCCTCTGCCTGCTTGCCATTGACTGTATCATGCGGCAGATAACAGCTGACAAACCCAGAGGCATCCAGTGGACCCTATTATCCCAGCTCGAAGATCTTGACTTTGCCGATGACCTATTTGGTCTCTCCTCAAAACTATACCATTTGCAGAAGACTGACTGACTGAAAATCTTTTCCAAGCAAACAGGCTTTAATATCAGTGCCTCCAAAACACAAGTGATATGCAGAAATTCCAATCCTAGTGCACCAATTACAATAAATGACGCTCCACTCGAATACGTCAGCCAGTTTACATATCTTGGCAGCCTTGTTAGTAAAGATAATGCAGCACAAAAGGACATCAGAGCAAGACTTGGGAAAGCACACAGTGCATTCGCAAGACTTCTGCCCATCTGGAAGTCCAAAGATTACAGCCTGAGAACAAAGGTCAGACATTACAACAGCAACGTCAAACCTGTTCTTCTGTTCTTCTTCTGGCTCTGAATGCTGGCGTCTTGTAAAGGGGAACTTAAATAAGATCAATGTCTTCCACAACTGGTGTCTCAGGAAGACCCGTAGTATCTTCTGGCCCGAGAAGATCTCGAATGAAGACCTTGCAATGGAAATTTACAAGTATGTGTCACAGTAAGGCTTTAGCAAGCAGTGGAATAGTGCTGAGAGGAAGTATGACCATGTCACTTGTCTAAATCAAGTATACCCAGACAGTGCAAGACAGAAGACAGAGGGGTGCAGATGACCACTGAACTGGGTGAAACCAGTTCAGCTCTAGTACTGAGACAGTGAGATGAGGAACTGAAAGTTTGATATACAGGGGCATGCTTGCAAAAGAAACATATATAAGTCTGTCTAAAAAGTTGCTCAGCAGACTTGAGGGTATTGTCATATGATTCCTCTTGTCTCGGCTTATTCTGTGCACTGAATAACCTAGATATTAAAGAGTTGCTGTCCCCAGACTCCGACTTGTTAGTTTTTTCTATCACAACCTCTACAAGAAAACTAATAGCCATAGTGTAGTGCTTCAGATCAAGCTCCGACGCTTAAGATGGCTTGGCCACGTCCTCAGAATGGACCAGAACCGTATACCGAAGGTTGCCCTGAGATGGACACCACCTGGGAAGCACAAACAAGGCCGGCCTAAAACAACCTGGTGGTGAACTTTGATAAATGAGCTGAAGGAGATTAACATAACGTGGGGTGAAGCTGAACACGTAGCCTGGACAGGACCAGATGGAATGAAATCGTCGACGCCTTTCGGCTCAAAGAGGATTAGTAGTAGTGGTATGGAAATAGAAGTCCACAGGTAGGTCTGTAGTCAGGTACGCATGTCATACAGACTGGAAATAAGCATTCAAATGTGATAATATTAGAAAATGACTATTCATAACAAGTTACTTTTATATTTGCTAAAATGTGTAGGCAGCATTCCTACAATTCATCTAGTTAAAGGGTACAGGGTAATGAGACACAGACTCGTAACCTATGTGACGTACGGAAGTTTGGGAATGAATTCTTAAAGTATACTCTATCACCTAATCCCATAAACATTACTTGCAGTCAGCTATTTCCTGAGCGTTTCTTTTCCCTTTTCATATCTGGTAATCATGAGGTTTTTTGTAGATTGCAAGGGATCTTGTGCTTTTGAACTAGTACATTAACAAGGGCGCCGAACGCCACATCCTCCACTACAGACACAGGCTGCACGTCCTACAATAAATTCAACAAGCTTCTGATAAGATAACAATGAATAAGGAAAGAAGAAATGTCTCGCAACTTCTGCAAAAAGTATACAGGATGTTTACTCTGACCAAAAGTAAGTCTCAAGGAGCAGGCATATACGTGTTTCCTAAAGGGTGAGATATTAGTGCATATTACTTCTAGCTTTAGCCTCCTGGCTGCTTATTTAAGAACAGTTCAGATTAAAACGATCTAAATCAGCATGTAACTACCCTGAAAATGGCTCAACTTGCATTACTATATACATGTAAGCGAATACTATTTTCTACGTATCGGTCTTAGTGTGTGGCCCAGCATGCACTGGGGTTTGTAAATAGTATCTTGTATTGTTGTGTTACTGAATTACTGTGTATTGTAAAGTGCTGTAGTGTGCTGACTGTAACCATATTTGTGTGTGTGGGGGCTACCAGGGCTAACCCCCAGGTTGTACAGTGTGGCTGCGTAGTTATTATTATTAAAAGCATCTTGTTCAGAGCAATATGTCTCGGCCTTCTGCTCCTCACGGGAACCGTCGCCAAATTAGAGTCAAGAGTGGGATGGACGACGGACCTGCCGAATCCTTAAGACAGGCAGCGGAGGCTGAGGACATTGACCCCTGCTAGAGAAAACATTTTCCTTCATCTAGAAAATACCTGCCACAAATTGCTCACTCCAACAGAGCATGACTCAGGCCTGCTGGCAAGAAAGAGAGGAGGTGCGGCAGGGCAACTGGACCGTGCAGCGCCGGACTGTCAGCGTGACGAAGGTGGAGTTGCCACAACGGGAGTCGTGTCCTCAGTTGTAGATACGGGTGTGTCTGTGGGTCCTCCAGGACGTGGGGTTAGAGGTACGCAGCCAATTTCCGGTTTGGGCAGCAGAGCCAGCAGGAGACCCTGCTCCAAACGCCCAATATCAGGAGTGGTCCAGCAGATGACTCACCGGGGGGACTGCACCCAGGAGCGGCTGGATTTGGCGGTGACCACTGGTGGTGGCACAATGAGGAAGGAGCTGGGCCACCAGCCAGAGTCTCCAGTCCAGCGACCTTTGCGGAGTCGGGGCGGGACCAGCGAGGGAGCTGGCTACAGGTACTGTGATGCTTGGGGGTGCCAATGGCTTGTGGCACTTTGTCCAGGACTTTGGGGTTGTACAGGTCATTGGTTGAGTTGGTGTTTATGTGTGTCACTGTTATTAAAAGCACCTTGTTCAGAACAAGATGTCTCAGCCTCCTGCTCCTCTAGGAGCCCTCGCCACATTATTAGTTCTTTTTATTTCGGGTATGATGCCTTCTTTTACTGCAGCAGCGATGTCTTGCCATTCAGAGAACTTTTTGTTTGTGAAACATGTGCTTAGACTCACAAACATAACATTGTGTCGTGCCTCTACCTTGCGCTGTTAAATTCATCTTCTTGTTTTTTTTTTTTTGCCCACGTTCGGACCAGACAGAAAAACTTGATTTGTTTATCATACTAACAGGAAGCTCATTAGCAACAACCATTTATGGTTAGTTGTGGGTGGCAACTGGGTGGGGTTCCCGCAGGGACACGCCCATTTTGAATCTGAAGCGGTTTGTTCGAATGTCAACATGCTGTTTGAATTCTAGTAAGGCTACAAATACAGCATCTGGCAAGTTTGAATTCGAGAGATCCTTTTAACCTGAGAGTCTAGTCCAGCTTAGTGGTAAGAAAATCACGAGATTAAGGGGCATCGAAGTCCAAAAACTGCCGAGCACTTCCTTTGAAGCAAAAACACACTTAAAAAGATGCAAAATTCATTATGAAACTCACCCTACTAAGAGAAGGGGATGATCGGTGATTTTGCGCCAGTCTGGGTCTTTTACTCCCAGTTTTGTGGCTATTTTTAATATTTATTAATTAGTAAACCTTTGGTTTTTTTGTAATTTATTTTATTGATCAATTGTGTAGAGTGGTCACAAAAGAAGCAGTGAACACTGAAGTTAACATAACACAAAATTAGGATTTTGTGTTTGTCTCAGTTATTCATTTTTTTTTTCTCAGGAGTTACGCCTTATGATAAACAGCGATTGTCAGAATCTTCTGCACACTACAATATGCAGTGCATTGTGAGTATTTAATAGTGCGTTAATGTGATTAATTAATTAGTAATTAGTGTATTTAGGTAATAGGGAGCAATTCAGAATACAACTCTGGAGTAGCTTTGGTTATATTTTATGGATGTAGCTTTACAGAAATCTAATGGTTTACATAATGTGTTCTGTATAAGAATTTCTCCTGTTTTTATTTTTAATGTAGTTTTATTTTCTCACAAGGATCTTCTGAAATGCCTCTGTGCAAGAGCAGAACATGAATGCCTTCACGGTTCGGTCAAAAATCAACAGACCGAAGTTGGCCAAAACCAACCCAAAAGCTGACAACCATGATGTCAGCATGCAGCTTGGATTGCAGTGGAGCAAGATGTCGGAGGAGGAGAAGATGCCTTTATTATGAAGAGGCTTCCAAGCTGAAAAGAAACACAGCCAGGAGTTTCCTGGTAATGAAGGAGATAAAAACCAAGTTTTTGTAAATGATGATAGATTATGGTGAATTGTGAAAAGCTGTAATTTGGTAATGGATAGGCCCATGTTTTTACTACCTATTTCCTGAAAACTTACTAGAATAGTTCATATGTGGCATCATGCTTATGTATTTAATTCACATTCAGTTTGATTTGACTTCCCAGTGACGTTACAACCAAATGTATACAGTTTAAATCATGGCTTTTAATGTTGGGTTGGGAAAACTCATCTTTGCATTTAAGTGCCAAAGGAGAAGCATTTGTACAGTATATTGAAAGTCAACTAGCTCATTATATATCATATAGGTCCTACATGTGTAGTTTGTGAAAGGCTTATTAATAGCTACAAATTAACTAGTGACCGATTCGCATTTCACCATTTCACATCTGATAAGTAATACTTGAATAGCAGTACTCATCTGTATTTAAATGTTAACAGATGATCAAAACAATTTTCACTTCTGCCATTATTTCAACGTTACATACATTCCACACAATCGACTTCTAGATAAACTTCTGAACATATATATGAATTTATGATAGTTTGCCACTTACGACAACCGAACCGAAAACCCTTATATTTCAAACATTAATTCCTGAGAAAGAGCACCCAGTAAAGTTAAGCAATACATTAATCTCTGCTAGTTGTAAATCATAAACTGTCCTGAGATCAGTCTGGAATGAGTTCCACATTCAGCCTGTCATTTTTAACATGACTGTATCATATTGCAGGTCTTAAATGTGCAGTATTAACTTGTTATGACGCTTACCTCTCAGCATTGTTACATTTTAATGCGTGTCCAAAAACCTAAACAGTGCAACCAGGATAAGCATGGACTGAGAATTATCAAAGTACATGTGTGGAGGACATTTTTCTTGGATCGTGGTTTGGCTGTCACCACGGTAAATTTATTTACAGGAGCATAAAATCCACAAAGAATCCAGCAAGTGACAGCTTCTGTATACAGAGCCATAGTATTTAGAAAATGTAGGAAAACTGCAGGGTATAGGAACATGAGAAGAAACCAAACATTCTTCTTACATCCCATGCCTGAATTTACAAACAACACCGCAAGACAATCCAAAAACCCTATCGGCTATGGTTTATAAGCAATAAAAAGTTGCCCAGATCATTCTAAAGCCAATTACCAGTCAAAGGCATTCATTCAGCAACATTTTTCTGCATTTTATTACACTTACAATTATTCATTAGAAACATGCAACATCAGGAATAGTGATGGGACAAATGAGGCTTCAAACCCATGGTGGGTGGGAGTATCCCGAACTACCAATCAATGTTGGTGAGGACACTGCGAGTTTGAACCCCCCATCACTGCCAGAAAAAGGGACCGTACATGTTTTGAAGCCTCATTTAGGTCCAGCATTGATTGGTCATTTCAGGATACTCCCGCCCACCAAGGGTTTTGTAGCCTCATTTCGGTCCAGCATTGATTGGCTTGTTCAGGATACTCCCACCCACCAGGGCTTTACCCTTTTGAGTTATTTTTAACGTTTGGGAATAGATTTAATTTTAAACGTAAATTTGATTACTGAAAAGCTTAACATATTTGCTGTTCATCTACCCTTGGTGTTAAATGGTCCAATATCACCTTGCTTTCATTCTATGGTTAAGCTGTTGATCGTTTCTGGTATTAAAAAAATAACAGAACTTTCTGACTTTCAGCAACCACAACATACAGTAGTTCAAAGGAAACTGACCTCGCCATCATATGACTTTCCATGCACTGCGACTTGATATATACCTGTCTTTGAGGCCATGGCCGTGACGTTCCTTATCGTATGCATTCCTAAAAATATCAGGATTCTGTGGAAAGCTGTCTGCGTACACATGTAGGCAGCCTGACAATGAATCCAGATGTTAATTACTGCACTGGCTCATAATTGGTGTGAGGTGGGCTTTTGGGCTTGTTGGTCAATTGCTGGGAGACCTTGACTTACTGTCTGATAGAGTAGATTAGCTGGAGTGATTTATGTTTTGGTATGTATGGTGTGTGATGTTTGGTAACTTGTTTTACTAAATGCGGATATGGGTTTTACATGATTTTTTTTTTTTTTTTGGCATTTTTATGCCTAAGGATTTTGGAAGTCAACTGACTGACCGAGCCTGGGTAAACGAAATCACGCTCTTTCAGGATTAGGGATGCATCTGTTTGTAAGATTGACTTGGCGGGTGTGTGTTTTGTGATTACTCTCTGTGTTTGTATACATGGTAAGTACATTGCTGCTCTTGCAGTGGTGATACGTATTGAGGTTTTCAGTCCACCACCTGTTGAATCTCTGGGGTTACGGTGGAGTACCTTGGGTGGACCATGGTGCTTCTGGTTGTGGACATTGTACCACTTCCACAGCGGCAACAGAGAGGTGGGTGCACCTCCATCGGTGCTAAATTGGCCAATTCATTTCTGTAACTGAACGACGGGTTTATGATCAGTGCGCCCACCTATTGAGAATCAGCCAATAGGAGCCAGTGTTGGAATCCTGAGCGCATGACAGCTGTGCCACGTCCCCTCCAGACTATGACCAATTCCCAGCTCTCCGACAGTGACACCGTTCTACCTTGCTTTCTGTATCCGTCTATCGAAGACTCTTCCCAGTAAACCTCACCTCCTAATATGTACAAATGCTCAGGAATTACATTAAGGAATGTTAACATTAAAATGGAATATACAAAAGTAATCACAAAACCCACCCGATTATGATAACACTTGCGTGTTGATCCACACCGTTTTTTTGGGTTTTTTTTTATTTAATTGTTGCTGTTGTACCTATTTCTGATTTATAGCTTGGCCTCAGATGCTGAGGTACCCACATCCAATAGCCGATTTTGAACTAAAATCAAACCGTGCCTCTCAAATGTGTTTATTCTGTGCCGTTACACTTAAAAAGAACTTCTCTCTGTTAGTCCCTTACGTTCCACCACAGTTCTGCCAAAAACAATTTGGCTGACATTTTCCAGATGGTACAGCCACTATTAATAACAGCAATTTTAATAACCGACCTGAAAGAGTGCTATTGAATCTCTCGTGTGGTGTTAAATTTTGTCTCCATAACATAGCCATACCTAACCTGATTTACATAGCTTACAGTTTTCCAGCCATTCAATATTAATATATGGCATTAACTTTCCAAATGTTGCAGATGCTACACCTACCTGCTACGCGCGGTCATGTTTGTTTTGCGGAGCTATGGACACCGCGGCCACTTGAAAGTTAGGTTTCCTTTTTACTGAGATATTCTTAGTTGGCCGATAGCCATCCGATCCTCTAGCTGATGACGTGGGATTGCTTAGAGTGTCTTTCATGGCTGTTTGGCAGGGGTCTTATCAGCAAAAGTCCTAGGCTGCTCTATCTTATCTGCTGCGAATGCTCCCAACTCCATGAAGATTTATTTTCCTCACATTCTCAGACTCCCATTTTTCCTGTCCCGGGTTATCGTTCTGCCTCCTTCAACTCTTTCTGCAGCGTTGCAGGTTCCACTGAATGCCAGGACTGGAACTGATTTGTATACCCAGTACATATATTCTGCCAACTGTTTGATATCTTCTATCATCTCTCTGTTTATCAAGTCTTACCATTGTTCTCCTCATGGCTGCCTCCAATGACGGATTTTAGACCACTTATTACAAACAAGAAGACCTAAACTAGTCTGCACATCATCAAAGCGCTAAATATGGTCACTCATGCTTGAGTCTAATCATCTTAACGCACGCTGTTTGTTTCCATATGTGGTCCACGTACAGCCCTCACAGGCTTGTAAAAGTGAAAT
>JAACJT020000028.1:16136984-16148496 GCA_009936485.2 Gymnarchus niloticus | reverse complement strand
GGGAGCACTGTTTTTAAGTCCACGTGATTAAAGTCCCCCGCGATAATGAATGCCGCGTCAGGATACCGGCTCTGTTGACTACTGATGCTGCTGTGTAATTCTTTCAAACGGGAGAGCACCGAGCCGCTGCAACTGTGTGCGCCGCCATCTTGAACCGGAATTTATTCTGTATACATTACTAGAGGTTAAAACTAGCCTGGTTTATCCTGAATGTCTTCTTGAAATGATCTATAGATAATTACAAGGAAACAGAGCTAACTTTCTTCAGTTACTTGGCAAATACTATATAGCACCTATACATAAGTCATTCGTACAAACGTGACTCGATTTCACCCAACAAAAACAGGATTACTGTAACACATCAGGTGAAGTACTTTCTCAGCGAGAGCAGGCTGATTGTCTGAAATGATTCAAGAAATTAAAGAAAATAAATAAGACTCCAAATAAATAAATTGCTAGATAAATGTAATGGAAACTTACTTGCTGTTGGCCAGCTCATAAAATGCCTTATTAACATGGCTAATGCAAAACAGGGAGCCAGCATCCAGATACAAAATGATCTTCATGAGTACTTCATGGGGAATCCTGATAGAGTAAATATAAACGTTAGGATACTGAAAACCCATCGACTTACTTCAGCTACATGGTAACGGCTTCTTACTCACATGTTTAACTTAATAAGGTATGTAAACACAGCCTGTCGATAGAGCAATCCGATATTGAGTCGGAAACAAATTTCTAAGGGGAAAATGAAGTATGTATTGATCTTGAACTCATATACTCATTTTTACCAGTCTCGATAATGGGGGGGAAAATCAATTTGATGAAGATCTCATATCTTATTATATTAATAGCTGACTTCATAGTGGTTTTATTTACTGTTTTTTTACTGGCAGCATACTATTTAAAGGAGCACAATCTCAATTTGGCATTGGCTCACGTTAAATCTGAACCAGGATGCTTAACTTGCCTCTCAAGGTAGTTTACAGAACGATGATCTGGCCTGTTGCATAAGGGCGCCTTGGTGCATGACGGCTTGACAGGCCTTGGTCCGCCATACCGTTGCCTGGTTGCAAAAGGAGGGAAGGGGACAACAGCGTGCCATCAGTCCAGTTTAGAGGACACAAGAATGTCTTTAGCTGTGCTTATAGTAAGCCACGTAAAGCTGTGGGTCTGTTCCTCAAATGATGCTGGCAGACACTCTGATACAGGCTTGCTGTGCCACATTGTCAATTTAATTCGACTGGGGCAAGATGTAGGGAATTCCCCAGCGAGCAGGGACCGTTCCCACAACTTCCAACAACGTTCTCATTAGGTTCTTGAAAGGTTCGGTTGCAACGTTATACGACTAACGTTCCTGTAACGTTCTTAAAACGTTAATCGGGAAGCTTAACCAAAAAAAGAGCGTTGTAGGATCGTTTTTAAAATAACTTTTTTTCCCCATAAACGTTCCTGGAACGTTAGCGGAACGTTTTAAAAAGGTTTTTAGGCTGTTAGAATGTTATGAGAACGTTATCGAAAGTCATGGGAACGCTCCCTGCTTGCTGGATAACAAGCTGGAGGGAGACCTGCAGCACGTCTCATCTCTTTTATTATATTATCGTATATCATGACTCTGTCGGAGATACCTGGCGCGCGGCTGCTCGCGCCGGGCTCGCGGCACCTTCTCCACCCCGAGCATGAAACTGGCCATGGCCTGTCCGCGACCCGTGGCCATGGCAACCAGCGTGGCGACTTCCTTTCACACTGATCCCGGACCAGCGGAAAGTCTGTGAAGTGTTACCAAAGTGTTTCCGTTCATAAATGCCACATGTTCAACTTACACACGTGTTATTGCAATATCAGTGAGGTAACAGCGCCTTCTCAGCATACTTACCTACTTACACTTCCTTCTAACCTTAGGCTCCCACCACACAGGTGTTCTCACAACCGAACCACGACCTCGGCTTCTCGGTAACCAGACTGCGGGAACTTCCTGAATGTTTCACGCGTGGTCTTAGTGCCAGTCTCGTTTTCGGACTTCCCCACCTGCGCCAGAAGGTCACTGGCCAATGAAACATGATGCTGTTTGTTTCTGAGATGCCTTAAAATTCGGACCCGGCCGCAGGTTGTTGTCATTGTTCTAGGTAGTTATTATTAAGACGGATGACCTAAATTAAGGAAAAGCTGAGTGCAATTGTAAATGTCTTGACCTTGTTTGTCACTTTTAAGTAATCGGGTATTCCAAGGTCTCGTATGGCTCAAACCCTATCTCACAGCACTGGCTGTGAGGCAGCAGGCACTTGGGATGGCATGCAAGTCTGTCTCAGGGCATGTACTCACACAAAACTTGGTGAACCAGTGGGCATTTTTGGAGCGTGGGAGGAAACCAGCACCCAAGTGGGACATGGAGGAGGAATGTGGAGGTGTAAAGCGACAGGGTGTTCTGCTTATCCACTGCACTGCCCAGCTAACATACTGGCCCACTATTCAGTTAAAAACGGTCCTCCTTTCTAACAATCCACATTTTACCAGCCTCAGTGCCAGGGTCTAACATTAATTAACTAGTCACATTTATAATATATTTACCTCGAAATGTATGTATGTTTTTTGTTTTTTTTGTGTGTGTGTGTGTAACAAACCCTCTTGCTGTAATAGCAGCTGGTGGAGTCTGCGTTGGAGTGTTTGAGATAGTAAAACATAGGCTTACTTGTCTGGATCCTTTCTGCCTAGGAGACATTACCAACCGACTGGACTGAAAGGATCCAGAATCCAAATATTTACCAGAGGCAAATACCTTGGAGCACAGTTGAGCCCATATGATGAGTAACATAACTGGTACCAGCTGCCTAACGCACATGGTACCTTGCTAACGAGCAGAGTACAGGCTACTACTACCAAGAGGGAAACATTACTCACTGCTGGATTGCAGAGATGTGAAAGCAGACAAACTGCAGCAATGAGCCTTTGTGTCTCCTGAGCAAAATTATAAAGAAAACTCAATGATATTGGATGTCAAAAAAGAAACACGAATCTCTCATCTCTGAAATTAAAGCTTGTTTGGCCCTCATCTGTTGTTAGCTAAAAACAATTTGAAACCAGCTGATATTCGGTCCCCTTTCATCGGAAAAGGCGATCAGGCATCGCAGTGAAGTTAAGATCAAGTTGTGTGCAGTGATGCTGCTGTGTTAACTATCACAGTAAATAGTCTGTGGCAGCAATTTTGTATGACTTTAGGAGATGCTGTCTCCAATAGTTCTGAAATACTGGGACTGGAATCTGCCTGCCCAGTTTCAAATTTGACATGGTCTGTTGTTCAGCACCTTGCTGAATGCCTTGAGTCATGTGCTGCTTCAGGCAACCCCAAGTCGGTCTCAGCATCACCTGTCAAGCCCTGCTAACTGCCCCGTTTGTCAACGGAAGTGGGAAAGGCCTCAGAGGTTGCCATGGTTACAAAGTTTATGAACTGCAAAAGTGTCCTGTCTGGAGGGTTCATTCATGGATTTCTGCGAGGTTCCTAAATAGGAACCCCGCTCTCAGAAGTACTTTTACACTGACCCGCTTTGCTTTTTTTGTGCTTTTTAAGATGCTGCAGTCTGTCTCTCCATCGCTCTCTCTCATACATATTTGTTCTAAAAATGCATTATGTTGCTTAGTAACAGGATTGAAGGTGGGCACTGCAACATGCATATACTGTAACGGTTCAAAACAGTGCTTGAATCTGTGATATTTTAAATTTGTGAATTTCATAACCAGTTTAAATCATTTCATAAAAAAAGATTCCTTCTTCCTATTAAAATCAGTTACAGGAATCATAACCCTTAAAGAGACATTATCTTTCCATTATGACTTCCAGGGTTGAAATGCAATGAAATGCATGTCAAATGTGTCCAGCAGAGGACAGCATAGACACTTTGGCAAAACATAACTGTTGCAGTCCTGAGTTAGCTTCAAATTGTCATTGCCTTAATAAATTTCTCTTTATACTCAGTCCTCCACTTTAAGAGTATACATGAAGGGTGGGGGACAATAATTAGTTTATCTGGTACAATAAAACAATAAAAATGCTTTGAGGATCAGTGTCAGACCTATTCAATATCTTTTTGTATCATGCTCAGTTTTAAACTGACTATTCCTCCAGGTATGGACACAAGTGCATCTTTTAATGACAATGGTTGATTTGAGTTGTTCCATATGATGCCTAGAGGTTCTTTAGGTCCAATAATCTCAAGGAGATTTAACTTCATATCTTGGCTCTAGAACCAAAAATGGAGTATATCAATAGGTTAGTCTTACAGACACTTGGGTTGACCCCAGTTCTGGATGCAAGTTTAGCCCATTTGTACATACGTACATATTTACATTTAGAAAGGACTGGCAAAGAAACTGAAAATTAAGTCAAATTGCAGGTTAGCCCACTTGCCCTTGGGACCATCCAGTAGCGGCAGGGAGTTAAATGTGAGGGTTGTGCTTAATTCATCATTTAAATTCAGATGTGAATCTGGTGGCAAAACAAAATTATAAAACTCTCAGTGGAAAATGATGCATTTCTTTTTTCCAGTCCACGTTCAATAGAGCAGGAGAAATGCACATTCTACCTGTGTGTGTATTGTTTCATTACTCTGGTGTTCTCAGATGTCAACAGTGCTGATTGTGATAAAATTGGGGGGCGTTACTCTTTCATGTCCACTCCATATTATGGTCTGTGTGTCAAAGTCACAAATAAATCAAACACACACTGACTGAACAGATGAATGGCTTTCATAGCAAGGACATTGCTGTGGTTTATGTTAAAGTTGTAAAGAACTTGTATTAGAACATTATATGAAGGCAAACTTCCTGGTACTATTGTCTGAACTACTACAGAAGATTACTAGAGCAAACGAAAATGAAATATTGTACAGGCTGTCGTGGAACTGAACACCAGGAACCGAGAAAGTAAAGAAGCATAAAATAGAAGATGAAGGAAGGAAGAGATGAATGAGGTTCAGGATCGACGTTGTCAAAGTTAGATGGAGAAGTGGACCAATGGACAAATTGGGTAAAGAATTAATGAAGTAAACAGGATTAACTGGTGGTTTCACAGTGGTAGACTGCATGTGATGCTGAAGTAAAATTTGTCTCGAACGGCATTCTTCATTTTAAATAAGATTTGTGTCACGGAATTGGGGGACAAGGGGTGGAGAGAATACCTGCAAATGATGTAGAGAGGAAAGACGTGGACAGAGAGAAATGAGGAACAGCTCGGGGAGCATGCTTTTCAGCGGTACCCGGCGAGTGGAGCGTTGGGAACGACACGACTCGAGAGAAGCACACGGGTAACGCAACTCAGCGAGGGTGGCACCCAGAGCGTGGCAACGCATGGAAAAACACGAACAGGGAACAACAAAGTAGAACAGACACACACAACAGGCCAGAGAGACAGAACAGGACTCCGGGTAAAACTAGGAACACGGACCAGGAACCAGGAGCACAGACACAGGAACAGGGTTCCAAGGGGACACAGCCACACAAGAACAAAGGAACCCAGAACAGGTGAAGGCATGCTCACCAGTAGGCATCGGAAACCCATAGATCGGGGTGACTCTTGGGTACCCACTGGCGTTTAGTTATAAAAGCCACTCAGACTAGCAGGCATGCCGAGGTAGGACCTAGGTGACTGAGGGAGGAGAGAGCTGGCACAGAGCAAAAAACGAGGCAGAGAGGCCGTATGGTCACATAGGACCCATCAGGCACTCTCCAGATCAAGACTGACAAGCCAACTGGGCTGACTCCAGGAAACAGGCTAGAGTAACCAGGCAACCATGTGTTTAAAGAGGCAACAAGCACCAGGTGCATAACGAGGCAATCAGGGACACAGGGGCAACCAGGTGCAGCACGAGGAAACCCAGCAGCAGCAGAGAGGAGTCAGGTGGAATCCATCCATCCATCCATCATTTTGGTCATGTTCTTGGGGGAGGGTGAAGCCTGTCCGAAGCATAAGGGTGATGTTCACCCTGGGTGGGATGCCAATCCATTGCAGCCCCCCCCCACACACACATGGAGCTGTGTCTTTATAACATTGTGAAGATATTCCATTAATTTATATTGCCCTCTGTAATCCTATTACAATCCTAACTCTTATGCAGCCGTAACCTCCCAACCTTAACCATAAGCAATCCAACGAAATACAAGACTTTTGTTTTTTTTTTTTGATTGCATTCACAGATTGTCATAAAATTGATTTTTCCCTATTTGATTTGATGTCCCCACAAGGTAAATATGTCAGGTTTTTATTACCTTCTGGTGAGATTTTGTCCACGCAATGTAATATAAACATTGTACACACGCAGTCTAACTGCATGTCTCAGAAGTGTGGGAAGAACCCCAGGCTCACAGGAGAACATGTCAAAAAACATGTACACTTGCAGAGGGCACGTGGAAGTACGATTTAAACCTGTGAAAGCACCCTTAAGCATTATCATTTTACTGAACGATAGTGTTAGAGCTGGCATTCTGGAATATATTTTCTGGAAATGTATCTGGACAATCATATTTCTTTGAACTTAAACATCCTCATGGCTACTGCCTGGTATAATTGAAGTTTTCTGTCTTTATCATTTCTTTGTAATAAAAAAGTTAAAGGGTATTCACTTGAACTTTAAATAATGCCTTTTCTGTGTATTTCCCCAAATCCCCCTTTAATAACGTAACATCAATCTAACTGGTTAAAATGGGCTTTTTAATCTAAAAATTAGTTGAATGAACTCTCAAGTGGCAGCATTAAAAATAAATAAAAAGCCCTTTAAACCTCTATAATATGCCGTGTATAAGTCTATAGAGCACTGCATATTCTAAAATATATCGACTAACCACTTTCTCCTGTCTCAGCAGACTGTTAAGCTGAATGATGATTTGGACTTCCACCAAACTTTTTATCCAATTAGCTAACTAAGCAACTGACAGTTAATTAAAAAAAGCCTAAGTGAAACCTTTGTGATGGAATTACATTAAAGATGTCAGACCATGTGGCGTTACAGCAGACGCCGGGCCTTCATTGTTCGTCGAGTTTTAAAAACCTTTCATAAACTGACATGCAATCGAAGAAATCCTGCAAGTAAACAAGATTTCAATACATTACCATGCATATGTTTACTTTTCAGTTTAGTAAAGTAACAATGATTATTATTATCATTATTTTATTTATTTATTTTCCTTAAAGTCCTGCTTTATTCACTCATGAAGCCGAGTCCATCCCTTGAATTTAGGGTTTGATGGTTCACTTGATGGATGAATTGTTTTATTATTATTATTATTATTATTATTATTATTATTATTATTATTATTATTATTATTCAAGTTGCGTTATCGTAACGATTAAAAATATGCCGGACAGAACAATTTATCCCCACTAGATGGCACCAAAGTATTTTCATTTTGTTTTATATTACCAGGAAAAACCCGATAGAGTCATATGCAGAAAATGATATTTTTCCGTATATAATATTATTTAACGTTCTCTGGTAATGCGCAATATTAATCCGAGATAAAAAGATAATTTCAATTGCTAAAGAAACTCCCCTTTTTCTGACAGCTCTTTCAAATGTGTCAATACACTACGTTTAATTATTTGTAAAAAAAAAAAGAAATAAAAAAACAAAAATCTAGTACCAAAAACGGAGTAAAATGTGTACAGCGCTTCAGAAATTCTGTAAATAATTTCTTCAGCATTGAGCATTGCTTAAAAGCATCATCCCCCCTTTTTCAGACACCTACTTCATGTCACCTGTTAATGTATAAAGAGAGTCATTCATTTAGGCTGTTCTTTAATATTAAGGGATGGGCGGGAGGGGCGAGGGGGGGCCGCTCATTTTCTCTTCAGCCAGCCTGGCCAAGTGTCAGATTCTCTCAGCTTGCTGCTCAACAAGAGGACCATAACTCCAGAGATATGGATTTACCAGGTAAATGAGACCTTTCCCTTATTTTAACAGCAAAAAAAAAAATATATATATATATATATATATTTTGCTCAGGATTAAAAAAACTTCTTCAATTTGATTCTGAGATAAATTTAAAAGACAATTATTTAGTATTTGAGATATTGTACAGATGTAAATTATTCAGAGAGGACGAACCCCCTGAAAGGACGCAGGTTTTAGGGGCATATTATTGTGAATTATGAAACATTCTCCTTTCGACATTATAATAGAGGAAACGGCTGATCATTTACATTACTGCACGCTTAATTCTCTATACATGTAGCAGGGCATTCAGACACACGGGGACTCTTAATATGTCTTCAGGTATACTTAACTTCACATCTTAAGCTGCAAGCAGAGTGATGCGATTTGGCAAACGGCGCGTGTGCAGCGCTCCTGAAACCCAGCAAGTTACGCGAGCGTGAGCGCAACTCCCAGTGAGCATCACTTACCCGGACGGCGATGACTGACGTGACGTGTGAGATGCACATTATTACAGTGTATTAGACCCCCCGTGACACGCTGAGCTGAAGCGCCTGCTGGAGTTGCCGAAGTGACGCCGATGCTCTGTTTAATTGTCAGGACGCGCTGAAGAGCGACGTCGCATCAAGTGAGCTGCATGAGTGTGAAAGAGTGAGGGAGTGTGAGAAAAAGAGAGAGAGAGAGGGGCTTAGGCTGGAGCAGGTGATCGAGACACAACAAACCTCCAAGGAACTGATCGCCGAGCACAGTGTGCCACAGGACTGCTGTCCCCATCATGGTGCCTGCAAGCAGCCTCGGACCCTGTGCCACCCTGGCGCTGGCCCTTCTGCTGGGATGCGGCGTGACTTTTTCCCTGGGCCAGAACGACACGGAGCCTATCGTCCTGGAGGGGAAGTGCCTGGTGGTGTGTGACTCGAATCCCTCTTCTGACGGAGGGGTCACCTCCTCGCTTGGGATATCCGTGCGGTCTGGGAGCGCCAAGGTTGCTTTCTCGGCGGTCAGGGGGACGAACCACGAACCGTCTGAGATGAGCAACACTTCCATGACCATCTACTTTGACCAGGTCAGGTGTCCCATCCATCATTTCCCATGTTTATAGAGTCTAGCCACAGGTAGACACTCACACTCACACACATGCTGTATTTGTAACTTTGGCGTCTCACACTGATAGCTGCGTTCATTAAATCCCTCCTGTCATTAGTCAAGATAGGCAATTTCAAGTGTGTGTTTTATTTTTCTTAGTTAAACATGTCTATATTTCCTCGTATATCACACAGCATCGCCCCACCACAAACACTGACATTTATGAGTGTGTTTGACTAAGTTTAATCCGGTTTAATTTATATCAGGAGGTCTAAACCTCAACCTGGAGTCACATCGCTGCTGTCACAAGCTGCGCTTTTTTAATCCCGCATCCTGGTATCGATTTATCTGGATCCGTTTAAGTCTCAGATTCCCTCACCCACAGGGGCTCTTAATAAGCCTGTACAGTAATTATTGTGTGATTTTTATAAAGCAGACCCCAGTCCAGCCCGTTCTCTGGCTGGGGGAGGCTCCTTAATCAGCCTCCATCTCTCCATTCCTATTAAAAGCCAGCCAGCATCTTTAATGTCACTATTTACTCAGCCGGTATCCTACTGATTGATGGGCGACGGGCTGCAAGTTTGAATTGATTTGATTTTATTTGTCAGGTTCCAGTTGCATGACATTTTATCGTGGCTTCTCGGAAGGTGCGTGCGACCCTCGTTTGACTGATGAGAAGTTAAAAAATGAACCGCGACAGGAGCCCCAGAGCCGCTGGTGCGGGGCTTCGACCCTGGACGTGAAGCCCATGGACGGCGGGACCCACATTCAGCCTTACTGACCAATATTCAGCCGTGCTTAGCCACATTAAGCGTAATTCTGTTTGTTTCCCGTCTTCTGTCTTATTCCTCACCTTAGTAATAACCCCGTCCGAAACGCGGCATCATTTAGGCGCAGCTTTGTCGAATAGTCTCCGTTTGCTTATTTCACAGGCAAATATCGTTCGTGTGTTTATTCATGTATGTTATTTGTTTGTGTGCGTGTGTGTGCATGTTCCAGGTATTAGTTAATATTGGGAACCATTTCGATCTAAAAGCCAGTGTATTCCAAGCGCCGAGGAGAGGGATTTACAGTTTCAGCTTTCATGTTGTAAAGGTCTACAACAGACAGACCATACAGGTGAGCCTGTTTCCAGTAACGCTCCGAAATGATCTCTCAAGCAGCCCACACATCCCAGCGAACGGGCAACGTTCCCGCAGCGTTCCCGCAACGTTCTCGCAACGTTGCCCGCCTGCTGGGCCGCGCATCGCCGAGGGCAATCACGATGCACCCTTTTGTCGCGCCGTAGGTCAACCTCATGCAGAACGAATACCCGGTGATCTCAGCCTTCGCCGGCGACCAGGACGTCACCCGGGAGGCGGCCAGCAACGGAGTGCTGCTGCATGTGGAGCGGGAGGACCGCGTCTACCTGAAGCTGGAGAGGGGCAACCTCATGGGGGGATGGAAATACTCCACCTTTTCTGGCTTCTTAGTTTTCCCTTTATAATCATCCTTTTCTTCTTTGATTGGCAAAGACTCTTCCACGGTTGAAGAATATGAAAGAGAAATTCTATATATAAATATATATATATATATAAAAATATACATACTCCATCCGTCTGAACTTAAACTGTCCCAGAAGCAGACAGATAAGCACTCAAGTTAAAATATTGGACTTTTTTCCTCTTGGAGTTCACAGTACCGGTCCATTGATTGCAGTTATCTGTAGGATAAACGCATTAATCGGCTTGTGCAATCTACACAAGTGAAGTTCAGTATTCATTCTTGGATTTCATTGTTGGGGAGACCCATTGACTTCTTTTTGCCAGCAGACTATTCGGCGCATTTGGACGACTAAACGAACGAAAAGAGGCCTCCAAGCCGAAGATACAAAGCCGATGCTTTATTTTGTGTTTGTACAGCCTTACGATGGCTTCAGTCAAGTAATGTGTGTGGATTCCTGGACGCTCCTCTATCAAGAAATGCTTTACTGCCAAAAGCATTTTTTCCCCCTTTTTTTGCACGAATGGAAGACATTTAATTTTGTACTGTCCCTGGTGTTTCTGGATGCTGACCACGTTGAAGAAATGTCTGTTATTAGTCGACTATTGTTTTAAATGATAATTAAAAAAAAATAAATAAATAATCATCTTATTTCGGTAGGTGAAGGCATTGAAGAACTATTTTACTAAACGTTTAACCTGATTTATAAACCACGTATTCACATTATAGTCCATTTCGACTCTGCGTAGCTTTGACTGATTTATTTGTTCAGTGACGTTACCGACAGTTGTATCTTGTGAAAGAACTACAAAGAAATCCCGATATAATAACCCGCCAAAATAATAAAGTATTGTTATGCTTATTTAGTTAGTTACGTTTATTATTCCAAACCTTCTCTTGCTTTGCAAATCTTTACAAAGATGGGGGCAAACCTGTCTCATCCCCCCCCCCCCCCCCCCCCCCCCCCTCCATCCCTCCCCAACTACTCTCCTCACTCTTCCTTCTTCGACCCAACCACACCTCACCAC
>JAACJT020000028.1:16109134-16127170 GCA_009936485.2 Gymnarchus niloticus | reverse complement strand
CATATGTGACCTAGTAGAAGCCCTGAGAGAACACGTATCCTCCACATATGTGACTTAGGAGAAGCCCTAAGAGAACACGTATCCTCCACATATGTGTCCTAGGAGAAGCCCTAAGACAACACGTATCCTTCACATATGTGACCTAGTAGAAGCCCTGAGAGAACACGTATCCTCCACATATGTGACTTAGGAGAAGCCCTAAGAGAACATGTATCCTCCACATATGTGACCTAGGAGAAGCCCTAGGAGAACACGTATCCTCCACATATGTGACCTAGTAGAAGCCCTGAGAGAACACGTATCCTCCACATATGTGTCCTAGGAGAAGCCCTAAGAGAACACGTATCCTCCACATATGTGTCCTAGGAGAAGCCCTAAGAGAACACGTATCCTCCACATATGTGTCCTAGGAGAAGCCCTAAGAGAACACGTATCCTTCACATATGTGACCTAGACCTGCATTTCTCTTCTCAGTTCCACACAGTCTGGAGTACTAGGGTACTTAGTGAGCCACTGTAGCGATGCCTGAAGTCTTATTTATTTATACTTTGATGGGGACCAACGGCACCGTTATCTACCGAAATATCACTCTGTTAAATAATTAATTAATTGATTTCAATAATAAAAGTGTCACGCAGCCCCCGCCTCGACTTGATGGATCCGTATGCTGCACACACCTGCTCACCCCGGCCGCCCATTTGCATCGAAGGCAGAACCATTTCTCAAAGCCGTGTCCTGTGACCCATGACGAGCTTCTGACGTGTGTCTCTCTGAATGTCCGGGCACCAAATTAAAGAATCCATCGCTTGCCCACATCGCTGCTCGAGCCCTGGCAGAGCTCTGAGTTGAGCTACGAGAGCAGGTAGCTGTACCACAGGACACCATACATACTGTAGATCAACACGAACTGGTTTAGCTTTGAGTAATATAGAACGGATCTCTCGGTATTACTCATTCAAACATATGGCATAATTTGGCGCATTATATTGGATCATTTTTTCAGCGGTTGTGCTTTCGTCGCCATAATACCCCCATAACTGCTCCACTTTTTCCTGGGCTCATGGTATTGTTTTCTGATAATCCTGCACTATTAACTGGCTGCAGTTATTACGCTTTATATGAGATGTTGAAAGCAGTTTATGAGATTCTGGTCCCAGTGGATAATGTGATGGAGCTGAAGCGGGCTGTCATCCAAAACTTTATAATAGCGTCAGTTGGGAAATACCCAGTGGCATGGATTATTGATAGAGTCGTATCTTCACTTCTGCTGACAAATTTGAGGCCTCCGAAGCAAAGCACCTAATCTTGAAAAATATCTTTTGGAAGGTGTCCTTTTTGTCTACGACATTGGGTATAGTCAGTGGATTTCCCCTTTTAGCTGGCATCGTACTGCTTCACTTTAGTGGCATTAATGATAGCACTGAGATTGATAAACACGGCCGACTGCCACATGTTCAGGAGCTCCCTGCAGTTTGAGTAATGCCCACCATCCCCAAAGAATCAAGAGCTCACTGTAGCCAGTCCGGTGTCTGTTTTGTGGTGCCGTGTCCTACCACGAGTGACTATCTGTAATATCGTCAATGTGATGTTACTGCTACTTATGTCTTAATTTCCCCTTGGGGGTTGATAAAGTTTCCGTATATGTACATGTATCTATCTATTGGCATACAGCACACCATAAACAGGAAGCTATGATTCATGTGTTTTTTTACAAACATCTGATAATGACTAAAATGCATTTTTTTTTTATTTCACTAAGACTTTCAGATTTGCATCTATGAAGTGATTCATTTGTTGGTCATTAATTGTTTTAGGACGATAAGAAACTCAATCGAATGGCTTCCCATCCAGAAATTTCCCTACTTTGCGCTGTACGCCACTTGGAATGGCCTCCAGGCCAACCCCATGACCATAGTTAGAAGTTGGATGGATGAATGCACATAGAAAGGAGTGAGCCTGTTTGATATCTCCATCAGACTATAATCAGATGGAGAGACACAGACCCAAAATTCAGTTAACACTTAAACTTTGCACTTTCAGGCGCTTTGATTAGCCAAGAGATGCACTGCAATATTACCAGATGCCAAGCTACATCTAGTAACTGTCATACTAGTAAGACGTCATCATACGACATCTAATACAGGAGCATCAACATACTATTGTCTGTCCTTTTTTAAGGTCATCCACACAGAAAATAGTAAAATCTACAGATTTCATTCAAAATTTGATGCTTTGTTTCCACTTTGTTATAAAGTTCATAAATGTCGAACCCAGTTAGCATGTGTGTTCTCCCACACGGAACCGACATCCCATCACAGGGCAGGGTGAAGGGAGGTGACAGAAAGTGGCCTTGGGGACTTCTGTTCCTACCGTATGCCTTGTGCTTCCGGGACGAGTGTCAGTGACTCATTCCCGTGCGGTGAAGTTTTTGAAAAATGTCTTTGTAGAAGCTGGGGGGAAAACTTCAGAAGTTGCATAATGGGGGTGGGAGGAGGAAAGGCACATGGCATTGAAAAACGGTGAGACTCAAACTGTCAGCTAGGGGATCAATTCGGTACTCCAGACAACAGATAGAATGCAGCCCCCTCTGATTGTAAATGCCCGGTTGGTACCTAGGGTGGAATTTAACATTCAGCTGCAAATTTGTGTGGTGCTTCATGCAGTACATGAGTCGTGTTATGGATTGGAAGGAGACTTCAGAGTTATCTAGAAAAGTCTATAAGTGATGTCAGTCCATATGCAGCTCCAGTGTGAAGGTAACTGGTTGACTGTTTCCAGTCAGAGCAAATAAATGAAGGACACGTAGTCGCAATTTATTGCCACCTACACAATGCAGGGGCGGATGGGCAGATCTGTCGGGCCCACTTTCTGGCAACTCTCCACATGCCGTATTTCACGCGGGCCTCCTACTACCTGTCGGGAATTTTACAGATGGCCCCCTGCTCCAGAAATGTGAGCCTCCCTCACACAGAGCCTCACTCCGTCAAAATGAGGCCATAAATCACCGAGGATTTCCAGATCTGCTACCTTCTCCCTGACTGCATGGTTCTCACGGTGCCAGGAGTCTTGATAATGGTCATCACTGCTTTGAGTCCCTCCAAATCAAGCCACAAATCTGTAAGGCATGACAAAGGGTTTGTCCCACAGTGTCTAGAAGGCAAACCGAGGCACAGCGTTGACACTACTCAGGATGGCAGGAATGGCACCCCTGGGACGACATAATAACACATCAAAAAAAAAAGAGAAGTGTACACAGTAAGGAATTCCACCTTATAGCTGGCCGACGGTCAATCAATGCCATCGTGACATTTTTGATTAGGCTCACCTCCTCCTGGGAGCAATAGTAAGGAGATAATGCGTAATAATTCTGACAATTTTGTGGCATGCGGTGAATATAGACTTCTTCAAATAAAATTACATCAGATAATTGGCAATCATTGGCTTGTCGCTTTTTGCAATGTTACATTAGTAGCTTGACATTTGTTGTGTGCATGTCTGTAGCATGAGAGTGAGCGAATTACTATGAGGGGATTTACGGCTGGTGAGCCCCTCAGATTATCTCTCTATTAGACTGACTGTGAAAGGCTTTAGTAAGGCTGATTTGTATGAGCTTATCAGAGGGATGCTAATCTGCTATGACACGGTGATCTGGCCATGAAATACGAAATCTGTGCAGAGATATTGCAGACAGAGGTAGGACAGGTATTTGAACTTGCTCGGTAACTGTTTTACAAAAGTACATTAGCTGTCTGCAGTGTCAGTAGATGCTGTTCTGTGCACTGAACTGCAAAACCAGCTTCGTCGATTACCGCTTTGAAGTTTTTCTCTCCTAAAATAGGTAGCGGTTCTGCAGCCATTCACAGCCGACGGAAATCCAAATGCGTGGAGAAACCCAAACGTCTAAAAAGAACTTGTGCGTCATCCAATTTTCAGGTGACTCCCAGAGCTCAGTGCTCTGTTATCGGTGTGGATTTGAATTGCGTAGGGACCAGAGGATGCCCACGCTGGAGTGACTAAATCAGATGTCTACGAATCAAGCAAGGCCTGCAGAGGAGGCCAGAACAGTTAAGAAAGAATCATGTTCCATGGTCCAATGATATTATGGTGAGGAACTCCATTGAGGGCTAATAGTATTTTCTTGAAGTAAGAAATACCGAAAATACTGACACTCAAGCAAAGTTGTGAGTCTTCATATTTTCCCATTTAAAAGCGTATAAATATCTGTTAAAGGGCGTTGAATCTTAAAGCTGCAGGTGAGAAGGACAAAGTGATGACAAAAAGGAAATCATTTAGCACGTGGAAGCGATACTGCTCAGGGTTTTAAGAAAGTGTGAAATATGTGCAGGCCTGCTCTTAGCTAAAGCTCAGTGAATTGTGAGGTAAAATGTGTTACATTACAGGTGATGGTAATACGTGGTTTTCACAGCAATGTGAAAACCCAAAGTTCCCTACGTGTTCAATCAAGGCATTAACTTCTGGAATGACTGGGTGAGCATCAAACTGCTGGAAAGTGACTCACACAGGAACTCACCATAGCTTCAGAAGAGCTTCAGCAGGACAATAAGGATGACGTGAACGTAGAGGGATGGAAGCAGATGGGGGGAAATTCCGAGGTTACACACGAACAACGGTGTCTACCGTTACTGCTCAGTTGACACTTGACTTACGCCTGGAGCACAAGGCAAACTTTCATCTCATAATAATGATGGCTACGGTGCAGAAATGACAAGCTTCAGCAGTATTAAATGCAGCAGGCCTCAACGCCGTCGACAGGCTAGCGTCCGTCGGTGCTACTGAGGAATGTGCACAGGCACAGAGTGAAAAAACGTACATCCACCCACACGGTTGACATAGGACTGATAAAATACAAGGACCGTTTACGAAAAGGTTTCTATTAGCAGTGTGTCAAACAAAAATATTTCCCTATCAAATATTTCTATTTATATGAAAACTGTGATTGAATTTTTATACTGTGGTTCTCTTTTTATTACTGTTTGTATTCATATTCATGGAATGGAGCTGAACACCTCTGTCACTTAATACAAAGACCAACACTCGTTCTTGTTGCAGGTTATTTTCCAGTGTGCTTATTCTTCCTGTTCACCTCCTTGGAGTCGCAGAAAGTTCATATTAGCTGAAATTCATAGCCGACGGCACTGTAAAATATGTTAATCCTATATCCTGCGGGGAAGTTGTCCAAGTTGCGCGTTGTAGTCGCTGAGAATGTGGGCTAGATGCCTGACAGGGCCTAACTTGTTGCACGGGGATTATCTACGCTCAACAATTTTAACGCTGCGCTCAGCTGGAGAGAGACGGGTGACACTAACAAGGATGGGTGAGAGAATTTGGACAGATGGAGCGGGAGAAGAAGACATACGCTGGATGGAGAGATAAAGGGTCGACAGAGTGAGGTGGTAGGGGAAGAAGGCTAAAGACAGGATGTGGGAAGGGGTTGGTGAAGCATTTAAACATTCTAATCTCCATGGTGATAGGTGTCACCAGGGCACTTAAATATCAGTCTAGCATATAGCCGGGCCCAACAATGTGTGTCACTGACGATAGGGAGTTCTGGGAAATTCTAACATCAGTTCATTTTCATTCATCTCTTGTTCTCTACCACAATTTGTTGCCATCACTCCGTCTGTTCCATTTGGTCTTAGAAATGCATTCTTTGTTACGTTATCTATCCATGCTATCTCTGGCCCTGCTCTGTAACGCATCTACAGTGAAACAGTTCTCAACTGAAAACGTGCTGAAATCCATTCGGCAAAGAAATCTCTGACCTAACTATTTAAGGGCACCCTGTGATTACGTACATCCAAGCTGACCACCGCCTGCGTGTACCCATCTTGTGATCACTACAGCTGGTAACAGATTATTCCAAAATTGGCAGGAATTCTTCAAAGAGATAGTGGTAGACATGGGTTGCTCCAGGGAAGAACTTACGGGGATTAAGCCCCAAATGTTGTTAGCAAAGCCTCGCTGTATTTTTCATGACCACAGTCATTATGTTATAATGCATTTCACATATTTTTGTCGCTACTGGAATCCCTCAGGGGTACGACAGCAGACCGCTCATATTTTCATGTTAATTGCTGCCTACTTTAACTTAGGCCACCGTTCAGTCTTCCTCTCTGCTGCTCGTAATCCGTAATGTAGTGGTTTTAAGTTTGTGCAACGTGACTCCACAGCTGTATTGGCAGTAATACAGCAAGAGGTTCACGAGCAATGCAGAAATAAATGCATCAAGCCCTTTCAATATTAATTTGTACCATTCAGTAGATGGTCCCAGACTCATCCACAGGTTTCTGGGCCAAAGCCCGGATATCTTCTGACCCTAGAACCATCCTTGTCATTAGGGATGTTCCCAAGAAACCCCAATGACTTGAATCCTCGACGGCCAAAGGCAATGTAAGTGATGTTTAATGATTGCTTACAATCTGGGAAGGGAAATGTTTCCCGTGGAGTACCAGGTAACCACTGCGCTTAAACATGAAGGCATAAAGGCAGGGTGACAGGAAGCCTGAAGTATGGATGGTGTATTGTAAAACTACTGGTAAAAGTAGTTTAAAATCAGCACAAAATCCAAGGTGCACAGTTTAGGCTGGGTGAAATCACCAGTGTTGGCCATTTTAAGAGGTGGGTGACTTCTTTACATTATCTAGATGAGACAGAATATCTTCATCAGAACTCTGACAATTTAGACTGTGGGTGGAAGCTTAAGCACCAGAAGAGAATCAACATGCATGCAGAGGAGAAATGTGTAAACTCCATACACAGATGTGCACGTACACACACACACACACACACACACACACACACACACACACACAGAGTCAGGGTCGGAAATGTGCAGGTTCGCGTTCATCACACCTCCTGTATACCGTGTCATGTTATAATTGGAAATGAATATCATTGAATCATTACCAATTACTCAATTTACGTTAACCACAGATATTTAAAAATACACATACAAATCTGCCATATGTTAAAGAAAGTGAGGTAAAAAAAACAAACAATGAGAAAAATCATCAAGAACATTCACTGCCATCATTCAGCTCCCCACAGGAACCAGTAAACGCGTAAATGGATAAATCTGAAATAATTGGAGAGCATATTAACTTACTGTCTGTTCTACAATAAGAACCTAAGCTCATTGGTAATGTACCTTGTGTTTACTTCTAATGTGGGCTTTCTGAATTAGCTTGCACTGGGAAGTTAGCAAGCACCTGGGAACGTCGCTACCTTCTCCAACAATACGGAATGTGACTGTAAACAGAATATAATTGCCAGGGGCACAATTAAAAAGTGTGTAGACAGCATTCTGTGATTGCAAATTGGAGATGATATTGAAATGAAAGTGTTGTTGGTGGTGGTGGGGGTAGTTAATTATTGACAGAAACATGCCTGGTAAAGTATTTACAAGCACGGCTTATTAATTTGTCCCACAAAGATCTATTACTGGGTCTTTTTTTTCCACAGAAGGTTGAGGAGGTTTTTGTGCATGCGAAATTCCTACCCCCAAATTCCTGACGTCCCAGATGAGAAAACGCACCCACAGTTATCAGGTTATGCAATTTTAATATTTTCTGAAGGAACGCATGGCCCGTTAGAGTCTTTATAAACAGACTCCTGATAATATGTCTCCCCACGTAAAATGTAAAATCTTTTTGTACTAATAAAAAAAAAGATATATTCCATGAAAAATAAGCTTGTGCCATGTTATTTGCAAGCTCTCACATGCAACGCCGTGTCAGAATAATTTGAATAAAAAAACAATAAATTTTTTCTTCAATGTGTAGTTTGCCAACCTTATAGGCACCATGTGAAGACAGCCCAGAGCAACATTTGTTGGGGGCTCAATACCTCACCACCTGGAGCCAGTGGACAGCAGATGAACCTAAGGGTCATTGTATCGATCTACCTGACTGTAGACCTAGCTAATCACACAGCAACACTGAGCATATTTTAGACAGTAGAGGTGTAACAATTACACCGGGGAATGCGAATTTTCAAATTGTGCCATCTCAGGCATTTGTATGTAATTGTGGCCATATGTAAATAACAAAGCTTACTGGGCTTTCAGAAAAATCGTCAGAAGTTTGGGGTAGAGCAGTTGGACCTTCTTGTCCAGATGTTCTTCTTGACCAGTCCTTACATAGGCTGGAGTACTGGGAACAAGAAACTGTACTTCATAAAGTACCGGAGGCTTGATGGTGACAGAACAGAGATGATTAGATTAGATTAGATTAGATTAGATTAGATTAGATTAATCACTTTCAGCCCTGTGACAGAGTGGTGTCCCATCCAGGGTGTACCCCAGCCTTGTGCCCTGTGATGGACTGGCATCCCATCCAGGGTGTACCCCAGTCTTGTGCCCCGTGATGGACTGGCATCCCATCCAGGGTGTACCCCAGTCTTGTGCCCTGTGATGGACTGGCATCCTGTCCTGGGTGTACCCCAGCCTTCACTCATGAACGTTTCAATTGTTTCATTCATTTAAATTTTCCAGTTTCTACAGACAAACGATGCACTTCACATGTTCATAATCAGCCAGTGACGTCTTTAATATTTTCCTTCCTCGCTTGGCGAGCGAGGCAATATAGGGGAATAACACTGCATAAATTCTCACAGAATTGATGATCTTCTTCATTGGATGAATGAAATACTGTACCTGCTATAACAGGAAGGTCTCTCTGGAGTCCCTACTACCACGCGAGTATCCAAGACAAATGTAGTAGGAAGAGAGGTGGAGCGACTCGAGTCTGAGCACACAGATGTGACTGACCACGTAGCCAGCCAGTCCTGCTACTTGTGTACAGCACTGTCTGCATAATGACAAACAGCAGCGTTATGCTTCAATTTGTCAAACATGCTGCCATGTAATGTTTCTTTCCGCCTGTTGTAACCGTGAAGGGAATAGCGAAAAGGTGAATGGAAGCCACATTAGCTGCCTCACCCACCCTCTGGTTCAGTCAAGTGAATCAGCAAGTGCTGGATGTAAGCATGAGTTGTCAGTGGACACACTCACTTTGGTTATCCACTGTCAATATCATACTGCTGTTAAATAATAATAATAATAATAATAATAATAATAAAAAAAAAACTCCAGTCTTTTGTTGTCTGTAAAGCCTCCACATGGTAACTTTGAGCCAGAGTTACGGAACAGGCACAAATGATATCATTCTCTGCCTGACCGTACAGCAAGTCCTTCGAAAAATGATAGCACCTTCCGATTCTGCACTTATTCAAGCATCTGCTCTAATTTGCTCTCAAAATTTGAGCTTGCTTGACTTCCGGAGCAACTCTAAGCCACGTCGCAATGTCTCCATTCAGCCTAGGTCATCGACATGGTCCCTGTCAAGGTCTGTCAGTAACCCAGGGATAATGATAGATGACCAGACTTCGTTTTTTGTCCTCATCTCTCACTCCTACAGGTTTGCTCTTTATAACATCAGGAAGATCAGACCTTGTTTGCCAGAACTCAGCTCCTAGTCCAGGCACTTGTCATTTCACAGCTCGACTACAGTAATTCATTGCTGGCCTAAATACCAGCCAGTGCCATTAAGCCTCTTCAGATGATTCAAAATGCAGCACCATGCCTGCTGTTCTAGCAGCCAATATGTTCCTATGTTTCGCATCTCTTAGTCCCTCCACTGGTTCACCTGGTGCTCACATCTAGTTCATGTCCCTCTTGCTGGCCTTCAGAACCATTAAAGGACTTGCACTGCCCTCCGCTGAGTCACTCATCAAGACCGACACTCCCTGTCAAGCCCCTTCGTTCTGCCGAACCAAGCAGCCTGGTAACCCCCTCTCCACGTGAGGTCTCACTTTAGATGGTTCTCATGTGCGATCCCTCGACAATGGAAGGAACTGCCCATTTAAATCAGATTAGAAAACTTCCTATTGACCTTCAAAAAACACCTGATGACTCATCTCTTCCAGGAACACCCCTAACTCATCCAGCGACTGACCTTTCCTGTCACTAAATACCACCTGTCTTGAGCTCTTTTATACCAAAGTTTCTGGGCCTTTATACTAGGACATTAGTCATGGTTTTTGATCTGAAAATCACCCCTGGTGGGTTTACCTTGCTGGTGCTTAGCTTTTGCTCAAATGCTAGCCTGCACTTGTTTGCTGGTCCCTCATTGGATGCTCAGTCTAGCTGCAGTTATAAATTAGGTAGTTCCTTAACTGCTGTACTCTGTGATATAAACGCTCACTGTGCAAAGGTTTCGCAAATGCGTCTGGGTAATAAACAAATGTCAATGTATGTATGCAAAGGTAATTTTCATAAAAATGTCTGCAATATCCCTGGATGTTTTTCCCTCGGTGGACACTTTTACCCAAATTGGCTTATACCCATTTATACATTTGTTGCAGGGTGTTTACTTTTCACACAGTTTACGTCGAAATTCCAGTGGTTTTGATCGGCTCATTTTCGGTGTCTTGCTGTCATGTTTTGATAATAAGTGCTCTTCTATTTAAAATGTAAAATGTGTGCCACTCTTACTAATGCGTATTCAGAGCTTGCGTAAGTGCAGGATAAAACATACTCTAATCAGAGCATAAAAACCTGGTACAAGTAGCGAGTTGATATTTGTCAGCCTGTCAGATGGCGTCTGCGTGACAACCAGGTTTAAAGGAGGCATATGATTTTGCATAATAATACACTACAAGGCACAAGAGCAAAATACAGATGAAAATAGTATACTATATAGTCATTTGTGAGCTTTGTTCGAATGAAAACAATGCAGTCGTTTAGCTTGGATGTAGTACTCCTTGCTGTTTCAGTAAACTGCAAGACTTTATCTCACTGCTGCTATGTTGGGTTCGGTTTAAGCTTAGCCAAAGGTTATGTGAAGTCCAGGTCCATTTCTGAACCTGTATTTGTTCCCCTGACCTTCCCTTTCATCTAAACTTTTTTGGGTCACGGAGATCTGACATAATGTGACATGTTGTTCCTTCAGTATACGGGGAGCCAGCTGGGAAGAACAGTTAGGAAGAGTGTAACAAAAGTCTTCAGATGAAACCAATTCACCAGCAGTTCAGCATCAGTCTTTATACTTGACTTGTATTCTGTGTCAAATAAAAAGAGGTCTTTTAAATATTCTGGGATGTAGAAGTGCATCCACATGCTTTACCGACTTGGAAAGTCCATGCTTACAGATATTAAAGGATGATCGAAAGAGAGCAGTTACAGATGAATGTAATTACACACTGCACAGTGACCCAGTGGCCCACTATACCTCGGATTTCAGCCGTACTGTAGTGGCACAGATTAATTCATATTAATGTCTAATCTAATCTATCATGTGGGCTTCAGGCCTCAGCTGGGATTCGGTCGATGGAAAGAACCCTGCTTCCCATTATGGCATCAGCGTGTGAAGGCTTCAGTGAAACATATTGTTATTGTTGTACTGTATTCGTATTAAAATTTACTCATTTATATTGAACAGGATGAGCGTGTTTATACAAAAACACAGAGGTGAAAAATAATAAAAACTTTAAACCACAAAATACTGAGAGAACTGCTGTGAAGGTACACCCATTGATACGTATGTATCAATGTTGAAGGTCTAATTCATTCCTGTGCATTCTGATACACATGGTGGCTCTGGATGTTTTTTCATGGTATCCATGAGCTTGTAAATCTACCGTCAAACTTTGCACATTTGACTGCCCACCCTCACCCCCCAAATGGCTTCAGTGGGGCAGACTATTATTTCAGTCTTTTTCAGATGTTACTATTGGGTGGATTTCATCTGATGTTTCTGCCTATCCTGCTCGATTGCTAGAACATTCCTTTAATTTCCCGTCCCCGGTTGGAGCAAAGCACACTTGCTGCATTATCTTGCATCGGTGTGTTTGGATTCTGTAAATAACACTGCAAATGCTCCATATGTCAGGTCCGCAAACTCATGCACTAGTTTCTACCAGAAGGTTATCAGGGTCTCCAAAGCAAACATTACCACCATCACCATCTCTGAAAAGCTGCTTACCATAAACTGACAGAAGTCACATTTTCATGCCAGGATGAAACTCCTGTAGGTAAATGCAGTGATGGAACCAAGGAGCCTTCAAAACCTGTGGTCGGTGGGAGCTTCCTGAACTAACCAATCAATGCTGGTGCTAAATGAGGCTTCAAAACCCGTGGTGGGTGGGAGGATCCTGAACTAACCAATCAATGCTGGTGCTAAATGAGGCTTCAAAACCTGTGGTGGGTGGGAGTATCTTGAACTAACCAATCAATGCTGACAATATAGTTTCTTGTTTCTCCAAGACAAAAAGAGTTTAATCTCTTCCTGGCATTTAAAACCTCTTCCCAACGCGTGCCACTATCAAAACTTGACACACCTCCTGTGTTAAACACAGAACATCCACTTAGTGCATGTGGATGGTACGCAGAGATGTTTAGACTGAGCTCAGCTTCCTCACTAAGGTCTACAGGAGTAGAGATGGTTTTTCAGCACAGCTTCCCCTACGGGGATGGTGAGCATTGCTCATTCTTCATGCATGCCCCCACTCATGCTTCATACATCAGCATTCACATCAATCATTTAAACCAAATTTCTGCAAAAAAACAGGTCTCCTAGCTGAAATGTGTCAGTTCTCATCCTGTAGCAAATTGGCACCAATGACCCCTGTCTCTATCTGCTACAACAGAGATGCACAAGCTTCATCCAGACCTAGATAAAGTCATGTTCAATAAAAATTATGCTGCATAAACACATGTGAAAATAACTGTTGCCTGTAATGGCAGCCATCACTTATTGACAACTATGTATGTACTATGTACCTGAATTCTCTGATAATCTCTGAACATTTAAAACTGAGACTTTCACTGATTAAGGGAACTTCACAAGGTTGCAAGAACAAGAGCAAGAACTCCAGGAAGGAAAAAAAGTGTTAAATTAATCAAGTTTCATTTGTGTTTACCTACACTGTGAAATCCGCACATTATGATAATACTTTCCATCCTTTAGGGGCCGCTAATCATTGATTTAAAAGTCAAAAGATGGCATTTGCCGAGTGACATGAACACTGCACATTTGGAGGGGGACAACTAGAGACTTGAATTTTCACAGCCGATTGAAACTGATGCAATTGAATAGCAGCTTTCATATTGTCTGTCTCGTGGTCTGTCCCATCCTCTGTTAAAACCTCTGAACATATTGCCAACGGCTGAGGCAGGCTTACTCAGAGAATCTATTTACACCTGGCTGTATAGTGTTACAGACTCCTGAGAAGCTGAATGAGGAGCACAGACTTGGCTGTTATAAATAGCTAAAACCCAGTGAAGATTTAAGAGTCCTTCGCCTTTAGCATATAGTGCCATTTCAATGTCCTCACCTCACCCAATATGAGCGCCGTTTCCAGACAGGCGTTTAGCAGCTTGAAAGCTCCTGCTGGGGACGTTTTCATATTTTAATGGGACACTTCCTGTAGGGGTCAAAAGCAAAATATTAATGAGTTTCTGGGTCTCCCCATTAAGAATTTCTCAGCAATTAGTAATTTTTGCCCTATATGACACTTAATTTGGAGCTAGAGTGTTATAAGGGTGATAAGGAGATAAAAAATGGTTAAAAATTCACTATTGACACAAATTTTTCTCAGTTTCATTGGTTAGAATGCTTCGGAGTGCTTGATTTGTTAGCATGCCAAAAAAATGAGACTTTGACTGCAGTTAGCAGAGGACATAATGCGCAAGTTTGTAGAATCTGCATGAAATTGCAATAAAAAACCCATAGCCAGTGTCATTTTGCAATCTTATGACACGACAAATGGACACAAGAATGCAGCTTGCATTTTGGATACAAGGCTGCAAAATTGCCTATTTCATGTCAGAGTTATTGGTATTTAGCTGCATCAAGTCTAAATAAATGGCTCCATTGCAATAGAAAGGAAAGGCATAATTTATCTGATGAAATCTGACACAGATATAGCCACTCGAATCCCCCCATTACATCCATCCCATTACACCTATTATACATTATCCACAATCTTTCCCATGGCCTTTCACGATTTGCAAACAGCTGTTGTTGTGGAAGATTCTCTGCTCATTTCCAGAGCATATTACCACAGCATGTCCCTCGAGACTTTAATATAATATTTTGCTAGGGGAGATGAGATGGGGGTGGGGGAGTTAGAGAGGGTGTGTCTGTGTGTGCGTGATGGGCTGGAGGATGAGGAGGGGTATTTCAGTATCTATCACCAGATGAGTGGCAATGATAATGCCAATACAAACGGCAATAAATACTATATTTTTAGCGATAAAAATGCTCTGGTTTCATATACGTCTTTGGAGACAAGACACACTCACTGCCAAGTTTACTCTGAAGGTGCACAGGTGAAAATAATGCTTGTTTACATCTCAACATGTTACCAAAATTCCTCATCAGGCACGACAAAATGTATCTCCTTCTCTGGTTCAGCAAAAGATAACAGGAGGCGTGGGTTTAAGCGATCAAACGAAGGGTATCCCCCCAGGCAGCGAAAGATCAAAAAGCAGATAGAACCGGGAGGGTTTACGTGTCAGGAGCAGTGGAGCTAATAGGAGCAGATGTCCGAGAATTCGCCGGAGACTGGGTGGGGCTTTTCATCTCGCTTCTTTCTAGATCGACTTAAGAACCCGCTGGTGTGGACTGATGCAACTGGAAGGAGATACAACAAGACAATTGAACCTGCAATTAAAAAAAAAACAAAAAAAACACTTACTACACATATTAACTGGTCAAAGATGTCTTTTATTTGTTTAGTTTAAATTTGACTAAGAACATCATCCTTGTCCTGTCACTTCTCCCAGTGAGGGTTGGTGTTGACTGAAATCAATTTTTGATGAAAGCATAGCACTGCTGGTGATCTGAGACAGAAACCTTCCTGGGATTTTTATAAGACTAGAGTGCACAGGGATTTCACAAAAACACTCAGTCAGCACCAGATCTTTGGGTGAAAACACCTTGTTAATGAGAAAGGTCAGATAAGACTGGCCTGACTCATTAAAGCTAACAGGAAGGTCACGAGTGCCAGCAGCGCACACTACAATGGTTTTGTGTAAAAAGGCTTCTCTAAATATACAACACATCCACCCTTGAAGCAGTGCATTGTGGGTCCTACTGGTACTAGCTAGGAATGCCCAGTAACACTGCTAGTGAATGAATGCATTCATCGTTAAGTCTGCTTAGATATTAGTCTGTATGTTATATGGAATGGCTGAGAAATGTTATATTGCATACATGAAAAGTATGACTTATGTGCCATGCTGAATTAATAAAGAATGTTTGGAGAGGTCTAAATGGTCAATCTATAAAACTGATGTCAGATTTTATTGCTGGGTGGAAATTCACTGAAATCATCTGGAAAACTTATGCAAACATTAATTTCCTCCATTTAAAACATGTACATGTTGAAATTACAGAAGACAAAAAAAAATATATATATATATATATATATATATAAATATTTGTTTCTTTGTCAAACCTGTAGTTTTTATCATTTTTGTATGTTGTACAGTGGTGGGCCAAAGCAAAGTCCGTCTTGCAGGCTGTAATCTTCTAGATTTGAGGACTGGATGACAGTATGCATTGACCTTGTTCAATAAAGTGAATAACCAAGAAATGTTAGAAACTTAAAAAGTTGAAAAGGAATCTCACAAGCTATCAAATTTGAATAAAAGTGTAGTGACATAAAATTAAAATTGAACCTTTCAAACACACTTTGAAAACACGACTTGAAGTAAAATTATTGTCAAAATTGCAAAGCATGTGCAAACGAAGAAGGTACTGCCCCTTTAAGATCATCATCATCATCATCGTAAAAAAATACACATAGGACATGGGAAGAATTAAGTTTGCACGTGTGCATTAGAGAGACTTTTACAATTCAGTTTTCTGTTACACTGTATTTTTTCTATCTATTTCTAGGACGTGTACAGTGTATTCCAATTTAATGCAATGCATTATTATATTGGCTATGACAACATTTGCCAAGCAAGCTGAGTCAGGCTTCAGCCGGGCTACCTTATTGTTAATATTAACCAGAACTTCAAGCTCCAGCTTCAGAAGATAATAAAACATAATATGAATTTTCACCAACGTAAGAATCACATTACAAAATCCAATAAAACTATTTTTTCCTCCTCCTTTCTCATCTGCATCACAATATACAATATTATGCTTTCTTCATCTGCCATCAGAGTTATTACCTTTTACGTGTAATATGTGTAGAACAGTGGATATCAGAGCTGGACTGCAATTATGAACTGAATATGCTTATAGGTACAGCTGATCTAAATTCACCGCAAAATCAGTTCCCTGTATCAGCCTCGGTGGGGTCTCTGTAGAAAAGCGAAGAGGCAGGAGACCCCCGCTATACACTCAGGCCTCCATTCACATTTCAGACCAATTTTCCTTCTGTCATCGACACACCTGCCGAGGAGCTTTTAAAGTCTCTGACAATCTGTGACTCCACACACACTGAAATACGACGGCTGAACAACCAAAAGACCTTCTATTACATCCCAGAGGCATGAACCACTATCATCGATTCAAATTTGAAGGCTCTGGGTGAAAGAAAATGTAAATTTTGCAAAATTGTAACCCTGCGTGGCAACAAAGATGGCCGAAAGTGACAGGTGTGTATTAGTAAAGTTATACTGAATTGGTTCCATCAAATGGCTAACAATGAGGGAAAAAAGGGAAACATCTCATCACATCTCTATTCAAAGACGTGACAAAATCTACCACATATAAACACAACTGCCGCTTACCTGAATGTTGCACATCAAAAACAAATTAAAAAACAAGCTGATTTTATAGATAATTTGAATACCATCCAGGGAACATTTGGTTTTGAGGATGAGTCAGTGGACATCCTTTGCGTTAATTGTTCTTCTGTAGAACAGAAACAACATTACCTCATGACTCAGGGCCAAGGTCAAACATCATAATTCTGTGGATGATGTGCTTGTTTCCCGGACATCTAAAACTGGTATGTTTAGACCACTACATAGTGCCTCGCATTAGAATAACTTGAAGTACTGAACCCTGCTCTTCTGAATGTGCTGTGAGCAGAAAAGCTCGAGTAAAAAATGCAATTATTAAATATAGATAATTAAAGCAGCCCTCGTGATTGCACTAATTATTGACCATAAGTATGCAATTTTGGGACTTATTGAAAACTGGCTTAGACATAATGAAAAATCTGCTTTAATTGAGCTCCCTTTGCCTGGTTGTTCCATTAATCAAAGCCCTCATCTTACTGGCTTCAGAGGTGCCGTTTCCGTAATTTACGAGTTTGGTTGTTCAGCTCCGTAAACCAAACTTGTTTGACCGTTTGCTTGTCTTATCTGCTGCTCAGGCATCCGATAGCAATCAATGTTTTGCTAAAGCTCAGTCAATTTGGCTTGCTGTAATCTGCATGATTTCTGGGTGATCCTCTTGGACTCACTCACTCACTCACCCTGTGAAAGATATATAAAACTTGGCTGCATGCCAACCTCTACCTGGTTCCACATGTTACGTCCTCATTTGCCTTGAAGAGTAAAGCTCCCATTCTCAGTCACATCTCATGAAAAGCGAAGCTAACTGAAATTAAGGGACTAACTGATGAATAAGTTACAATAAATATTGTGGCACCCTTAATAAAAATAACAGTTACCATAAAAAAGTAACCCTGCTGATATAATGACCAGACTCAGAAATTCGATCCCAAGTATGTTGTTATGTTCTTCCAGCAGTCAGTTGGTTTCTGACGCATCTCCAGCTGATTCTGTTTCTGCAAAGACTCAGCACTGGGTCATCTCCCATCTCCCAAAGAGTTGGTATTGGGTCATTTCCCATTTCCCAAAGACTGGACATTGGGTCCTCTCCCATCTCCCGAAGAGTCGGTATTAGGTCGTTTCCCATTTCCCAAAGACTGGACATTGGGTCCTCTCCCATCTCCCGAAGAGTCGGTATTAGGTCATTTCCCATTTCCCAAAGACTGGACATTGGGTCCTCTCCCATCTCCCGAAGAGTCGGTATTAGGTCGTTTCCC
>JAACJT020000028.1:16094481-16109034 GCA_009936485.2 Gymnarchus niloticus | reverse complement strand
GTGCAGTTGCAGTGTGTACCAGGCTCACAGTGTATACAGTGCAGTAGCAGTGTGTGTACCGGGCTCACAGTGTATACTGTGCAGTAGCAGTGTGTGTACCGGGGTCACAGTGTATACAGTGCACACGCAGTGTGTACCGGACTCACAGTGTATACAGTGCAGACGCAGTGTGTACCAGGCTCACAGTGTATACAGTGCAGACGCAGTGTGTACTGGACTCCTAGTTAGTGCTGTGAGAATTGTGGGTCATCTTACTTCTTCCAAGCCCCCTGCCACACAGCAAAGTGACCGTTTGGTATGATAAATACTATTCCAGTCATTATCTCTTGTCAACTTTGAGATCATAACAACAGGCGATTAAAAATTCAAATGAAACTATTCACATGATAACTAGATTATAATTTTACTTCTGAATTTAGGTGAACTATAGCTCTCTTAAACAGTTTCTGTTATTGAAGTCTGGTCACAATTTTGGTGCTTTAATCAGTATAACACATTTATAAAACATGCTAGCAACCAGATAATTTACATATACTTATGACGAGCTAAGCTCTGGATGGTAATGGATCTGAAACGCATCATTTCCTGGCAAATTATTCAATTCCCATCAAAATATTTTTTTCCCGAATACAGAAGTGATAATGGCTCGTTCTAACATGTTAAGAAAGTTTAAATCACTGTCTGCCTACAATGCAATATTGTTCTTGTCTGAATAAAACTTTGCTTTGACCAGTTTTTTTTTTTTATGAGATTCATATTTTCCTCAGAAATAGCAAAATATTGAATTATATAATTGCATTCAGCTGCATTTTCCCTAATGTTACGTTTTTCCTTGGTGAATGCAATATTTAATTTTGTCTGAGGGCTGCATAACAGATGGAAAGTTTTCTGAGTTGCTGCTGCATTTGCGTGAAATTAAACTACAAATCCAGGGGATTCCCTTGATCTCATGTTCCTTAGTTGCAGTCAGACTTCCCTCATACTACTGTCTGTAAAGAATCAGTATGTCCATCCATCCCATAACCAACAATCTTTCCCAGAGTGACGGAGGGGCTGGAGCCAATGGGCACAAGGCACAAGGCTGGGGTACACCCTGGATGGGATGCCAGTCCATCACAGGGCACCTGGCCGAGATACAACCTAGATGGGATGCCAGTTCATCACAATGCAGTGCATACACTAAGGGGAACTTTAAGACACCAGTCAGTCTTGGATATATGGTTTTGAACTACAGAAGAAAATGTGTGCAACATAGGCAGAACATACTGACCTAACACACACACACACACACACATACACACACACACATACACACACAGAGCAGAAGCAGGATTCATGCCCCCTATTCTGGAGGGGTGGAATAACAATGAAGTAACTACCCCCTGTGTCACCATGCCACCTTCAGTATTACTATGTAAACGTACATTCCCTCAATTATTACATATTTATATTTCTCCTTGGTATTATGTGTAGTTTTTATTATGGATAGTTCTACTCAAATAAACAGCAGCAATCAGATCAGTTCAGTTGATGCCAGGCAAATGTTTGAGTCTCTCAACAAAACATCTTGAGGTATTTCTGCTTTGAGGCTGGAGATTTCAAAATGGTGTACTGGAACATCAAACCCGCATAGATGGAAACAACAACATCTTATTAAGTTGGTTATGATCAATAAACAGTTGGATAGTGATGCTAATATAGTTAATTGCATTGTGTAAAATATGCAAACACATATCAACATACAGTACATCTACAATCATCTCATTTTATGGAGCCAGAGTAATTAGAAACTTGATTAGTAGGTCCAGTAATGATAACCTCAAAGGAAAAAAAAAAAATACCATGAAAAATTCGAGATTTTCATCACAAGAAACACAACTATTAAGATGAAACAGGGGCTGTAAATGATAAGCAGGGCAATGTAATGCAAGCATAAACTATTGCTTAATTATGCATTAAAATTGCATTCCAATGCTCAGTCGCATTAATGCACGGTCAAGAAAAAAACAATCATTTTCCATGTGGACTGGTGAAAGGAAAAATTTGGTTATATTAGTCTGAACATCTGAGCAGAAGTCATGTGGATTATATACAAAACTCTCCAAATCTTTGTCAGAAGACATATAGACAGGTGCTGACCCTTCAGTATAATTTTAAGTCATGTTTAACCATCGTACGCATGGAGAAAATTCACACAATAGTGTGGTTTTGCAAAAAAACAGGACTTGGCTTTAAAAGAAGAAGGCATTTTTTCCATCAAGTCTAATTCACCTGTAGACACAGATATATCGAATGCCCTCAGTGAAGTTTCAAGGACTATTCCGAAAGCTAGAAATCATCACTAACAAGGGACTATTGGAAAAATGAGATGCAGGACATGAACCGGTAATCAGCTACGAGAAACTTTTAGATATTCTTATTCAGGGTTGAAGAAGTAGTAGCTGGTTTAACGAGAGAGTCCGGTCTCTCGCTAGCTGTTATTGTACACGTGATGCTGAATCACATCAAAATATATACTGCAGTACAGATTCAGCAGCCAAAGAAAGACTGGAAGAAACAGCAGAGAGAAGGAAGCAGATAACAAGCAGCTCACAGAGGATTGTGGGTAAACTAAGAAATGAATTGAGTAAACGGTACAGAAGAGTGGTGAGGGGACTGGTCACCCTCAGAACTAAAAGCACCGGCTGTGAAGACTGTTTTCAGCGGCTCGACCATACATTGATTTATTTATCAGGTGCTATTCACTCAAAGTGATATACATGTCAGGAAAATGTGGGGTCAAAGATCAAGATCAGCAGCATCCAGCATCTCTGCAACAGCTGGGCTTAAGGGTTACCTGCTTGAGGAGGAAGCTGATTTTACACTTTAAGAATTTTCTGTTTTCTAACCAGGCATCATCAGTTGCTAGGTTGTGTGTTCTTCTTTATTTCTGATTTTATGGTGTAAACCGGTTTGTGGTGAAGTTCAATCTAAACTTGCTATTTCAAATACACCTGGGACAGGTTTAGCCAGGAGAATGCTAGTGGTGATATTGCTTTCCTGCAATATTGATCTGAAATCGAAATAAACATCGCAATTTTTTTTTTTATTTTTAAGGCACTCTGGATATTTTTGGCAACCGATACACACTTTCCCACTTACCTTACCTCAGATTTTATAAGGTCCTTAAATTCTATTACCGAGTTTGACACAGAAGCTGTAACACATACAAGCACACACAAATAATGTTATGTAACATGATTATATAAATTTTGATTATATAAATATAAATTCAACCATGTCCCGCATGGAAAAATGACTAGCAGTGGCCTCCTGACTGAATCCTATAGAGAAGACCTGGGATTGTCTCGGAAGAAGAAGCCAGCAGTTATATGGCTGTCCATACTTTGGGCCGGGTCCTCTCCTCCTTTTGCCTGATGGTGACGTCTAATGCAGGACTCGACCTTCAGGGCTGTGGATGGAATGGAGATGACACAGCTCTCCTTCAAGATAGATTGTCAAGAGAAGTACGTTGACCTTGGGCACCTATGACTAGATGTGCGTTAATCTTCCCCTGGCCCTGAGTTTACATGTGTGCTGTACGTAAATCCTGCAACAGGATTAGGTAGGTGTTATAGGCTGGCAAAAGGGGGAGGTGAGATATAACTGCTCACCTGTTTAACACAAAACACGCAGACTGTCCATTGTAATCTTTATATTAATATTGGTTGGCAATGTCAGTAATATACATGTAATTATATATTGACTGACATTGATGGATATCTAAGGGCCTTTGCTGCGAACAAGAATGAGATGTTGGTTTTGTTCATTAACAGATGATGTGCCTGCAATCACTGAGAAGATGTTCTGCTCCAATCAGTTACTGGAGTTCATGCAAAGTACGTAACAATGCATAATATCCATTCTTATCCTGACTCTGCATTCAGAAAATCCAAATAATATTCCAAAAATCTTGATATGCAAATGAAAGGCGGGGAGGGAAACCTAATGGCACTCTTCAATTTCTGCTCTGGCTTGTGCTCCTGCTTCGAGGAAACGGCCCGAGTGGTGATCTCCATACTGTTCTGGTGGAATTTCAGCAAGTGGACGGAAAAGCAGATACTCAGTGAAGTCTGCCAGTAGACAGGTTCTGTTCAAGGAGTCCAGCAGTGCTTGCTGCATGCTCCTTCAGGCCACGCCCCTGTTCCTGGCTGAAAATCATTTAAAAGTCGGTTGATTATTATGGACCTCGAACACAAGTTCCGAGACGTGCTTTAAGTACCTGAAAATACATTCCTGTTACCATGCAGAGCAAGGTGTTTACTGCTCTCAAGGGCAAATCCAGTCGTGCATTATTTCATGGATGTTTTGCTTATAGTTTAGACCCTTGGAGGTGCGTGTAAAGTGAGACACTTTCTTAAAGCCTCCTTTCTTAATGGTATTTATACAATTCGAACATAATGATTTAGCTAGAAAAGTGCTACTCTTAATCAAGTGCCTCATAGTAGTAATTGGCAATTCATTTATCATGTATTACCACTCAGCCAGAGAAAATTCTGCAGTATACAACTGTTTATATACCTTAATCACATTTGCATTATTAATTGCAAACATTTTCATCAAGAGCTTCTAAGATGTGAGAGCTTGTAGTTCAGTCTTCCACTCAGAGATATGGGAGATTTTCTTTAAGCGTTTTGCCTGAATGCTTAGCAACAGAATCCTGAAATCCGGACCTGAAACACGAATCTTAAAAGACAAGTTTTTCATTCGCTGTTTGAGTCCTTAATGGCTACATAACCTGCTGCATGCTACTTAATGCCACTAAATAACTGGCATTTCAAAAAGCCTAGACGATTTACGACTGATCATTTATGCAAAGCCGATGCTCTTCCTGGCCGCCATGCTAGAGCCTTGACTTTGGTGATTTTATTTCGACATAAATGTACAAATGATGTCATGTTCAAAAATAAATGCCTTTGACATACAAAATTGCATTGCAAGAACTGTAGGAAATAATCCTTTTTAAATGACTTAATCATAAATACACATACTCATTAATCCCATTTGCTGGACAATAACATATATATGCAATTAACTTGAAATAATTACTTCATTTTAATGCTGGTTACAATGTTAAATGCTGCTTTCAATCTTCGAAAGTTAATTTATGCTAAATTTTCACAGGCAAAATTGACTTCCGGTTAAATATTACCAACCACAGGTTTTGATTAATCGGACCACAAAACACAGATTGGATATTTAAACCAGAGAAACGTAAAGGCATAAAAACACACTACACAACTGCCTGAATAACCAATTCAGTATTGAAAAGTGCTTTAATTCATCACAGGTCATACACTCTCACGCTGCGGGCAAGATAAATTGTATCTCATTGTGTGTTTGGTGTCAAATTTGCATGTTCTCTCTGTGTTGGAGTCTTCTGGGGTGAAAATCAGAATCTGAAAATTTCTCTTCAGTAAAAAAAAAACATCAAAGAACATGAAATCATGGTTAAATACTGCTACCATAGTATTGCAGATGTCTTGAAAATAAAATCGTACGTGAACTTGAAATCATTTTTCTTCATGTTGCTGAAAGATACAGAGAAGTCAAAGTATGTCCAGGCATCTCCAAAGTGTCTCTGAAGGCATCAGTGTCCAGAGGGTCAACTTGAATTGTCATTATCATGATGACCATGTGAAAATTGAAAACGGCGTTATTCAATCAATCTGACTATAGATTATCAAAGGCCTTTGCTCAGCTCCACCCAAGTGATGTAAACAAGCATACAGGGCAAACCGTGCCAGATTTTGGTGATTATAGAAAGTCTCTGACTTTAGTTTCTTTCAGCCTGTCAGAATTGTTTACACTGCTGTCATCTCCCTCCGACAGGACTCCTTGAAGCTGACAGTTAAAAGGGAAAGCTCCTGTTTCAGAGCAGCACCGTTTCCGTCATGACGCCCAGCCCAGCCCCGACAGTGACTTGCAATGGAGGTGCACTCCGTTTGATGTTGGCAAAGCAGCGTAGAGACAGAGGTGTCTTTTCAGTGCCGCTACGACATGAGCACCGACGCGCCACTTTGAACCGTGTTTATGGTGCGGCGGTCACGCTGGGCGCGACAGAATGGCCAAGAACAAAGCCACCCATGGAGCACTGACACCTGGCATAAGCACCTATACAGTATTTCAGCCCAAACACCCGTGTGGTTTCGCCTGTCCTTAGCCGGACAGAGTATCACAGAAACCTCACCTGATGCCATCTGTGTTTAAAGTTGCCCAGGCACAATTTTCTGTTTCTTATTAAAAATGGCTTGTGGTCCATGGGAAATAATTGGTAGCACGTATCTAAGGCCCACGCAAAAGCAGCAGATTTGTCAAACGGACATGGCAGGTTTAATACTCCCAAAACTACCACTGGGCGCAATTAAATTCCCGGGGAAGTTTACATATGGGCAAATATTTTTTGGTGCTACAAATTTGGGTGAAATCCCATATCCCGAATGAGTCTCGGTGCATCTCCTGCACTCCCCCAGCAAAAAAAAAAATAGAATGCAATTTATGCAAATGAATGCATGGGTGGGCCTACAGAGATTTATCACAGCTGGCTGCAGCTCCCAAGGGCATCATTCTGTGATTACGATAGGTCGGAAGACCAGGTGATAAGCGGAGTCTTCCACTACATTATTTATGAAAAATAGGATGACTTGCCAATATGAGTGCGATATGATGGCTGTTTTGGTGCATAAAAGAAGGCTTGTAGTTAGTGAATGAAGTCAAACATATCAACTACAAGGTCCAGGCCAGAATTGCTATTATCATAATTAATATTACCATTTTTAGCTGGCAGCATTAAAAAGGCACACACAGCTGAATTAAGATTCATTGGACTATTGTCTTTTTCCGTCGAAGTTTGTTGTCCTTTCACTGTCTCGCATGATACTAATTGTGTCTCTCTAAATGCTGTTTTTACTGACTGAAATCTGAACAATTAAGCTGCCCATGGCAAATGAAGCATCTTGAATCTTGAGGTGCGGCCTTTTAAGGCAGGGCCTTCAGCCTGGGGTCAGCAGAGACATTTCATAATTTGGTGAAATATTGTTATTACCAACCAGACACAGGAGACCCCCTCCCCCCCGAGAACGAAATATTAGCACCTTAAGAAATGGTGAAAAGCTGCGTATAAAGGCATGTTTAGGTCCTCCTGTTACACTGAATTGGGGATTTTTGAAGCATATTGTGAAAAATATCTGTAGCCTATCAAAGGGTGTGGATTTTCTAGAGAAATCTTTCTTGCTGACAGTATGTGTGGTACCGTTTCCTTTGGTTAAGGACATTCAGCGATAAGCAGACAGGATTATCATTTTGATTTCCTTTGCCAGAGGATTGTATGTAGTCCCTTTTGATATTTAACCCTCAATTACCCATAAACACTTTGCAGGTATTAAAATGTGGGCTGTAGCCTGTGGTACAGATGGCAGATTACCAAACGTGACGGGTGTGGCAACAAGTCCTCAAATTGAGCTCCACTGCTGAACATTTTGAATGATCTGTCAGAGGACATTCTATTTCATAATTATTTATATGTACAGATTTCTTTGGTGCAATGGATCAACTTAAAAGATTAAAAAAAAAAAATTAACTGAAACAGTCCACAGAGTACATAATTTGAGGATCATCAACATTGACATCAATTGTGACATCACAGGAAATGCCATCCCAATCCCAATCCTAAACCTAATCCTAATCTCTTCTCTAAAAGTTATTGAAAGTGTGAGTTTAAAGTAGCATTTTTGTCTTTTCTCTGAAAATCAGCACTCATCTGATCAAACCAGCCCTGTTTCCCATCAACTTGATATGACCAAGATGTAGAAAACAAGCAGTAGACACCCCATTATTACTCTGGCATGTTTTATTTCGTCAGACATTTCAATTGCTTACTTTCTGTATTCTTTAAGAATTAAGCAAGCTCATTAGCATTGAGTTTTGCTCAAACTGCTTTGTTAAGTTAAATACATTATATGGATATTATACATTTTATGATGCTTCCATCTGTTCGTTTTTCAACAGGTTTATAACTTTCCATTATTCGCTGCTTGATTGCTTGAATTTTTATCATATGCCGATTTTTTATGAAAATGCCTAATATTGTAAAACAGTGGTGCCATTTTAAAAGGCTTGAACTCACATACATTCAGCACGTACCCAATCGTTTAATTAAAATAAAATTAGCCAGAGAGCCATAGAGCCATTATAGTTCTAATGTTTCAACCAGAGTAAATGTTTACAAATAAATAATTTAAGCCGATCTTTCCAGATGCGCTCTCAGATTTTTTATTTTCTCATTTGCCTCAGAATGGGCAGATTTTTTAGCATCAGTCAAAGGGTCAGTTCTCACGGCTGATCTGGTGTAAGCAATACCATGTCATTACTTGACATCACACGTCTTCTTTGGCCATAGCTGAATCCGGCATAAATATCTGGCATACTTGTGGCACATATTTATTTCGATGAAACCTGCCAAATGTTGCCTGCATGTTTGTGCTCCTCAGTACAGACAGTAAACAAGCTCTATTCTGCTGCTAGGCTATTTTTGTTGTGACACTCCTCCATCACCTGCTCCCTGAGTCGCAGCCAGCCAGAAGCCTTCTACACATTATCCAGGGTTTGAGTGGAAACTGTTCGCAGGAAGGGCTGAGTCTGTCTCAGAAGGATGAGTCACATAACTGCCATTGTTTCCTTTGATTGGTTGCACCTGTTCTCCATTTCCTGTGGTCTCTGCATGTCGGGGGGGTGTTTTTGTTTTTGGTTTTGTAACCCAGGACCGGAACTTCCTTTATGTTGGACTGGACCGTCTGTGCAACACGGCACCTACAAGGCCAGCATTCATATTTTTTCCTGTCTTCCCTGCCAAAAAAGCATCCTTTCGCTTTTAGTTATTATGAATCCTCCTGCATCCTGTTCACTCCTGACGAGAGAATCCCCTAACAAACTCTGATGCCATCCACACTTAGGCTGGCAAGATGGCAAGTAAAAATAAAGGCGGGGGTGAGAGAGGGTCACGACAGCTGAAGTAGTGTGCATCCTTCAGCTCCACACCCCCAGAACAGCAAGTGAAACAACACACACTGCCATCACGTCAGCCTACGATTAGCCTTGACAGACAGAGCTTTTCACTTTGGAGGGAAAGCCTCTCTTTTAGTGACTATCCAGTGCCGGTGTGGCTGATTCTCTTCCGTTTTCAAACCTAAAAATTCTTTTTAAAGTTCATTCTTCTCTATCAGGGCAACGTCTGCAGAACCACTGCGGTTTCCACTAGCTTCCACAGCTCGTTCCCCCTTCAAGCTTCAGCAGAAAAGCACAACGACCACATTTCTCTGCAACTCAAGGTTAATCGTGAAATGTGTCAGTAAGATCAGGGGCGCACAGTTCATTCAGAGAAGGTCCCTCACACCGTACAGGCCAGCTGGCAGAGTTTCACAGCGGTTTCGCAACTGTCACCTCAGAGCATGATTGTAGAAGGCCACCAACCCTCCTTGATTCATCCTGGTACATTGGCTGGTCAACAAAATCAATCATCTCTTAAAGTGCCTCTGTCTCTCTAGTCCAACTGATAAGACCCTATCTTTATACATGCTGTCTCCATTGTCAAAAACATCTAACATGTGCCTAAAGGATGTATCACTTGCCTTAATTTTATGTAGGATTGCTTTCATTTAGCAAAGCAACTTTGACTCTCAGCATCTAATTGAATAATGTTCCTCATATTCATATGTAGTGTTCATATATAACCTCCGATCCAGCATATGTGGAGATTAAATCCAAGCCAAAAGCTTTTGGTGTCAAATAGACCTGGTATGGATATAGTAGGTGGGATGGCTTCCTCTGAAGGACGATGGAAAACGGGGCCATGCAGATTTGTTATGATTACTGACTATGGTTATAACCGGTTAATTCCATTAATACATTAAGTTGATACCAATTCATTAACTAACTAACATCCCATCCCTAGCTGGTGTCCTGTGTGTGCTGGCCTATGTTCCAGGTACACAGCGATGCTGCCTGGGAGTGGAACCTTAAACGATGCTGGTAATATTAGCTGCTGGTGGATTATTTTGAACAACTGAAAGCAATAAAACAAATCTTCTGTTTACATGCAACAGCATTTAACGACAGAGCCTTCAGCTTAGCTGAAAAGAAAACCAAACTCGATCGATCTAATCGTGAAATGTGTTCATTCGTATCTGCGAGCATCACAGCATGAGGCTCACGACGCACTAAGGACAGCTTTAGGTGTAACCGCAGTGCCATCGTTTACCATAAGTGCACTGATTTTGTCTGTTCATGTGTTCTCAGTGGATACATCATGCTCATCAGACTCTTTGGCACTGTCCACCTAGGGGCAGCTCGGGCTCCATGTCAGTGTTAAGCTCACCTCGGTAACGTGCTCTTTGTTCTCCCGGCCTGTTCACTGAGAATCAGTTTCCCTGTCTTAAACCTGAGTGCATGAGTGGGCAACATTTCCATCTCCTTCGGTCTCCTTGAGAAATCACCTGGACCATTTCCAGACTCTCTTTCTCAGATTCCTGTTAACGTGATTCTTCTGGCCAACTTTGGTCTCGAAGTCTCTGGCTCATTTCCCCCCCCCCAGTACCTTTTCCAATATTGGCTTCGGGAGAGAGAGAATTTAGGCCAACAGTGAGGTTTTATTTTTATGTGAAAGTCTTTTCCCACCATTGTATTTTTGTGGTACTTTAGCTGCTTTAACAAGGTTGCTAATTATGCCAGATAGATACATGTAATTGATGGCGGCAATATTAAAGGTCATTTGCTAGAACAAAAAATCTTTTTTTTCCCAGCAGATATTTTATGATCTCTTATTTTTAAAAGTTAATGTAATAGCTTTTAACTGTAACTGGAATCGTGCATTAGAAGCCAATGGGAGATTTTGTGTTAAATTGCCCAGGATTTCTGACTTAAATGGCTACATTAGTTACAGGAACACACACGCAGTTGAGAGTCACTGGGACCAGTACCCACTGCGAAAAAGGGAGCAGACCCCCTGGTTGGAAGGCAGAAACAGAAGAGCCACAGATGTACGTGAATGGTGGTCACTTACACAAGCTATATATTTTACATAGACTCAGTAGAGTTCATTTATTCTTTATTTTAAAGCAAATCTTTTCATTTTAACCAAGTTTGTGCCCACACCGCTTCTAAAAATGTTCGCACTGGAAGAACTCAAGGACACGTACATGATATAAGATGTAGATTTGAACAAAACATTTATATTTCAGTAGGAGGTGTCACTACCACCGTCCTAACTGTAGACTAGGAATTTTCGGAGGATATTTCTGGAGTCAAGCGGAGATGACAAACACAGCTATTTAAGAGAGGTATTTTCATCTGTATCTTCAAGACACATATGACACGTAAGCAGCTAATTTCTTTTCACGGGAGGCATTGTGGGCGAACAAAGGGCAAACAAGTTTCTTATCAAAGTCACTGGCTTTTTACAGGTTTCAAGACAGTGGTAGTGGATACAGGAAAAAACTCTGACCTCACAGCAGATTAGAAGAGAGGGACAGAAATTCACTCTGAGTATTAATCCATTGGAATACTTTTTGATAAGGCTGGCAACTGTCAAGATGACGAAACTGGCATTTGCTGAGTACAGTCCTTAACTACCTACAGTGGCAAAACCTTCCAGTAATACTCCACAGTGACAATTACCTTATAATGTCTTTGTAATAAAGAGCCGTTTACCTTAATCAAACAAAATGTAAGTTGTAAAAACATTCCTGCATAAATAATTTGATCAACAAAGACACCAGGTAAATTACGCATGTATTATTATATTATTAAGCAGGTATTATTTTTTAACAAATGGAGTCATCAGATGTCGCCAAAGGAGTGATTTTGTCGCTGGAAAAATACGCAGCGTTGTTTCTGAGGTAGACCTCCGCATTTTATCCGTAATGATTGTTCGGCCTCAATGGATACAATTGTCTTCTGAAAGCAAAATAAATGGGTCACAAAAGGTTTTCATATCATGAAATGTGCTGGATACAAACAGCAGCCGGGCAATATTGACTGTATAATTCAATCTTGTCACTGCAGAGTTGATTTAAAATAATGGATTTCGAGAGATCGGAAAATTACTGCCTAGTCCTGCTTCGTAAGACTTTTTCAATTTGATTCATTCATTTCTTTATTTATCTATTGGATTTTGTACTCAGTAGATTGTCTTGTGTATCCTTTTCCTACAGTGTTATTCTGCGGTGCACATTTTATAGTAGAATCAAGCTGTCTGATGAGTTTTCAGTGGGTGACCCCCATCAGACAGGAGTAAGACAATACGGGCATGCTGAACAACCACAAAACAGATGGAAACAGAGCGTGTTACGGTGGGGCCGCGCTCCCCGGGATCCTGCACCCAGGTAACAGGGTTTTTATTTTGAATTGTTTTTTGCCTGTCCCACAAACCCTGGCTTGACCTTGTGACCTGTCCTCTTTCCCGGTTCTTGTCTTGGTCCTGCCCCTTTCTGATTCCTGTTGCCTCAGAAAAACAGAAACTATTTACCCCATGCGATTCGCCACCTCCGTCACCCGATCACATGGTTCTGGATGTGGTCCCGACCCGAGATACTCTAAAATAAATGAAGCATCCACCAAATTAAATTTCAAGGCACTTTCACGGCTCTCCATTCTCGAGCTCTCTCAGCCAGTGACACAGCTCGTTGTTGACGTGGCCTCGTTCCGTTTACAATAGTAGAGCCTGCGGTTTAATCTTTACAAGAAGCTGTGCTGTGCTGTGCACTTATCGTTCTTGGGTTCAATAATGTCTGATGAGTCTTTATCTTAATTTATATCACGTAAGGATTCCTGTTCTCATCTATCTATCTATCTATCTATCTATCTATCTATCTATCTATCTATCTATATTTTGTTAATGGCATCTGATTGTCTGAAAGAAAACATCTAACTGTACTGTACACACATAACAACTTGAAACTTGAACCCAAGCCTCACCCTAAATACAGTACAATGTCAAATATCTGAACGTCAATCACAAGAATCTTCAATTATACAGACCACCCCCGCCCCCAACCAACACAACACACAATAAAATACAATACCGACTTTTGTTACGATGGAACATTACTCCTACCGCTTAATGCATTAGTTTCTGATTTTCTATAGGCGAAATATGCAGTCCATCACAGAAATAGGCTTAATTTGTCAACATAAGAGTTAAAAATCAAATCTTGGCTTTAGCTGCTTTCTGGACTCAGGACAGTCTCCCATGACTCGGATGCATCACTGTCTGTTGTACCATTGTCTTTTGTGAGTACAGGAGGTGGAATGTGGCGGATATCGTTTACTCTGTTTTGTGCAAATTGGGAATTCTCATGTATGCTTGATTATTCAAACTATTTGCTTAACTGAACATTCCTTGGCCTCAGTTTGTTCGAATAATTGATGTTCTACCATGAAAACGTGTGCCTTTAATACAGTACATGTACAGTATCAATTTAATTTTTTTAATGATATCTTAAGAATACAGGCACCCAGTGCTGGTTACATTAAGTGCTGATTAAATGTTGAAAACAGATCTTCAGTATATGAGAATTCACAGAAAGGCTTCAGAGATTTTCAGAATATTAAAGAAAAGTTTCTCTAAAAATCCAGATAGTGGTTGAAAGTAACTTGAAATACAACAAATTAAATGTGACTGTCCTAACACGTTTCTCTGAATCCACTTTCAGATTTGTTCAATTTTGCCATTATTTTCTTTGAATTTTTAGTCGTCTGTCGCATGTTTTGCCAACTTTTCTTGCTATGACTGAATGACTGAATGTACTGTTAAGGGTAGTAAAGACTTTTGAAGTAATATACTAGAAATCTGGCAGAATTTCAAAAGTTGTTTTTTTTTTGACTTGAGCCCCTGATTTCTGACAGCTTCTCCTTTCTCCTGCTGACGCTGTCTTGCTGTCTTGCTTCTCTGTTAAGCGGTACCTCGGGTGATCTGACCCAGACAGACGTGCTGGCACAGAATGTCACTGTAACCAGCTATTCAAATAAACTGCTTAGGTACTGAGTCCCACAGCACAGACTCCTTAAAGGATGTGTTAGCTATGCGTAATTCAGTCTGTATTCTCATCTGTAAAATAATATAGTTATATATTGATAACTCTATGGTGATTTGTGCCTAACTTAACAAAGCCCAACATTCCAAAGATATATGAAACCCAACCATCAGATATTTTCAAATACAATCTTTACAGGTAATAGTACTAAACAGAATAGTGACAAAGTGAATTATATTGATTATAATAGTACTAAATGGATAATGACAAACTGAATCATATAGTACCTTAGTATGATCACTGAATCATATTGATTATAATAGTACTAAATGGATAGTGACAAACTGAATCATATAGTACCTTAGTATGATCACTGAATCATATTGATTATAATAGTACTAAATGGATAGTGACAAACTGAATCATATAGTACCTTAGTATGATCACTGAATCATATTGATTATAATAGTACTAAATGGATAATGAC
>JAACJT020000028.1:16080745-16094381 GCA_009936485.2 Gymnarchus niloticus | reverse complement strand
GAATCATATTGATTATAATAGTACTAAATGGATAATGACAAACTGAATCATATAGTACCTTAGTATGATCACTGAATTATATCGATTATAATAGTACTAAATGGATAGTGACAAACTGAATCATATAGTACCTTAGTATGATCATTCCTTGAAAGTTTCTCATTTCTCACGTTTTGACTGTTCAGGTGGTCCTTCATACCATAGTTAAAGTTGACATAACATATAGTTATTAATTGTTTAAAAGCAAGAACCCATATGTACACTCAAATGACAAATAATATATTGCATTTTTATAATTCAATATTTAAATGAGAAGCTGGGTGTAATGATTTATTTATTAATTCATTTATTTATTTTTACAAGCTTGAGTGCACAGGAAATAAAGTGTTGTCCAAATGCATCCGCGGCTCAACAGTCATCGGATTTCCCAAAGGTGTACTTTAGGTGCAACAGTAAAAAAAAAAAAAAAACATTTTTTTGTGAAATGCACCAGGCAAAAATAAAAAAAAAAAAACATGGTCAAAATCCACACAAGACAAGGAGCTCCAGTGAGCTCCTTAAAGACATCACAAGTGTAGAGTACCATCCTTGTTCATCTGACAGTACAACTAGAAAGTCCAGTCAGCTGAACTGGGTCTGCTGCTTCAAGTAATTTGAAGAAACTGTTTACCAGAAAAAAAAAAAAAAAAAACACAATATCTAAGTCATCAGAACTAGGTTATTTCAATTTTAACTCAACTAGGAGGCCGGCTTAAAAAGAGATTATAATGTAAAAATGGAGGCAGGACTATTGGGAAGGTTAAAACGTTTTCATGGGGTTACCATTTTTGGCCACCTTATTATTTCTGTCAAAACTGTTCTGCCCAGGAACCGGAGCACAATGCTAAGTGTTGACATTTGGGGCTGAGTCACCCTCGCAGCTTTGGGGCGCTGTGGTTGGCCCACACCCTAAGACCAGCTAGCATGCTGTTGACAGCTGTTGTCAATCAGAACAGAGGACGCAGCCCTACTGTTTGTCGGGATGCCTGCGACAGACGTGCGGGTCCTCCAATCAGCATGGAGATCATGACTCTTAACAGACGGAGATGCCACAGGAAGCCCTTAAGCTGTGCAATCACCATATGTAGGTGCCACAAGGAGACATCCCTTTAAATATATATATAATTACACAAGGAGACATTTGTTTAATATATTTAATTAAACATGGCACTGCTAACCAGTTCAAAAAATATTTCAATATCAAATACTTGTTTACACCATTCTGTCTACATTTCACAGTGCTATAAAACCATGTACTTGTTTAGCAGGATCTATATTTTCCATCACTAACTTAAATTCATTACCCAAGGGATTTGTGTAGAAAGGGCAAAGTCTGCTACTAGAAGGTCCAATAACTCAATGTGCAAAAATGGTAATTCTGAGCAGGAAAGGTAAATTATGCAAAAATTCTACATCGATCTATTCACCTCCAAATCTTTCATTAAACTCTGCCAGTATTAGCTTGTACATATGATCCATCTGGGTAGTAATGTAGGCCCTTGAATAATGTATACAATTAGTAGGAAATTAGCTGAGAAATGAAAGTGAATCCAATGGCAAAAAACTCTCTGGGACAATATTATCGCAGAGACATGCAGGCTCTTATTGTTCAGTAAGTAAACACGAAGGTGCCACAATGCTGAATTATGAATGCAGTAATGGCAAAATGATGAGTTCTGCCGCTGATTTTATTTTTTTGAAACTGTTTCAGTTGTAATTATACCATCAGAAAATGAGAAGCAAAAGGTTTGAGTCACATTTAATAACATTCTATACATTTCATTCAGTTGTGTTTCAGTCAGACGCGGTCTTCAGTAGGTTAAAGAAGATGTCATATCTGTGGATTTGTGGCGTGGATGGCCTTTCCTAGAGTTATATCATGTTAATACTTCTATATGACATTGTCTCTGGTTGGGACCAGAAACCAGACCATGTGACATGGTGACTGGGCAGTGAGGAACAAGTTTACGTCTCGATATTTTCTTCCCTCATGCTTACATGGGGACAGGGTGGGTTTGAGCTGATGTAACAGAAATCAAAATGGCGAAACCTACAGCTGGCTGCACAGATGAGCAGCAGGCAGAATGTGACTGAACAAATGCAGGAGTGCTGTGTTGAGACTGAGCAGGAGGTGTGATCACATAGTTGGAGATTACAGTTCTTAAAACATACTGAGTATGAGGTTATTTAGGGAAAAAAAGAAGCCTTCCATCAAAACTTCCCCCCATCCATTCATCTTCTAACTGTTTATGCTGGTTATGCTTGCAGGGGGGCCTGGAGCCTATCCCATCTAACACAAGGGGAAAACAAAATCCGACTATACCATCTTACATAAATGGGGGGAGAACAGATGAGAGAGGGAACCAATCAAAATGAATAACCTGGACCACCTGACTCTTCCCAAACGGAATGTAGGCCATATCTTGTCCCCTTTCTTACAATTTCTTCTACACTTTTCAAGTAGTTACAAATGAATTGAATTAATGTGGTTTAACTTTTTGGTCTGCAGCGGGAGTATAGCTCATGTTTCCTCTTTTAAATACACAAATTCAAAACCATCTATCTATCTTCCACCAAGATTAAACAAATATAGGCCAGCAGCTTAGCATCTACAGCACACAGGATCACACCGTTTCCAGTAGTGTAGTGGGCACAATTTCTTTCCTTTCAAACCAACCCCGGGAAAACAGAGGAAAGTTTTCTATTTTGTTTGGCTAAATGAGAAAGCCTGCTGATGTTCCACGGAGGGCGTTAAATAAAATATTGTTTGCCATTCCTTTGATGAATTCTAACAGCTGTTACTGTATTTAAATGGCAGAAAACCTAGGAGGTGACGAGGAAAGTAGTTTTCATTATAACTTTTGTTATTAGCAACGAATGAGGGCTTGCTATGAAGCCATTGTTTTGGCAGGAAAGTGAACACCTTGAGCTGCTGTTATTTCTGTCCTGTGGTGCCGGGCCAGAAATACCTTTTCTGATGCATCGCTCAGGAATCATTTGCCATTCAATGAACTTAATGCTACATGCAAAAAGTAAAGTTGAATCAAACCGAAGAGTCACTTGTGATAGACGGTCTTAATCTTTAAAAAGCAAGTAAAAACTCTAAACATGTCACATTGTTTGCTGATTTTCTTGCTTGTTCGCAGTAAATATTTTGGTTGCAATTTGCAGATGATCCCAAGAACATTTCAAATATTCTTATTAAATGCATTGAATATGATGACAGCAACAGAATTTTTGCTGCATCCCCGGTATCTTACAAGAATTGGTTTCCATGGCAATGATGCTACATCCCAAGCAATACAGGAAGTTAAAAAATGAGAACTCCAAGACAGCAGTGATTAAAAGACCCATTTAATCTTATCTTTTTATATGATATATAAAATCCTTTATATTTCTCATTTGACATTTTTTTGTTTTAATTATGACCTTGCAATGACTATCAGAAGCACGATCCGCAAGGGATCCTGGTCAGTAGGCCTGTGAACATGTTCCCTCTTCCGGCATTTTCCGGTTTGTGTCCATAGAAGATTAGATGTGAAGAAATGATATTATGTGAGGACTGGACGGAACGTTTCATTGTCTCAGAACTCTCTGTGCTCATGTGATTTGTCTTTTCCAAATCATCACGCTGGAGTTTACAACTTGATCTCCTGGATAATTTACTGGGCCCTCTCCAAGGAATTATTGATCTTGGTTTGATGAAAGAAAGGCCAGTATGTTGATAGTTCAATTATGCTTTAAGTGCTGGATAAAGCTTGGTAATTTGTTTTTGTTCATGTTGGCTGGTACATTTTCAAATGCTTGCTTTACATCCATAATTTTGTTTAACCTTAAACAACCTTGGTAAATATAAGTGAAAGCTAGAATGACAGTGAATGTATAGGTCAATATATTAATGCTTGTTTCTTTAAATTTTTCTCGCCTGCTTTTTCAGTGAACCCCTAATGCATGTCTAATATTAAAAAGGCAAACTGGCAAACCAAAACAGATATCTTACAGATATCAGTGACTGATGTGGTAAATATTATTACTTTACTGAATACTTACATTGGTAGACAGGGTAAGAAAAGTTGAGTCATTGTTGTCATTAGATCAAATCGAAATGAAGAAACTTGGTTGCTCAGACAAGAGAATCACAGCCTTAATGTCAGTGATATGAATGTGTCCTCTGGCTTCCCGAATGTTAAAGTGGCATCCCTGGATTCCTTTGAATTTTGTGGGTGAATGTGGCATGATTTTGCTGCCAGTGGCAGTAAAGGCCTAACAAGTCGGCACGGCTCGTTAAGGAGATTCTCATGCCGCGAATGCAGCCTTGGCGGTGCATGCTTTTGGCAAAAAAAAACATACCTTCCTCCAAAATCAGACGCACTGATTTTAGATAGGCTGCTGATTCTAACCCCCCCAATCAAAATGATGTAAACAAGTACCCAGTTGGGGGGCGGGTCTCTGCTTCAGCTGGCCGGCCCATCTTGGCTCAAAGCTCTGGGCATTTTCCAGCAGTTTCCGTGCTTTCACCAATGTGTCGCTTATATTGATACTGAGGAGATAATTGGAATCACCCAACGTCTGACTTCATTTGTTTTGCTATTTATTTCTACTTAACTGATTGCCTGCTGACAGCTGACCTGGCTGATGATGTGCCCCCCCTCCCCCCCGGAGAACAGAGGCGTGGGGCGGGCAACAGCAGGAACTGCCAGTGACAGCTGGCTCACTAGCCAGGGTGCACCCTGGGTAATCAATTCCCGAAAAGGAAAGACTTCCTATTGTCTCTGAACTCTGAAATCAATTCACTGGCAAACCTCCCTCAAGTGAAGGAGGACACACACTTGTGCCTTTGCAAAATTCCCCCCATCTGTCAAGAACAATAATCTGTTACTGCTTACTACAAAGAGGATGAGACCTTTCCATTGTACTTCACAGCACCTGTTCATATTTTCGTAATCATTTATTAATATTGTATAACTTGACTTCACATGGCATATAAGCATGCCGTTAAGTGAACATTTGGTTTACATGCCGAGAACCATAGATAACCGATGTACAGATTATGCCCTAAATAGTCAATGCTTTATTATTAAAATTCCAAAAATACTTGTTCCTTTCTTATCAGCTTCTGTCTTTCTCCTTCTTCATTTATGTTTCCATGGCATAAAAGCGATGTATGTTTTATTCACGTAAGACACTGGAAACAACTCTTATAGTTATTAAAGGCATATCATCAATTAAAATGATCATGTAATATGGACTGATAATGCATTATACTCCAGAACAATTAATACAATTCTTTTATTGCATCAGTTTCAAGACAGCCTGATAAGAAATGCATATTTTAAACATGTATAGTCACGAATGACTATATATATATAGTTATGATTAATTAGTAATTTATGATTTATAAAGAGACAACAGAATGAAACTGATGTTACCCTGTTTTACATTCCCTCAGAGCTGCTCACAAAAGATTATTAATATGAATAATGTGGAAAGGACATTTTTTTAAATTATACCAAAAGTTCCCTAAAACTCTCATTATCACCGCATTGACTTTCTGGCTTGTGACTAAGCCCTTAATTGCTTTAATCTTTGATGAAAGCAATGACTTTGGTTTAGTGAATGTTGTGTTTACGTGCAGAGCGTACACGCATTTGATTCCTGGACCGTCGTCTCCCTTACATGCCACGGATCGAACCATCTGATGTGAGGATTTGTCAGTGTGGGAGGGGCCAATTTATAAATATGTCCCTTTTCAGGGTTGAAGAAGACCAGCATGAGGACTGGGGTACCACAACATGGATGAAAGGGCATGGCTTATGTGTGAGGGGTGAAAAAAGACTTACTAGCGCAGGATTGATTACAGGACTGCAGGGGAGAAATGATTATGGGGGAGGGGGGTCACAGGACAAAGAGACTGTCCCAGTTTATTCATGCCAAAGAGAATGAGAAGGAGTAACTGGAGAACCAATCAATATAAACAATCCCTGTCACCTGACTCTCCATGCTGAGAAGGTCTGATGGCACACAGCCTACTGTTTGGATACCATGCTGGTGCAACCAAGCAGTAGTTTTTCATGAATGCCACACACACACACACACACACACACACACACACACACACACACACACACACACAAACATACACATGCACAAACATTTGGGGATTAAATTTGTTTCATTTTACAAACATGAGGTCGTATGAAACGCACTGCTATAAAATATATGATTTTCATCCATTTCCATACTGTAAGTATGCAGATTTACCCTTTTTGGATAAAAATAGAAGCAGGTAGCTCACTGGCTCAACTCCGATGCCTCCCACCGCCTGCGCCACGGGTTCGAGTCCCGTGTGTCCGGTACATGCAGTACTGGTGTGCTGACCTCGCTGGGTTCACTCGTGGGTGTGATTTCTTTGCCTCAGGAAATTCTCTACTTACACACCACATGATGGAGTCCTCGTTTGGACTGCTGTCTTAGCCAGTCCCCCATGCCCATGCTGTGTGTCGGGGGGGAAGGGTTGCAGGTGTGACCCTTAGCTACAAAGCAGACGCTTGTTTTATTGAAGTAATTCCAGGACATGATCATCTGTCATCTTTTCACTTATTGAATTTTGTCTTGTGGTAACAGTTTAAATAGTGACACAAGCCATATCTAAACGCAATTTGGGTTTTATTAAAAGAGCGTTAGGTGCCATGTGGTGCAGTGTCATTTTTCATCCCTTGATTCCTAGAGGTTTAGTCATGCTCAGCCAGCTCTGGCTGAGTCTTCTCTACATTTCATTCTTCACGTCTTCTTTCCTGTGTGTCCTCTCATTGCTGGTGAAAGCTCCAAAACACTGGAGAAAAATAGATCAAGACCAATAATTTCAGGACTTACAAACCTGCCAAATAAGAGATTCACTCTGACCTACTGATACGGTTTCCAAGTCAATATGTGGAGGTCACTCAGACACCATGACACAAAACAATAAAAAAAAAAGGTCACAACTCAGCTAGGTCTAACAAATGCGTGCCTCAAGGTTCTGAGCTGCACCCAGAGCCTTCCAGTTAACGACTGATCAAGGCAGACGCGTTAGGAGTAATTGTAAAGCGAAGCACAACTCAGACTTTGCTGCTGCTCTGCCCACACAGACGAGGGAGAGGACAGCACTTCTGATGCACTCTGAGTCACTGGCATTTTGAGAGAGAGCAGACACAAAGTCAGCACCTTACCACCAATGGCGAGACACTTTGATGAATTTATGATTTAAAGGGGATTCTACCACATTCCTTAAGAAAAAAAAAAAAGAAAGTCAGAAAATAAAGCCTGACTATGGTAGACAGCGCTGTTTAGAATTACTCAGTACCAGTGACAGAAATCCGAGTAATTTTCAGTATTATATATATACTGTATATGGTATGATCATATGTTCATAAGTTATTTCAGGATGATTTAATATGCATCGATATGATATATTCATATATATATATAAAAACAATAGTAAGATTCAACTATTTTGATTTTCACTACAATGCAATGTCAATTCAAAGTATAGGCACAGGATTTTATAATCTTTTCATATATCGATAGCTGTAGATGCATGTTTTTTTTTTTTTTTTCCAAAGCATGAAATTTCAAACCTTCTATTTGACTGCACTGTGCCTTGTCTTCACAGAAAGCTTCCACTATAACCGTGGAGTCTTTCTTTTTTATAGGTAGCTGGGGACGGCAGATTCGTGCAGGCAGTGTTAAATGACAGGCATGTTCATGGTCCTGCAGAGACGGGAGGTCCTGGGAGACCTTCAGCAGTTACCTTTAACTTTGAGCCTGGTCCTGGAATCTACTCTCAAGGATCATGTTCAGATATTTTCCTCCATCGTTATTTTATTATATACATTTTTTTTTTTTCTTGGACAGAAAGTGCCTGTTCCGGTGGCTGTTCCAGTGACCTTGAACTTTTTAATGATGGACACAAGAGTGGAAACTCCTCTTTCCAAATGGTAGTCACCCAACTTGGAAATTAATGACCCTCTGCCTGCAATTTTCAGGTGGCCCAGTGACTTTCATCGTTACGACGAGAACTGTTCTGTGAGAGATTTCACAGTAGAAGCAGCATCACTTTGAAAATAAATCCAGATTTCAAAAGCCAATCATTTTCTGTTTATTGTTTTACTATTTTACTTGCTGGTGTCTAATTGTTCGAGTGATTCCTGGGCATGGCATACACTGCTGTAGTTTGTTTGATTTCTTATTTGCTATGATGCAGGCCAAATCACTGTGCATAATTAAAGTACTTGATCAATAAATTTATTAAAATTTGTACCCTGAAGAAACAATGTGTGTTGTCTAGAGTGAGATCATGAAAATCACAAAAATTCCAGTCCTTTTGTTTTTTGCAGTTTACCTGTAACAATAATGTGAATCAGGGTGGATCTTTCTAAATTCTTATACTTGGGCCTAGTACATTTGGTTACCAGTGGAGTTTTAATTCTGTCCATATGTTCATGTCTTCCTGAATATTTCATACATTCATAGGCAAGATGAAGCCTGTTTTGTGTTGACGTGCTGCTGAAATGTGTCAAAAAGGCAAGTGGAGGGGGTATTGTGGGTCTACAGGCTTCATGTCTGTACAAGTTTGTCTGTAGCTTTGGACACAGTAAACAAAACTATGACTAGAGGGTGGGGAGCATGGTACTCTTCTATGAATAGAGAAATCCTGGCTTCTCGGTCTGACAAAAGTCTTGTTACGTCTGGTAAAAACCAAGCCCTGCTTTTCATAATGAGTTCTCATGATGGTGCTTGTGTCATGACCATTCTTCAAGAACATGCCTGCTCCTCTATCCCTGAGCAGGGCGAGAACGTGCGACACATCAGCGAACTGAAACACTCGGTATTCTACATCGTAATTGCTGAAAAAGACACAGATGGGTACAAGCTACAAACTGACACGCATTATGAGACGAAAACAGTGGAATGTAGTTGAAAAACCTAAGATGAGCAACGGGGACTGAGCTGAAGAGCTCCGGCACCTCAGAGGTGGCCCAGAATATCTCCACGGACGTCGAGCACACAAAAGGGTTTGGCTGAGATCTGTGAGCATAACCACATGACAAAGTGATAGATGAGTAAAGATTTATGTGGCTTTCAGTTGCAGGTTTAATGGGGACTGTTTAGGAAATGGGTCAATACAACACAAAAAAAGTGAATATAAAAACTAGGGATGCTGTAAGGTCACCCTCAGGTAGGTCTGGGAGGGGCAAAGGGTACGAGCTGACTGGTAACCTTTGGGAGACGGGGCAGAGGAAAATGTGTGTTTCCAATTATTGGGGGAAAAGGTGAAAAATCACCAGTTTATACAAATCCCAGAGTAAAACACAGCTGACTCTAATGAGCTTACAAAAATCCTGGTCACATGACTCCCCTGCGACATAGTCGCTGCTAAAGGTAGATGTATTATGCAGGTACTTTTACATAATAGGTCATAAAAAATTTTAAGTAAAAAATATACAAAAGAGAGACCATTTTTCTGTACATGCCCTGTATCGAATAAGGATGGGGATGATGATGGGCTAGAACGCACGGTCTCATACGCGTCCGTCGTGCAAAAGTCGTTCACGAGTGTGAACATGGACGCAAATACAAGACCCTGAGTACGCACCGGCACAGCTGACGAAGTGGCCCCTCAATGGGATGAACCCCCCCCAGGCCTCCCTGGCTGGCTGCCGGCAGCCGTCTGGAAGATGGACACCGTGTCAGAGTCAAAATAGATGACCCCTCATCCCAGTCAGGACACCATTTGTAAGAGGCGCTCCCTACCTGAATAAAAAGTCACGTGTGCTGGTAAATTGCGGCATTCCTCCCTCCAGAGAATTCCGAGACTCCAAAATAGCAAGCAAAAGCAGCATTGATGTGTGGGATAATTTAAGCACCCCAGAATATTTTACAACTGACATGTTAGTCATTCTTAAACCTGGACATATTGTAGTGATTAGTGGAGGGTGGTCAGGTCATTCTCACGCCAATGATTCCAATAGAAGAGTAGAGTGGCTCACCTGACTTTACAACTGGAAACATTATTCTTTAACGCCTTAGTGTTTGTGTCTGGATAATTGTAGGAGCATGAAGATTTAATGTTAATAATGTTAAATAGAACATAAAAGAGTTTCAAATTTTACATTATGATTTATTTATTAATTATGATTCTATTTTGCATTTTATAATTCTTTTGAATGTAAAAAGAAAAATGAAACACATTCCTTATTTAGTTAGTGAATAATATCCTGCGAGGTAGCATCCAGATGGGACTTGTCTTCGCCTGCATGGAGGATCTGTTGAGCTGAGATTCGCGGCACATTGCGAATTCAGAGAGAGCACACGCATGCCTCCCACACACTCGAAGGAGACGGCCATGGAGAAATCTTGACTAAAGGTGTTATCGCGCATTCATTCTTAGATGGAGTCCATGAGATGACTTGCACCATCGGACATCCAAGCTTACAAAGCTGGTGAATTGGTGGGCTGTTAAGGACGACATCACTTTGTCCCGTGACGTTGAGACGTTCTCATGGAAACACTACACAAAGGCTGAGGAGAGACCTTGAAAGCTACACATGGCATCCTGTAGCTCCATCAGATCTTCAGCCCCACAACCTTCTGAGATAGACCTTCCTCCACATTGGCTGGTTACTTTGATTCATAGCACAAGTTTTGCTTCCAGAAGATGCTCCCTACTAAGACCCTAAACCAATGCCCTCTAATTATATAAAGGGATTGAGTTTGCCTGTTATGCTGACTTTGGAATTTTTTGTTAACTCAGCTACATGAAATTCCATTGAAAAACCTGGAATACGATCAAAGTAATACAAGGAAAACCGTTTGAAAAAATTCTGTGTGCTCATGGGTCTTCCAGCTGCACTGTTCACCTCTAAAACAGACCCTGGCTTTGATAATTGTCAACCATCACTACAAAAAATGTCCACAAGGGCTGCTCCTCATCCTCTTTGATAAGACAGGAGTAAGAAGAGCTAATCTGCTCACCATGGGCAGCTGGTCAGAGCCAAAAAGCAGCATCGTTGAGCACCTTTAGTCTTCCTTGAAACAGATCCCTAGAACTGTTTCTCCCAAAGCTGTTTCTTTATTACATCAACACAATACAGGTGGGAAGCAAATGTGAAGGATTTATTTTGGCAAGAAAGACAAAAAAGATTTGCTGGCATCAGAAAATAAATCATGCCTGGGAACAGAAAACAGGGTAGGCTGTGCAAACATGTTGGAATAAAAAAACACTCAAGAAACGTGGCATACTGCATTGACATCACACTATGTCGCATGACCGCCCTCCTGAAATGACCACCTCCCTGGTCTCACATAATAATTATTACTTCCAGTTTGCCTCCCGTAGCTGTCTTCACTTTCAATATGTAGAATGACATCCTACTTTGTCCCTCGAGTCCAGCAGATACTTCGACTTTGACCCCTGATGTATCTGAGCATGAGCCAGGCTCTTCTCATTCTCTCTAAGTATGTCTATCGCTTTCAAAGAATCCAATGAACTCCTGAAATGTTCAATTATATATATGTATGTAATTTTTTATTCAAAGTTACAGGACCGCTAATAAAACTGAAATTCCTGATTCATTAAGTATTCACTCCCAAGAGTGATTATTCGGCAGGAGCTGTAACTGAGTCTTTTGTGGGTCCTTGGTCTGAATCATCTCAGCCAATTATTCACATCCTCCTGTTTAACACACTCCTGTCTCGCCTTGGCCTCACGTCTTAGGCCGTCGTCCGGCTGCAAGCACAGTCTCCACCCAGTTCTCTGGTCCTCTGCGGGCTGAGCCAGGGTTTCCTCCCAAATTGGCCTGTATTTAGCTCCTGACGCGTTGTCCTCTATCCTGCCAAGCTTCCTGGATCCTGCTGATGAAAAGCATCTTCATGATGGGATGCTGTCACCACCATATGTCACGGCTTGGCACGGGTCTGTCAGAGACTCCGAGTAGCGATATTGGGCCAATATCCCTGCACCCTTCTCATTGTATGTAGAGACCACACATTATCCCCAGTTAGCAAATTCCATCTGACATCCATTATGTCATGTGTCTTCTATCATTACTTAATAAAAAATTGTGACTTACCTCCCTGGCCTTGCTTGCAGAACGAAATGCTGTATTTTTTCAAACAATCTAACTGAAAAACTAACATCTTCTGAAATTTCCACAGGTCCACTCAAAAGACCCCCACACAGTGTTACTCTCAGGTACCTGGACATGAAAAAGAAATCTTTTTCCAGATGTCAGGATCTGGCACAAGAAAATACAGAGGCTAGCTAAAGCTATGTGTAAGTCAGTGTAGCAAAAAAAGAAGCCGTATCCACAAACTCATGCAGCCGCACACAATCACCTAAGCTAACTGCATGTCTTTAGAGGAAACCAGCTCAACACAGGGATAACCTGAAACTCCAAAATAAAAAAAAAGATTTTAATAGCCGTGTAAACCTGTGATTTCCATGGATGATAATCTTATCACGAGTATAGTTCTAAAATCTTGGCTTTGTTGCTACATCTCAAAGCACATTTTATCTGCAGGAATCCCTTAGTAAGATTAGTTCCAACTGTATTTAACTAGTTGGTAAAAAATATCCCTTTGAGGCCTTTTGCAGTTGAACGTATTTCAGCATAATCTGGAATAACACAGCTATTTTCTCTTGTTCAGCTCTGATAAAATGTCAGTCCAGTATGTTTCTGAAACTTGTGTTTTTGTAAAGCAGGTGCAAAAACAGTATTTCTAAATGTTCGCCTTGAATTCAACAACTACACCCATTTTCATTTGGATGGTTTTCATTCCCAAAAAAAGGCAACATATAGTTGAATAAAATGAACATGAATGTGTGTGTGTACACAAGTGTGTACATTTCTTGGATGTGACTCCCCTTCTAGCATCTCTGCTAAAACAACCATCCATCACCCATTGCAGATGACCCTGTCTTATATTTAAAACAGGCTTTGCAGCACTGTAATGGTGTTAATGCAGTTTTCTCAGCAGAGTCCATCTACTGGATTTAAATGTAAGCCCTATGACATTCATTTAAAGTGTGGCCCATAAAAAAAGATACAGATGGTAAGGAAGGCCTAAATGCTTAGGCCGTGGTTGTGCTGCTTGAAAATTGTATGTTCCTTTATATATAAGCTTTACTTTCTGACCCTCTTTTTTACCCTTTCATGTTCCATTGTTGCTTCTCTGTCCCCTACTTTCACCAGTATTGATTCCGGAGTTATGTAGGTGACCTTAAGAAAGTGTCTTGCTGGTTTTGGTCTTGACTGAGAGAATTTCAGTAAAGTGTTTTAACACAGAGCCAACCGTCGGTACATAAAACGATATCATGAGCTGTGTCCAGTATGCTGAGTAGAGTCCATTATCCTGATTAGTGTCCGACATCATGAGTAGTGTCCAATATGCTAAGTAGTGCCCAACATCATGAGTAGTGTCCAGTGTCCTGAGTAGTGCCCGACATCATGAGTAGTGTCCAGTGTCCTGAGTAGTGCCCGACATCATGAGTAGTGTCCAGTGTCCTGAGTAGTGCCCGACATCATGAGTAGTGTCCAGTGTCCTGAGTAGTGCCCGA
>JAACJT020000028.1:16064204-16075348 GCA_009936485.2 Gymnarchus niloticus | reverse complement strand
TTCACCAGTATTGATTCCGGAGTTATGTAGGTGACCTTAAGAAAGTGTCTTGCTGGTTTTGGTCTTGACTGAGAGAAGTACAGTGCCCTGAGTAGTGCCCAACATCATGAGTAGTGTCCAATATGCTAAGTAGTGCCCAACATCATGATTAGTGTCCAGTGTCCTGAGTAGTATCCGACATCATGAGTAGTGTCCAATATCGTAAGTAGCGTCCGATATCATGAGTAGTGTCCAAGTTCCTGAATCATTTTGTATATCTATACCATGGCAGTAAGGAGAGTTCTCCTAAAATCCTCCTCCTTCACCTACTACCCCTCGTGGGGCATAGGCTGCTGACAAGGGATTTCTAGGCATCTTGGTCATGGGCTTTCTGCTCGAGCTGACTCCAGCTGTATCCCATTCTTTTGGTGTCCGCTTCAAGGTCTCGGTGCCACATATTTCTGGACCGTCATCTGTTTCTCTTTCCTTGGGGATTCCAGGTGAGCACTTGCTTAGTGACATTTGAGGCTGGCTTGTGGAGTATGTGGCCGATCCATCTCCAGCACCATCTCAGGATCTCATCTTCTGCAGGAAGCTGGTTGGTTCTCTGTCATAGGTCCTGGTTGCTCATGGTGTTCGGCTAACAGATCCGGAGGATCTTTTGCAGACAGATGTTGATGAAGGTCTGTACTTTCTTCATTATTGCCACTGTTGTCCTCCAGGTCTCTGCTCCATATAGGAAAACCAACTTAACATTGGAGTTCACTAGCCTGACCTGTCCAGTCAGTTCCTTAGAGTTCCAGATGTTCTTCTGCTGAAGGAATGCTGCCCTTGCTTTGCCTTGCCTCATGCCTTGACGTCAACGTTGGTTCCACCTAGCTTCTTGATGACACTGCCCAGGTAGATGAAGGCTTCCACCTCTTCCAAAGCCTCACCTTCCAGCTTGATCGGGTCAACTGTGGTAGGGTTGACCTTCAGGATCTTAGACTTCCCCTTCTTGATGTTCAAGTCTACTTGATTTGAGGTGATTGCTAAGCTGTTACATTTTCTCCTGCATCTGTTGATGGGTTTGGGACAGTAGTGCCAGGTCATCTGCAAAGTCCAGGTCATCAGGTTGCGTGAAGGGTTTCTACTGTATTCCTGTTCTTGTGTATGCCATTGACATCTTCATTATCCAGTCAATAGCAAGCAGGAAAGGCGAGAGTAAGCACCCCTGACAAACTCCGGTTCTCATCTCAAAGGCATTGGTGAGCTGCACTTCGTGGACTACTCTGTAGGTCATCCTGTCGTATGAGTTTCTGATGATGCTGACCATCTTAGCTGAACACCATAGTGCTGGAGAAGGTTCCAGAGAGTGTTCCTGTCCAAACTGTCAAACACGTTTTCGTAATCCACAAAACTGATGTAGATGGAAGAGCTCCATTCTAAAGATTGCTCGACAATGATGCACAGGGTATCAACCTGGTCTGCGTAGGGTCTGTCTTTTCAGAAGCCTGCCTGCTGATCTCTTAGTTGGGCATCCACTCGGTCCTTCATTCGGCTCACGATAATCCTGTTGAGCACTTTCCCTGGTATGGACAGGAACGTAATCCCTGGGTAGTTTGCACAGTTGCTAAGGTCGCCTTTGGTAACTTGATGAGGCATCCTTTTTTCCATTCTGATAGCACCTGCTCCTCCTCCCAGATCTTCTCAAACATTTGGAAAAGCATCTCCACCATGGTTTCCAAGTCTGCCTTGAGGGCTTCTGCTGGTGTGGTGTCTGGGCCTGCTGCCTTGCCATTCTTCAGCTGTCCAATTGCCTTTCATATCTCTTCTCTGGTTTGCATGCTGCAGTCTGGAGGTAGATCCTCTACTGCCAATGGTATATTTGGCAGGTTTGGTGGCACTGGTTTATTTAAGAGCTCTTCAAAATGTTCTTTCCGTCTGTTCTGCCATTGTTCCTCAACCATCAGTGTATTTCCCTCCTTGTCTTTCATTGGTCTGTCTGGCTTGCTAAATTTCCTGCCAGCTTCTTCATGATGGAGTACGGTTCTTTCATCTTTCCATTTCTTGCTGCTTCTTCTGCTTCTGTTGCCAGGCTGTTGATGCAACTTATTTTATCAGCTCTGATGCTTTTCTTCACACTCTTGTTGGCTTCTGTGTACTCCTCTTGTGCTTTTGCTCTTCCGGCTCTTGTTCTACTGTTGTTGACGACTGCTTTCTTTTCCTTCCTATCTTTGGTCCTCCTCATTGTCTCTGTTGACAGCCACTCCTTATGTTGGTGCTTCATGAGCCCAAAAATGTCTTTGCATGTTGTTATCACAGATTTTTTCACTTTCTTCTTTCTGCTGTCGATTGTCTCTTCTTCCTCCATCAGGTCCTGCAGCACTTGGAACTTGTTGCTCAGAGCTACTCTGTACTCTTCCCGCTTTCGTATGTCCCTCCAAGAACAGATGTTGTACTTCTGACGCTGTGCTACTGTTCCCATCCACTCTTTCTTCAGTTTCAGCTTCGGTCATGCGATGATAAGGTAATGGTCTGATGCGACATCAGCTCCTTGTTTCACCCTTATATCCTGCAGGGATCTCCTAAACTTCTTGGCAATGTCTCTCACAGTAACTCTCCGGGATGGACTGCAGTCTACTATAGAACTGTTCCTTGTCTTCTTTGTTGCTGTCATTGGTTTGTGCATAACACTGCAGTACGTTCATAAGGATTTCCCTCTTCTGCATTCAGAAAGATGCTGTGATGGTCCTCGGACCATGGGATTTCCATCCAATGAGTGCTCTGTGTGCTGCTTTGGACAACATCAAGGCTACTCCTTCGACACGTGGGGCATCGTCCTCCTCATGTCCCGAGTACAACCACATCTCCCCTGTAGTAAGGCTTTTCTGACCGGACTGTGTCCATCAGGTTTCACTGACTCACTTTCCAAGCAGGGCAAGGTTGTAGTTTTGCATCTCTGATGCCACTTGTGCTGTCTGTCCGGCTTTGTACATGGTTCACAAGTTCCGATGTTGATCTCCCTGGCGGAGAGAACCACAGGGCATCATACTTCTTCTTAATGAAGGCCCATCTCTTCCCAGGACTAACGTGTCTTGATCTCTTAGTGGTGTTTCTGTAGCTAAGGATTTTTTGACTGGGTGGGGTTGTCCCACGCCCAACCTTCCTCCTTTCTCAGCCGGGCTTGCAACCGTCCATGGCGGAGTATTCTCCTAAAATGTATGCCCGTTATTACATCTCTTTACAATGTCTACATTCATTAGTCATTTATTAGTTGCCCCCAAAAGGTCCAAGTCACATTCAGCTAAGAGGGACATAGCACTGAAGATTATTGTGAGAATTAAACTTCAGCACCTGGGACTAACCTATCTTATCTTGATCAGGCAACAAAGGGTAGAAGGCTGGGGTACACCATGCATGGGATGCCGGTCCATCACAGCACACAAGGCTTGGGTACACCCTGGATGGTATGCTGAGCCATCAAAGGGCACAAGGCTTGGGTACCTCCTGGATGGTATGCTAGGCCATCGCAAGGCACAAGGCAATTCCTAAAATTTTAAATGCAATTTCCTTCTTTGTAGCAGGCTACAATTTCTTATTTAAAAATATGTCCTCATGACAGCTCATGTTCTTTAATGCAATGCAAGAATCCATTAATAAAACACAGCACGTCTCATGATTTTTCAACATGTCCGCAATGGCTAGAATGACTCAATTCCAGAATTCTGTTCAGTGCTGTCAGTTGTATGTGATGGTGTGTGTTCTGAAGGCACAACCAATTAGTACCTTTAATATTGGTGGGGGATCCTGGCAATATTCTTGTCAGTGATAGGCTGAGGGAATCTAGGAATGCTAGTTCCTGCAGCCAATCACTGCTAACATTGCTGTCAATTAATCAGAAGCACAACAAAATTTAATTATTTCGGTAATCAGTGGAAAATAAATGCCAAGCAGATTCAGTGTGATAAAACAACCGTATTTGTTTTGGGGTTCATTATTTTCCCCGGTTGTCATGGCTTGTTTTGAGACTTTTCATGCACAAGTGATCTATAGTATATTTGCAAAAGAAATCAGTGTGCGGTGTAACAGGAGGCTTTCTGACTGACTGAATTTGGAAATTAGTGTCACAGCTGTCATCTGTTTAAATGAGCGATGCACAGAATCTGCACTGGCTGACTCTGTGTTTCGGATGGAAATAATTTACGTGATAAGTTTTGTCGCCCGTTCTAAACAATTAGTTTAAAAGGGAATTAAATTTAAAATGTAGGGCACAGAAATTTCACATATTTTGAGTGCATTCAAGAAAACAACATTTCCAAACCAGTTGCTAAAAATGTTTACTTTGGATGGATCTCACAATAAAACAGACCACAGCGATTCATAAAAATTAAAGAAATGAACTTTATTGTTAGACTTGTTAAAATAAGGCAGCATGAAAGCTGCAATATACACATACCCACATTGCACTTTGCATCATAGAAGATGCTGCTTCAAAGGCTTCTCTTTGTGTTAAGGATATGTTTCAACATCTGAAGCACTTGACAACTGATAACTGAAATAAAGGGGGTAGCTGGAAGCTCCTTGCAGGAATTTTAAAGGACATTTTTCAGTCCCATTTTTTTCATTCATAAAGTCCAGGCTGCTGGTCCAGACTTCAACAAAAATCATAACAGAAAGTCCTTAGTCCCCTCTCCTTCTGATTTGTACACTGCATGAATAATGTAAATAAAGTTGAGTATGTTCTTCTGTGGAGCAATAAACCACAAGATGCTAGGTCTGTTCTACAGGACTCTTAAGTAGGGCTTTAAGTGGGGAATGCAGAGCAGAACCATATAACAAAGAGACCAGAGGAAGGAGCAGAAGGGGAAATGAGTTTTACAAACGTCTGGAGGAGCAAAAACAAATGAAAGACATCCTGGCACCAGGACAGGCTAACACAAAAAAATGAGCGGCCAATGACTATTTATGGCATCGGAGTCTGGTTTCTTTACATAAGGGCTATTCTGTAAGGGCTGGCAATGTGAGACGGGCAAAGTGAACCCGCATGTTTGGCACACGACTCACTCCGTGGGTTTTACTAAGGCCAGTCTTTATCGTGGACAGGTTCACAGCACACATGCAAGTCATTTAGGCCACCCGAAATGTTGAACTAGAATTAAAGCCTTCCTTTTGATTCAGGGATATATCTACAACATTATACTTTAATCTACAACATGACCGCGTTCTTTGCTTGAAGATTCTCCAGATTCTCACAACGCCAGGAAGTTGTTATCAGAAACAGCAATATGGTCACCATGGGTCCATCTACATTATCAAGGTGTATTCAACACCAGAATTGCAGCTAAATCGATGTTTTTTTTTTATTATTTACTTATTGGACCATTCTCTGAAAACTCTAGGTACTGTGCTGCATGAAAATACCCAGAAGGTGACCGTTTCTCAGATGCTGGAACCACTGTCTCTGGCACCAACGATCACACCGAATCCAATAATCACACCTAATCCTTGCCATACAAAATGCTTGAAATGCTCGGCCGTGCAGTAACTGAACCTCTTTACCACGTACACATGTGGTACATAATCGGTTTGAACAGCACGATTCGCTGTTTGGTGAAGGACTTTTATTTTATGAACTACTGTACCTAATAAAGTGGACACTGACTGTGCGTGACCAGATCGAAATGCATATACGTTTCATATTGTCACAAAAAATGTCACTGTATGTCCATGTCAGCTATATGGATGACTTCTATCTCGACTGCTTGGTGAAGTCTTTTGTTTTCACACTTGCCCCCTCAAGATGGGTAGGTGTGGAGGGGTCTTTTAAGTCTCAGGTGCCGCTGGGTAAATCTGCAGCTCAAGTCCCAGACTTGTTTTTTACTGGGGGCGGCCCTGAGAGGACACGTTTGATGGCCTGCATCATTCCACAGTCTAAAATGCTAATTTTTATGTCTTTTTTTTTTTTTTTGAGAAGTTTTGGAAGTATTGTTTAAATGGATTTTTTTTATTAAATGTGCAAGTGAGGAACAATATATTGGCTTTAGGATGTACGTTGATGAGCGATGACAGAAGGAAGGAAAATGTATATTCATTTCAGAGTAATCGTAGGACTCGTACAGTTAGATTCCATCTGCGCATTACTGTCTGAATATTTCTTGACCGGCATCACATTTCTACAATTTCCATGGTACTTTTGCAGTTCTGTGCCATCTCCATACTGATTTGTAACCTGTAGAAAGTATCCCCATGCAGGTAAATAATGAATATGGGTCTGTATTTGCAAGCAAGCGTTGCTATACGTTCATTCATCTACATACGCAAGCAACACGTGTCGGCAGGTGGCAGGGTAACGGCCCGGTCTTTGTTGCCAGGGTGAGTGATCACCAGGCTTGGGAAAGCTAATCCACTTATGGAGACCCTGTTGGCTTTCATTTGATTAAATATCTTGTCAATGTTACAAGAAGGGGACCTTCTTTAGCAGGCGAGGATGCTATTGGAGAGATGGGGATGCCTGAAGGACATTTTCAAAGGGAATAATAACAATTATCAACAATTTATTATTATTATCATAATAATGCACAACAAGTGGCATTATTATGTGAAGTGCATTGTCTTGCATTTAGCTAGCTGTATTTACTGTATTTTCAGAGCACTGTTATAATTAAATTCAACATTTATATTTTAACCTTAGACAGCAGGAGTACTGTGTATCTATTAGCTGAAGACAGCTTCATAAAACGTAATTCCCATTTCAGGAAAAAGATCAGAGGAGAATGTTCTATTGCTCCACCCCGTCACCTTCCTAAGTTTTGTTTTTCTCAGAAAAGTGACACGACTACAAAGTCAAAGGATTAAATGAGCATAAACGCGATGCAAGAATCAACACGACACAATCTGGCGTTAAGAAAGAAAGGAGATTTATATGAAGCAAGGATCCCAAAGCTTAGTGATCTGGAAGTTAGAGGATGATGCTTGCCTAGTAGGTATACAAGTCAATTATCCGCAAAACCTGTAGGAATGAAGCACCTAGCAGTCAGTGAAAATGATATATAATTATGGAGGGGGAGGGACTGGCTGGGTGAGAAAAAGACACACAGAGAAACATGTGACAACTCTGCTGTCTGTCCTACGCCGCAGTTCAGGCATTTCAAAGCCAGTATCTTTACATTTTATGATGAATAATTTTCATTCCATGTCTGCTTTGTGATGGTGACCACTGCATGTCATATCCCAGCTTTAATATTCACCTCGGAGTTCAATCTAAATTAATAATGCACTACTGCCGTGCTCCAGTTACACTCATTGAAGGACCGCCAGAGTTAACTCACGGGGGAAACTTTACACATTTTTATCCGACATGTTCTGAAGCAGAAAATAACATAGTGATATTACTTTGCAGTAGGTCCAGTTTCCTCTCGCCATCGAGAAGCATGTGATTTTGCAAACTGGTTTATAAATTGTCCATAGTGTTTTTGCCTGATGATGGACAGGTGTCACTTCCAATGTGCACGCTTGTCTTGTTCCTGGTACTTCCTTTGATTGGTTCCTGACTCATCCTAACCTGGTACTAGATAAGTGGCTGGAAGATGGATGCACACAATAGACACGTTATACAGAAAAAAATAGCTGATAGACTCAACCTGTCATTTTCGTAGAAAAAAACAAAAAAAACAAAACACTGTTCTCTTGTGGACGCACACGTCCAGATATGCAGTTTGAGCACAAACTTTCACGAGAGGGATTTTAGCTTTGTGGCACAATAACGTTTCTCAAAGAGTCAAAGTGTCAAAATATCAGAGACGTACGTGCCGTCGCATTATGTCAAAAAAATATGTAATATAAATGATCTTTACGTTCTTAAGAAAGCCTTGTGTTTGCTAAACTAATTTTTACATTATGTCAAATTCCAGATTATAATTAATGAAACACCAGTCAGAGCACTGAAACTGCAGCCATGAACCAAGACATACAGGATATAAATATATACAGTACATGTTTTATTTTATTTTACAGGCTACAACAAGAGCAGAAAGTAAATCCAAAAGCTGCCCTGGGTAGAAGCACCTGCTATGGTGGTCCCCTTTTTGTATGGTACCAGAGATACACATGAGCTAGTGATGCAGGGTACAGAGCTACATATGAAGTGAACTTCAGATGAATGTCCAGTGTGATCCCTCTTCCACGTACAAGGAAGCACCGAGGGCTCAGCGGTCGAGCATCGAGGAGATCTGAACGAGCTGGGTTTGCGGAGGAGCAGAGATCTCCCCGTCGCGAGGAACAGGTCAGATCAGCAGGCCGTGAAGAAGCCGCGGCATACCAACCGTTCACTTAGCTGGGCTGGTCTCATTAGTGCCGGAAAGCTCCAGCAATACAGAGGAAAGCTGTACAATCACCGCATAGGAAAAACAACAAGCTCAGTAGAACACAGCCAGCTAATGAAAGAAACTAGAAAGTAGAAATACCAGCGATCAAATTTTGTCCCTTCATTCATAAAACATTTTCAGTTTTCACATCAGCTGTTACTTGTGAGGATTTTACATAGTATTAACTAACACAGTAAAATAGAGCAAAGTCCCCAACAAGAGAAACAGACAACGGTAAAGCCGGACACTGCAAAATGAGACCCGACTACCAGACTAGAACACCAAATAAACAAAAATAAAATGCTGCCAAACCATACAAGTGACATCATCAGCCTGGCCACTTTTTACTGTTGACTCATGTATCAGAGCTGTGGTGTCTGTTTCACGTTCTGATACTGTTAAAGTAACTACTGGGTAAACTGTCCACAAAGATACCCAATTCATGGGATTATTTCTACCTAGATGGGCTGTGCCCACGCAGGTGCATATGTGAGGCCACGTGTATCCGTAGATGATAAACCGAGCCCCTGCCAAAGCCACAAAATTTAAAGAAAAAGGCACATTATTGTGATTGGCTGGCAGGGTGGCACAACGGGTAGGACTGACACCTCAGTTCTTCACGTGGGGAGTTGGCATAGTCTCCCCATGTTGCATTTCTTACCCCCAGGTACTGCAGTTTGCTCTCACGGTCCAGATAAGAGAACTTGGGTTTCTAAATTTTCCACACACGTGAGTGTATGTATGTGTCCCGTGATACACTGACATGTCTAGAGTATACGGCCTTCTACACCGCCTAGGATAAGCTCTGTGGAGGACGGATTGATAGATGACATTCTTCATTGCATTGCACTATATTGCCCAGCCAGTGTACCAGTAATGAATACAGTAACTGGATTCAAGAGCAATGAAAGGCTCATTAACGGTGGTCAAAGCAGGTGGAGTCAAAGCCATATCAGTCAGGATTTCCAAAGAACAGAGGGGCATCCAAAACATAGTCACGGTCACAGGGAAATGGCACAAACCCAGAATGGGCCAATCAGCATGGCAAACAATTTGAGAACGAAAGGCAAAGGGAGAAAAATGGAGAAGTAGCTGGAATCCTTCATGGGTAAATTCACAATGACAAAGAAATGCTCAGTTATAGCGGAAAAACACAATACCTCAGACTGAGGCAAGGTGGCCGCAGGTAACTAAAAGGAGCAGCCTGATGGGAAACCGCTGTAATGAGGAACGACGGTACGTGGGGCGTGGCTGCTGGGTGTTGACATGGCCAGCGGTGAGCATGGCTGACTTGGTGCGGGCGTGACAGTACCCTGAATGCTGGTGTTCTGGAAAACAAATTAAATTAATAAATGCCTGACTTGCATGGCAAATTCCAACATAACCCGTGTGCCACCATTTGTACAAATTGTGTGGCAAACTGTGGCATGGATGCTAAAATGTTTAGTGTGCGTGTGTGTGTGTATGTATCTGTGTGTGCCATGTTTATATTACATTGTGGGGACAAAATGTCCCCAGGAGGTTATAAAAACTTGACTTTTTTTTTTTCCTTGTGGAGACATTTCTCATATTCCCACATAGGAAAACTCAGTTTTATAACAATCCAATCAGTGAATGCAATCAAAAAAGCAAGAGAACCAAAAGTCTTGTATTTTATTTGGTTATTTGGGTTACCTATGGTTAAGGTTAGGACTGGGTAAGAGTTCGGGTTGTTGTAGTTAGGGTTAGGCCCATGGAAATTAATGGAAGGTCCCCACAAGGTTAGAAATACAAACATGTGTGCGTGTGTGTGTGTGTGTGTATGTGTGGTAGTGATCCGCTCATGGAAAAATAAGAGCAGAATTGCTGAAGCCCTTTGATGAGTTTTTACTGCCTCAAGAAATGTAGGTCTCACACTTTCTTGGAGGCTGGAAGTAACTCAGGACGTCTTGAAATTAGATTACCGTAAGAGCCTTTTTACATTATGCATTTATCCAAAAACACTTTTAGGAGAAATTACTCAGACAACAAAAGTTGCTTTACCAAGTTAAAAATGAGATGCCCGCAGTTCCTCCAGAGAAACAGAGGATATGCTGCTCTGATGAGGAAATTTTTCCTGTGTGAGAGTCACCTATATAGAGAAGTGGGGAAAGAGGAACAACAAGGTACAAGCTGAAAAATCGGAAGCGAAAAGCCGAGGCCGACTTGATGAGTTTGATGGTTTTATAGCATGTCTTGAAAAATTATTAAGCGCCAAGGAAGAAGGTATTCTGAGAAGCTCTCAGTACGTCGTGAATGGGAGCATTGTGCTTAAAGGGGTGTTGTTGAAAAAGTGGGAGGTTGTATGTTGCAGATGGTCACATTTGTTCAAAATGTTGGCTTTGGGGGTTTATTTATAAATTATGAAGTTAGATGTGTTACAGCTCTCAGAAGATGCATCTGATGGAGACGCACTGAGGAAGACTGCGGAGTGATTGTGTTATTCCCCCATGACTTCGAAATGTGCTGGTCTACGTAATCATTCTGTTCTTACTTTTCAGACACATTCTTCTAAAGCAACGTGTACAAGTGAGAAAAGCCTGGGGTTAAAGAGCAGGGTCAGGCAGCAGCCCTGGTGCGGTTAGGGATAAGGGCTCCTGTACAAGGGGCCAACAGAAATACGATTACTCTGCAGCCCATGGGATCTGAACATATGACCTTCAGAAGAAGGCTGCAGAGCCCCAACCTGCTGAGGTACACAGCACCAACCCAAGCTATAAGCTACCCCTTAATTTTCAAAGCTTATATGCGCACTGTGACTCAGCGATTGACAGGTCCCTTCTCCAACCGTAAAATGACTAA
>JAACJT020000028.1:16028945-16064104 GCA_009936485.2 Gymnarchus niloticus | reverse complement strand
ATTTTCAAAGCTTATATGCGCACTGTGACTCAGCGATTGACAGGTCCCTTCTCCAACCGTAAAATGACTAACCCACCCTTAATTTTCAAAGCTTATTGGCACACAGTGACTCAGCGATTGACAGGTCCCTTCTCCAACCGTAAAATGACTAACCCACCCTTAATTTTCAAAGCTTATATGCGCACTGTGACTCAGCGATTGACAGGTCCCTTCTCCAACCGTAAAATGACTAACCCACCTCTTAATTTTCAAAGCTTATTGGCACACAGTGACTCAGCGATTGACAGGTCCCTTCTCCAAGTGTAAAATGACCACTGGCTGAAAATTCTGTTGGTCTGGGCTGGCATTTTGCCAGTCTGTACTGGGTTCTGTTGAAAGAGCTGTTCAGACCATTTTATGTGGCGTTGCAGTTTATTAACCCAGCAATGATAAGACCAATTTCAATTTTCCATTGTAATGATTTCCCAGTGTGTGAATGTTCATAAGAATGGGCTTTAAGTTATGACTTCAAGTTCACTAATAATAGCCAACATGCTGGCATTTTACTTAATATGTATTTATTTTTGAGGTTTTTATCTCCCTATTGATAACTATTATTTAAACCCAACAATGTGAAAGCAATTGTCTCTATTATCCCCAGTTTAATGGGCTTTAGCATCGATTTAGTGCATAATGAAGTCTGTCATTTTCCATTTGTTTCCCGGCAAAATTGCTTTACTAAATATCTTGTAGCAGACAGTGAGAATATATAGCATGTTTAGAATAAACCACAGCAGACTGAAGTGTTCTCTGCAAGCCCTATTCAATTTGCCAGGTAATAAATGTGCCAAGTTCTTGGGGAAGTTTTGTGACTAAAACGAATTTGCCAAGCCGTTTAAACACACATGCAAATATTAAAAAGGCCCAAAACCTCTACAGCCCCGTTTTAGTTGCGCGGTGTCCCGCTTCCATCCCCGTCTCCACCTCTTTTGCTGATTTCTGATGTTCTAAAGGGAGGTGCAGCAACTTCACCCTGACAGCCAGTCATGACCCTTTCATCGGCTGGCAGGAATGGTGCCGGCGGCAAGTATTGTAAACAGCAAAGCACCGTGTCATATATATGTATTCAGTTCTTGCCTCGTAGTTCATTATCTGTATATCGGCGAAGTCTGCGGTAAACACAAAACAGTCAGTTTCGTGCTGTTTTTGTTGCTGCCATTTGCAAATATTTGGCCAACAAAACGTTTCGAGACAGCTAAGAAACCGTGACAGGTGTTAATTAGGGATAATTTCTGTTGAAGAATTTAACAGAAAATTGAAAGACACTGACTGGTGATTCAGAAACAAATTACAACACCACATGTGAATAGAAACATCAGCGAATGGATGCTCACTCATTTGTGCATGATGTCAACATTGTTTTGACTATGCTCAGCTCACGGTGAAATTTGCTGACGAATATTAATGCCGTACCACATGCATGTCTTCGCTTGCCTTTGTTGCTACGGAGATTTTCTCCAGCCTCTTAGTCTTCCTGCTTTGTGGTTTATTCCGACTGCGAATAAGGAACGTAACAAATGTGTTGCTTTTGTGTTACATAACAATATGTGTGATCACAGTTACGTGTTGATGAAGCTCGATTAGCACTTAACAAAGAAGTGCTGACTCCGGCCATTTTATGCAGTAAAAAGTAATTCACAGATGTTTGGATCCTGTGGCTAATCACTCAATGCTGTCCATTTCAGTCAATTATAGCCTGTTAATTAATGCCAAGATGCTCAATAATTACATACTCTATGCAGGCAAAATTTTCTTTATGCATCGGGAATTAAATTCTTAACTACATGATTAGGACGATATATTAGCAAACACAAGCTGGCTTTTGAATAGAATCTTCTAGATTCAATTCTAAGCGACTTAGTTGAATGAAATGGAGATTACAAGAATAATTAATTTATACTAAAGAACTAAAATTATTTCCAGTTCATTGCATCCTAAGTGAAAAACGAAACATTAACCATGACACCAGGCGACCTGTGTAGTCTAACGATGCTGTAGCATTTTTAAGGTTTAATTTAACCTTTTTTATAAATATTTTACAGTATTTTAATATTTTTCATTTGTAAAAACGTATATATTACAAGTCTTGCCTGTGCTTGAACAATTACAGAAATGGTCACCTTTAATGGTTCTATGTTAATAATTAATATCATAATTACTTGCATTACATAAGTGACCATGATTTTAAACTGAGTACAATTACACTTATAGACAATTATAGCTAACCTTGTTTGCCTCATCTTGTTTTGTATTTGACTCCATTATTTTACAGCTTTTTAAAATTTCGGTTGTCATGAGCCATATTTTCATATTTAATACTGTATATTGTCATAATTTTAATTCCAGGCCTGTATAAACTGTAGTAAAAACTGAAAGGTAGGGGTATAACTGAACTGAACAATCTGACATGTGAAATCAAACGCTAGCGTTCCCTAAAAGTTCATCTGCGCAGTGTCCCAATTGTGATTCATTCATTCATTCACTCGCTCATTAATTCATTCATTGGTTTGTTTGTTTGTTTTGTCGGGACACACTGCAGAGGTTTTAAAAGTTGAAGAGACTTCCGATATAGCCTAATTGCCCCCAGGGGACCCTGCAGGTGACGGCACGGAATTCATCCGTCTCCGGCATGATTAAACATAACAAATCTGGGATGGCTTCCATAAAGGTCACGGCTTAATCTGCATTTCCAGAAATACATGGAAGTGATAGAAGAACTCTGTCTTTCTGCAGCCTGACACACTCAGTTTCAACGTTTTTTTTTACCTTTAATTAATTCGCAAACATGTCACGGGTATGTGTTTCTATTTTTTATAGTAAACAAAATGGATTAGCTTTTTCAGTGTATACAAGTCATGGTTTTATGCAATAAAATTACAATTTGTGTTAACTTTGTATAAATGTAATGATTATTACGTTGTTGTTGCAGTAATAACTTTGCTCACTTACGACTTCTCTTTTTGGTCCCCTGCACTGTTAATAAGTGGCTGAAGGCCTAACAGATGCATGGTTTTTCTAAATGAGCTGTAACTCCACCTTCATTCTAGCAACGCATTCATAAGCTCCTGCCATTGCAGCCAGTCTGTTCCAGCGCCTTGGACCTACTTCCTGTGATGGATTCACCACAGCCCTAAACTGGAGAGGTGGCTACAGAGGATGGATGGATGGATGGATGGATGGATGGATGGATGTTTGCATTATGCCATTATGTAATAATTAAATAGTTAAATGGAAACAAAGGCAGGATTAAACCATTTCATTGCCTGGATATCCTTTTCCCACAACTATTTAGTGTGAGCAGCCAAATTATATCAGTGTCTCATAGATGTACGATACTGTTCAAAAGTCTAAGGCGGGCAAAGAAAATTATGCTTGTGTTATGTTTATGTTAGTGGAGAACGTCATCTCTGACAAAATGACTCAGTTTACACGTTTCAAAAGACCTCATTTTGTCACCATAGAATTTGCACTTTCTATCCAATATACTCACGCGTTTGTTGAACTGAGTACACCATGTTTGGCTATTCAATCTCTCGAAAAATTAATAATCCAATTAAGTAAAGTAATTATGTGATCTGGTGGTGAAATTTAACAAATGCATAGAATGGCCAGGATGCTGCATAGGAGAGGTTTGACAACCAAGGCTGTGTTCTTTTAACCATCCAACCCGGTTATGGATAACGGAAGAAATGCTTCTTAATTTTTATTGAATTACTGTTTATTTGTATATGTTCTGATGTCAAATTCGTTTTTTTTTTTTTTGTTTTTTTTTTTTTTCTCTGAGCAAAAGAAAACAGATTGATTTACTTCAACATTTTCTTTGCCTGTCTAAGACTTTTACACAGCACTGCAATTATAGTGGGTGGTTTGACTAAAGAACTGTCTTAACGAATATTAAAAGGACTACATTTATCAGCTAAAAGCAAAAAACAGTAGAAGAATCAACCAGTGTAGTATTATTATCCAGATTTACTGTACTGGAGAAATTTACTATAACATATAAATTTGCGTGTTGATGTATCCAATAAATAATATACTGTACTATGGCAAATTTATTTTTAAAATTTCTTGGAAATATGCAGAGATAATTAGGTGGGTGTTGTACTTAACATCATATCTTTCTCTTTGTCATAACAGATGATACACACTTTGGATCAGAAATTGTAGGGAATTGCATTATGGGAAGACAAGTCTCAGGTCAGAGCAATGACCATGATGTTTCTGCTGCTGGTATGGGGGATCCCCCTCTTTTGATCAAAAGATTGGATTTGCACCAAGAGTGAAAGTCGCTGGAACCCTTAAGGCCAAGTCTCAGCAGCCGTGCACCATGATGGAGATAACTTCCGAGGAGGAGTCTGATAGCCAAGGATCGCCGGGGGGGTTGAACTTCACCTCACAGCACGAGTGGTTGGGAAAACATCTTTCTGAGTTTCTGCTCACTCGAAAAGAATGTCAGATGGGCTTTTTTTTTTCCAGCTGCTGTCCTTGGATTTACAAAGTCATTCAAAATAAGAAACAGCCAAGATGCCAGTAATTTGATTTTTGATATCTTCAAGATTAAGTGCCATTTTTGTCTTAATGAGTCATGGGTGTTCTACAAAATGGTGCTAATTATAGGAAATGCAGTGAAATTCCTTCCAGCCCTACATCAGCACTGGCATTTTTGGTGTGTGATTTTAGTTGTGTGTTTATGGATCTAACATATTGGCTGAGTTCCTGGACTCTTCTCAGCGTGATCTGGAAGAGACATAAGCCGCCTCCATCTGCCTGGAGTTTTCCATTTTTCTGCATTCACAAGTCCCGATGAAAGACAAACACGCAAGCCGCTGTGTCTGAATTAACTTCTCGTCATGATGCTGACTTCTAATCAACACTTAAAGCCCTATTGATCTCCAATTTCAGCACACTGTATTGTTTAATATATACTTGTCTTGCACATGGATGGGAGCAGAGAAATGCTACCAGGTGTGAAATCAGCAAAGTTTATAATTAGACCGGGAGAATGTTTTACTTGTCCAACGAGGACTCACGGTGCAAATGGAAGACTTGAGGGTGCTGATTTATTTATTTTGAGAGGTGCTAAAAAACATTACATTTCCTGTGCTCTTGCACTTGTGTCCCAGATGCATGAAAATTAAAATAAACAACAGCCAAATCAATAGAATTTCAGTGGAGCACCAGGAACTCAGATATAAAGCCAGTCATTGACAAAAGCCTAATTTATTCTAAGTACTTGATTTAGAATCTTACTGAATGGAATTTCCGTATTGTAACAGAACAGAAAAGATTTTATTTCCAGAAAGAAAACCATTTCTCTGTCTTAATTCTCTGTGAATTAAATAAACTGTAAACAGTGAATACTGGATGTTTTAACACAGGTACTAGAATGACTTGCCCTGTGATAGCTGTGCCATTCTGCTGAGAAGCTGAGCTTGCAGATTCATGCTGAATCAGAGCATAATGCCAGAACAGAGCTGGTAAACCAGCATCAGCCTGGTCTTGACACATCCCAGGGAAAACCCCACTGAACCTCAACGGGGAGCACAGGAGTTTACTGGCAGCCCATTAACTGTTCACTGCCGTTAAATACACTCTAGTGCTTAACACTGTAAATTCAGAAGGAAATGTGCCGTGCCCAAGAAGCCCTAAATGCTGTGAAACAATGAAATGTTTGACAGTCAGTACTATGTTGAGTATTTACATGCTTTGATAGACACGCCTGTAAGACAATATGACTAGAGTGAGGAGAAATTGGATAAACTCAATAGGACACAACATACCACATCCTGGTGTATTGATCAAAATGATAAAAAGCATGTTTGCGTACAATCTTCTTCTTTTCTGATCATGAGGACAAGCAATGCCATTGTAATTGTGCAGTTTAGCCTTGTCCCTAAACATATCTGGATGAGTGCTGTGTTTTAAGTAATATGCTGTCGTTTACACTGACTGACTGGCCTTTCAAAGGGGGAAAAGAGTGGGGTTTCAGTTCTCATGTTGCTTTGGATGCTGGGACAATAAAACTATTTTCTGATTATTCAATTTACCAAAAATCTGCATCTTTTTTTATAACAAACTTTGTGTGCTGCAATGGACTGGCATCTCATCCAAGGTTTACCTTCTGCCTTACACAGCTATTCTGTAATGGCCAAAGTTCAAAACAGTTGCTAAGGTGTGTGTGTGTTTTTTTTTTTTTTTGATGCCGGCTATTCGTGGTGCCTCTCATCCAAAAGTGCTGCTTTGGGTAGCTGGAAACACTTTGACTGATGAATGAATATTGCATCGACGACACAATGCAACTCTGGCGTCTGCAGCTCTGTTTTAAGTGTATCATCAAAGACTTGTTTGACAGCTCATGTTTTCATATTTAATCAAGGTAATAAGTGGCTTAACTCTCCAGTAAAAAAAAAAAAAAAAATCCCATTTAAAAAAAAAAATCAAAGAAACAGCATGCCTAGCCTTTAATTAAGAAAATGCATTCTTCCCTGCCTATAACTGTAATTTTTTTAACACCTTCAAAAATGTTTAGCTTTAGATTTGCATATAGACATAAACACATGTAAACATGTCTTTATATACTCACATAAACATTTGCATGCAACATATTCTGCTCAAATCAGTCAGCTCTTTTCGCATAAAGATCAATAAAATCAGAACCACTTTGTCTGGTGCTCAATATTTTCGTGACCGTCTGTGTTTGTTTTGCTCTGCGGAAATGTGCGTGATGGTCAGACTCTAAGAGTACCGCTGTTATTTCACTAATGGGGGACATTAAAATCTAAGCTAATCTTGAAGAAAAGTCTGCTGACCGTGGTCTTTAGACATTTTGCACAAAAACATACTCCAGTCCCGGAGAAGTCTGTGTCTGAGTGAGTTTATATCTGCAAGTAATTCAGCACAACTCATTTGCACAATTATTCTCCTGAGGAAAATATTTGAAATGTCATGACTGAATCAGAGCAAAATTATTTTAATAGAGCTATCTTATTTCCATAACAGCACTTTATTATATAAAAATTAATTTCCCTATAATTATATATTAACCCTGCCTTAACCATCCATAATGATCAGAATCAAACCTTAGAATCTTAGATATTAGACTTCTCAGAACATTACTTCTCCCATTCCTCAAACTGGAAAAACAAAAAATTAGAATTACAATTAGAATTACAATTACAATTTTATGAGTATTGCTACGTCATTTTTTCGAATAATGTCAGTGTTTCTCCAAAGGATTTTAAACATGTGTGTTTTTACAGTGTATTTATTTAAGGGTCCTTTTTGGAATTTTTGTTAATTTGACCTTCTACCAGACTTGTTTTTTCTTGCTCAGATTATGGATCAAAATAAGACAAAAAATAAATCATTAAAATTTTTTACTTATAATATTAAATTAACTACTATTCCTATTCCACTATACCATCATTATGCATTCAATTGATAATCAATTATGCATTAATAATTATTTTGCGGTGGCCTGAAACTGGTTTGGTGTACTATACTATCTCCCCCCCCCCCAAATGTTTCCTTGGATGTATAGAAATGAGAGACGTCCACAGACAGACAGCCACACATTTCCTTTTCTTGCTCCATCTCCCCTGCAGCCCATCCATCCCAAACTGAAGTCATAGTATGTTGTTACCATGTTGCATGTTTATTGCCTTTCTGTTTCTTCTACCATCCGCATGTTTTTTGTGTCTGACTCTGTGATTTCGACCCTGACTTTGTGTTTTTCTTGACTCGTGATTTTTTTTGCAGATTTGGTGCTTTGCTTTCTCGGATTTCTGAACCCTTGTGCCTGTGTTTATTTCGTCTTCGATTTTGATTTGGATTTGTTACCTGATTCTGGATTGACCTGTGTTTTAACCATCTGCCGATCCCTGCTCTTTCACTCCGCTTAATAAATTTAACGAATCTACAGTTGGATCCATTCAGTGTGTATCATTACAAATTGCATATTAAATCATACATTAAATACTCATGTAGCTTCACAACAGTGATGAATCAGTAATTGTCCAGACCAGCAGATGATGCAGAAGAGAAGTGGCAGACGAGCCTTAGGGGGATTAGCCTGTCCTCCTAGCATCTTGAATTGTCAAAATTCCTATCATCAGAATAAAGCTCAAGAAGCCTGGATTACTACCAGCTTCAGAATCCTTGTCCACTTGTGTCATCTTCTCATCTTTTCAACTGGGTCTTTGAGCAGCTGATGTGCACCATTAAATCTAGCAAGGCAGTTTGCACAGCTCTTGAATGGACACATGTACATAGCAAGATTGATCTTTTCCTTGCGTGTCTGTTCATTCAGCTTCAGATCTTTTTATTGCGTCTCAAACAGATTCAGACTCCTTTACTATTGAAGTAGCCTAAATCTGGAGCAGCTTCGATTTGAAATAGCTTTGATTCAGACTTGTTTACTTTTGGATCAGCCTCAATTCAAAATTACTTTGTTTTGGATTTGTTCACTTTTGGAGCAGCCTCAATTTAAAACAGCTTAAATATGGACCAGTTTATTTTTGGATGTTTGGATATTGATTTGGAAAAGTTTTTGGGACTGGTCATGATTTGGAATACAACAATTTAGAGGATGGAATTTAGAAATAAAGGATTATAACAGATAAAGATATTACAGCTGGAAAACATGTCATTTAAAAACAAACCAAGAACGTTTAAATTAGCCTTCTTCAATGGCACAGAATTTTTGATTGCAAATGGTTTCCCTCATTTTGGCAGCCATAGGCCAATTTTAATCAAAATAATTACACAAACAGCATAGCCCACTCTTCAAAATAATGGCTTAGTGCTGTACATATTAGTAATAGACAATCTACTTACTCATTTCCACTGAGATGGCTTTTGACTGCAAATTACTAGACAAAGGGCATGGAACTGTTATGTGAATTCACTGTCTACTTGAACGCAGCATGTTGGTTGCTGAAGGCATGTTTGCAAAAGGCTAGCCGGGAAATCCTCATCTCTTGACGGTCTTCTGCTGACATCGTAAGGACAGGGAAAGCTTATGAAGTGATTTGACAGCTATTTTCTAGTAGGAGGCACTCTCGAGCCATTCAAAACCTCATTTCCGAGACAGCGTTTGCAACTTTTCCAGCACAGAGCTCAAAACACGTCCTTGTCACACAGTGTCGGTCGGCCTGAGAGCCATCACAGATGGCAGGACGAAATTGAAGTATTTAGTCTGAACGTATTAAGGTCTCAAAATGACCAGCTAAGTTAAAAGAATGCAAATGAAATTATGTTGTTTAATTACAAGAATGGTAGAATGGCACTGAAGCCAAAAGTCATTTATATCACATTTCTCATTTCACCTGAGGATCCCGCTCACCGGTGAAAAAGTGTATATAATTCATGTCATCATTCTTGTACCATTTCATATCCATTATAAATATTAAGGGTATAAAACTTGAACCATTCTCTCACAAATGTAAGAACAATGGTTTTCAGATTGAGGCAACACAGCATTATGAGTAAGTCTGCTAGGCAAACAGCGCCATATGGGTTTTAGTCCAGAACTGTGCTATCAGAATCTATAGATGCCAGTGGATAACAGGCAATAACAAGAGAGCTGTGTTTTGTCGATGTGTTTTTGTTATTTATTTATTTATTTCCCCAAATTGATTAAGGTGAAGTCTGGCTTTCCAGGAGTTCACTCTACAAATAAATTGGTATCTTTTTCTCTATTAGGTTAAGGGCCAGGGACTGGGAAAACTCACAGAGTGAGGATGACATTGCTGACGAGATTATACGATTACCGGCTCTGACCACACTTAATAGCTCTCCGTCATATTTACCGAATGGTGGTACCAGCAATCCCCAACCAAACTAGGACGGATGCACTGATTGCAATGAAGTCATCAACTTTTAGGTCACCAAGGATGTTTTCTCCAATGGAGAACATATTCAAAATTCACTTGTGAATAATCATGTTGAACATATTCAAAATTCACTTGTGAATAATCAGTGATAGCATGGGCGAATTTAACAACACTTGTCATATTGTGGCCGGGAGGCCAACAGAGGGTAATACAGGGGTTTATTGTCAATAGGCATAGTTAGCTCCAAAACGTCAAATCAGGGGATCACCAGGGGTAAATCCAAGGAACAGGACCAAGGCAGGACCAAGGCAGGACCAAGGCAAGAACAGGCAGGAACGACACACAGGGGCGACATCAATGACCAGACTGGGGCCAACAGGACTGGGAAGCTCTCTTAAAGACAAGTAACAAGGGGAAAACGCAGAACAGGTGTGTCCCATTAGGACACACTGGGGAAACAGAGGGATCAAGGAGGCAGGGCTATCAGCAGTGCTATCAGATTACTGTTAATTACTGTTTCTCAACATAACATACAGTATATGGCCAAAAGTATGTAGACACTCATTAATAACAGTGGAGCTGATTAATTAAGCCGCTGACATGAGTATAATTAAGCAAACAACCATGCAATCAGAAGCAACAAAAAACTGTCAGTAGAATGGGTCATGGTGAAAATGTTTGCGACTTTCAATATATTTTTAAGTGAATTTAATCACAGGATGCCACCTTTCCAACAAAGTCAATCTGTGACATTTCTGCTCTGGACAAGTAAAAGTGAAGTGATTGTGATGCGGAAATGTCTAGAAGCAACCAGAGTCGAATTGTGATGGGATAGGCCACACAAAGAGAATGGGACCTGATTACCCAACATCACTAAAGCTTGTTATGGCTGAATGACAGAAAATCCCACCAACCACATTCCAGCATCTAATGGCACGCCTTTCCAGAAGAATAGAAGCTAATTAAGGCAAGCAAAGTCAGGACCGCCTCAGCTTCCTATTAATACCCTTGGTTTTGGAGTTAGAAAGGTGTCCACATGCTTTTGGCCCAGCGGTTTACCATTGGCTCATCTTCCTCTTGTTGAGCCATTTTCCTCTGAACTTCCTCATTAACAAGGCATTTTTTGCCACAAAAATAATATAGATTGGATGTGTTGGCCATCAATATCATTCTCTGCAAACCGTAGTGTGTGAAAATCCTAGGAAGTTGGCTTCTGAGATGCTGCCAGCACCACGTACAGCACAGGCAGTAACCACATGTTGAAAATCACTTCGATCAGGCACCTCGGCCATTCCGATGCTCAGCTGAACAGTAGCTGAACCTCGTGGCCCTGTCTCCAAGCTGTCTATATTCATTTGCAGCCTCGTGATTTTCTGTTAGGAAGCTGTTTGCATTAACAAGCGGGCACACCGTAAACCCAGCCATCGAGTGTAGAATATGCTTTGGCCTTTTGTGATACATAATATACTGAGCATTCAAAATACATCTGTCAGATTGCAACAAAACCATATTCTTAAAGAGATATAATTAATAGCGGAATCATTGTCTCTTTTCAACATATCAGATAAGTTCACGTAAGACAGCATATGGCAAAAAAGTCCAGGTGAATAATTAAAGTGCCCAATAAGGGGGCATTAGTTCTGGACTTGTAGGCCATGTGTCCTCATGACAAAAGAGAGAGACATTTGTCAGCCTATGCCACAGATGCCCCCTCTAGAGCACGTGACAAATAACCATGGCTGGTTTTTCGTTTTAATCTGCAGACGTTTGGCACACGGTTCTGATAAGTGGGTCCCTCTCTCAGAGGAGGAGGACAACTTCCCTATTAATGACCTTCAAAATGTTGTCTATTATTTATGATGAATATCCTAGCAAGCATTTTCGGCTCTAATGAGTAATTTGGCAATAAAGGGCTGCCCTGCGGATTATTGCAGCACAGTATGGTGTAAATGTTCGATATCGAAGAGCATTTCAGCGTTTCATCTTCAGCACAGTTATTATTTGTTATTTTGCTATTTAATTTTACAGTCTGCAATCCAGCTCCCGTCTACAGTGTCATGGGATGCGGTTTAAACAGAAGTGTCATCTTTTACGACAACTTATTTGTACAATGCTCAATGCAAATGAATGCATTAATTGGCAAACTGTAAGAATTGTAATACATTAAGCACAATAAAACCAGAAATTGCACACAATATATTTGAAATATACATAAGATGCCTTAAATAATGATTTTATGAGCACCAAAATGAGAGATTTGGGGCAAAATTTTCACAATTACAGAATGCTGAATATGCATCTAAACTGGTATACTTAAACAAAGTTGTAGGGTCCCTTTAAGGAAGGCCACTTGGTTTTATTAATTTTCTTTATACTCAAATTATAAGAGAGACGACGGTCAAAAGACCGCGACTCTTTTGTAAGTCGTTTGTATCACACGTACAGATGAGAATGCACTGTCTTGCAGCAATAAACGACTTTAAAACATTAAAATTATAATGTTAGGATTCCGTCGTCAAGATGACGAGGAATGCAACAATATTAATCTACAGATTATCCATTACGTCACCAAGGTGATAACGAATTAAGAATACACTCAACAATGGTCAATTAAGCATATTTAGGCTCCTACAAAAGCAATATCAAACTTAATTTTAAAAAGCCTGTTAGTCTCTGGAGTTCAGCTAGAGGGGTGAGTGCCCTTTCACATACCAGTAAACAGGTCTGATCAAGCCTAGATGATTAACACCTATTAATACCTAACTGAGTGACCATTCAGTTTCTATTGATGGTCCTCATTGTCTGTACAAGACACTTGTCCTGGCATGACAGACATCCTGACACACAATATCGTCACACAGGGGAATCTGTCCTGCAAGGGAATGAGGAAAGTCCATGTGGCGGGATTGGACCCCATCACCACTTGGGGATGTGCTGTTCATGAGGATGGTGCTTCTCATAACAGCGTTTAATCACTGGCAATATTGTATAGAAGCATTCCAGTGACCGTGTCGCATAGCTGCACTCACAAATGCACATTCCCATGGAGCAGCTCCAGTCACCACGTCGCTGATAGGTCAGTTTTAGTTAACATAGCTGATACCGCAACTAGTTAACATCGATCCATCTCTCTGAATTAATACACAAATACCACACCATGTTTCTCTCCCTAATCCTTTGCTGACTGCTCAAGTCTTTGTTGTGTTCTTGGCATCGCTGGCCATCTTAACATACAAGTTCAATTTGAGTTATTCATTGTTTACAGTTTAATTCATCCCAATACAGATTTTCTAATCAATGTTGGATGGCTCTTATTAGAAATGATGTTACAGTTTTATTGTGAGGCTTTTTGTCTAATTGTAGCCATTAATCCTAATTATACCAGCTAATCTGCTTTCTGTACTCATCTCTGCATATCTTCTCAGTATTTATAATAGTTTTTTGGTCATAATAAGACTGCGTTTGTTTGTTTGTTTTGCATTTTTTTGTTGAATTGACATTGCTGGTGCAATGGAGGTGTTTTCCATCTTTCAGTCATCATCAGATTAAGGTGTCAGTTGTGTACATACTAGGAGGGAAGAGTACAGCCAGGTGGGTATGTTAAAATACTCAACCATGTAAAGATGAACAAATAAAAGGCATATTTTGTCTCAGTAGAATGTGACCTTCTAAACCTACCTCGACTGCCCCCCTACACAAGCCCTTTAAAGGTCCTCCAATAAAAGGCTGTTGGCCATTTAAAGGGCTGGTTTCCTTGCTCAGTTTGGCACAGCTGACAGACACACAAAAGTATGCAATTTGTAATCTGTCTCATATATCAAATTTAGTGCCTATTTTTAACCTGCATCTACACATAAATAACATACAGCACAACCCGTCAAGGTGAAAATGGTATGAAAAATGGACGGACGGACGGACAGATGGATGGATTTTTTGCCTCTTCATAGTAACATTACGTCATAAAATTATAAGGAAAAAGAGCTGATCAGAGGTAAACATTTGTATTTTATGGGTTGTAGTAAAACATGTTAGGATCAATTTACCCCTGAATTTCATCCTGTAATGGCTAACATTCTACGCCTTAACCCCCATATTACAGACTAATGTTGGTTCTTAGACACAGCAAATACTCGATACATGACCCATCAAAACGCTAACCCAATGTTCTCATCATAGCCACTGGCAAAAGTATCAGTACCCTTCCATCAAAAAAAAAATAACTGATAACAAAAACTACCAAAACAAAACAATGAGATAAGTAATTTGAATCACCATTCTTTTTTTCCTGACTACTTTTGTCCATGCCTGTACCAGACAATGTACCCACATGTGGGAGAAGTTACTCAGCATCATGGGAAGGGATAAATGTCATCTTCACCTTGCATGTATCATGAGGGAATACAAACATTACATGTCCATACTAGAACTCGAAGTTCTTTGTTATCTTTACAGCAGCTAAAGTTCGTGAAAACCTAGGCATAGTTAAATCATTGACTGGGGGATATTCAAATTACTCAACATCATGTGACTGAACTCTCGGCTTGCCTGTCCATCCCGTGCCCATGATATTTTACTGTGGCAACAAAATAACCCGAGGCATGAATATATCTTTGACTATAAGTCATTAATATACATTGGATCACATACAGCTTGCTTCTGCTTATGCCACAGCATGACAATCAGAACTGTAAAATTCCCCTGTCTAGTAACTTTCTTAATTCGGAGTTTTGAATGTCTCGTTAAATATACGATGCTATGCAGGGATATTATTAGGCAGTGGTAGGCCCGAATCCCACATCTTCTCTTGCCCTGTTGGACATCTGGACGGTGAAACAAGTGAGTAAAGCCGATAAACCTAAATGTCACTCAAATCCTTTCAGGCGAAGATGGGAATGTCTTCCGCTTTGATTACACCTTGCATTTTCCCTGACTGGAATACCACCATGAAACTCCACTGTCATGCATGGCTGTGAAGCAGGGCAGTTAAGGAGACCGCAGGATGTGTACTCATTAAAGACATACATTTATCTACCCAGCTGAAAATCCACATAGATGATATGGTAACTAACTCAGAATACAGTTTGGTCTCCTCAAACCCTTTCCCATTTCGGCTATATCTGTCAGTAAATGGTAATGGTGTCCAAGGCCCCAGCTCTAGGTCTGGAGAAGTCACATGCTTTCTGCAAGAGCTTCAGTCTTCTTACCCAATCAAAGGAGTCTGATTTTTGCATCTTCCCCACTTTCCTATATAGATCATTCTTCTCGGTGCTCTGCTTTCCAGTTAGGGTACAGTGTTGCACACTACCTTCTGGAATGCATTATGGGATATTTTCAGTGTCCTGAATAGGGTACTAGTGGGAAACGGAAGAAGATGTGACAGCTTAGTAAATGAAACACCCCAAAGTAGCACACTATTTGGGGAACGGAGGAATGCAATGAGTCACGGCCACGTTATTCGGCTGAGCGGAGGGCTACACGCCGCCCTTAATGAGCGTGTGTATGAATGAATGCGCTTAGAGTAAACGGGGTGGACAATCATCCTCTTCAGGATCTACCTGCCCGCTATCCTATTCAAAAATTACTGAAAGGTAAACAAGCCCAGCAAAAACTAAGTATTCTGGTGAATAGGACACCTTAACCGCAAAAAAAAAAAAAAAAATAGCTAGACATTTTTATATTTTAATGAACACTCCTGCTCTATTGATGAATGAACTGCTTGTATAAAACTAAGCACTACTTTATTATTCAGTTCCACTTGAAAAGGTCACTTAGCCTGAAGAAAAAGTCTCGGTGACATTCGAGACAAAAAGTCGTCAATAGAAGTTGAGTAGTTCACCTACAAGGCAGCGAGTGTACACTGCTGAGGAGCGACTGTTCCGGGTCTCCTCCTGCCACATCTCCTGTTCTGTCACCGTTATCTTGTGGTTTGATGGCACCTTGCTTTTTCAGTAACCCCAGAAAGATTCCTTTGGTGCCAGAACTGTTTACCAGTGAAGTGGATGGGCTGGTTTTCCTCTTAGTGCCAACAAAGCAGTTTTGTTTTTTTTTTTATTTTTTTGAGGTTTTTCTTTTTTTTTTGTTATATTAACTCATTGTTTCTTTTCATATGCCCTGATGTTCAGGTCATGAGGAATATTACTCAGCAAATCTCGGCAAGAACTTTAATTGCATGTATAGTTATCACCAAAAATACTCTTTTGATGTTAATTTTTAATAACTCTACAGAATTAATTTTCCATCCATCCATCCATCCATCCATCCATCCATCCATCCAAGTTGCATTTATTTAGCATCAAAGCAGAACAGAAACCACATACAGGGCAGGTGGACATCAGGGCAGGACCAGACAGTGTTGCACAGTCCCTGGAGATGGTTTCCTAGTCACCTCTCTCCCTCTTGCTTGATCTTACCTCCTTTATGCCATGAAGCACCTGGTTTCAGACAAGCTCCAGCTTCAGCTCCTGCATTCCACCCATATTTTACAGAATGTGAGTCCAAATAATGGCATCCATAGGCCATGGCACTGAGGACCCAGGGACCAGTGGGTGTGGCATCCACAGATCACCACAATCTAACTGTTCATTGTAGCAAGTGTCATATGGAGTATTGCTTTTATCTGTTCAAAATGCAGACATTTTACTTCCAGTCCTTTCAGCCCAAAATAACTTTACGTCCATCAATTGAAAATGCATTATATGGAGAGCACTTGGATGTTCCTGCTTTGACAAAGAGGTCACATTCACTTGCACAGACATCAGAGTTAAATTGATCTTTAATTGTTTTCTTGGTGTTAGACTTGATTGCTGGCTTACAAGGAATAATATTCCACTTTATCCTGCATCGACTTGCTTCTTCGGTCTGATTCCCTGAGGAAATTGCTGCAAAGAGTTTTATGAGAACTGTCTAAACAAATGGCTGTACGAAATCAAATTTGATTGATTGAACTGCGAAATCTGGGGAGCTCAGCAATTCTGAGTTCTGTGGCATCTTACTTTTGTAGGATTATGTCTCATATCTGCAGAAACACTGCACATTCCCAGTTGCAATGCATTAAGGAGAGATTAATTGTCTTTTTGTAGTATGAATATCAGGGAAGATCAGTGAGTAACACTTTTGCCTCAAACACCGAGGGCGGGGTTTGTGTGTGGAGCTTCCATGATCTCCTCATCTTGTGCAGGATACCACCAGGTTCTCCCGATTCCTGTCCAAGTCCAAAGACATGCAATTCGATGAGTAGAAAGCTGTAAATCACCCACAGTGTGAGATCCCTGGCGGGGTGAACTCCTGTGTTTGGTTCCGCTGGGGATAGCAGCTGGATGGATATAATATGACAATTCATAACCAATTAAGCATCTCTCAAAAATGATCTGTCACTTTTGCAGCTGAAAAATCCTCTCGTGAAAAATCTGACCCATGAATTTGCATCAGAAAGCAAGGAAATGACAGCAGGCTACTTCAATACCCATTTTCTGGAAAATGTTAGACTCAAACACCAGTCTTAAATCCAAATATCCCAAAGGTAAAACATTATTTTTAAACGATTGATACTATTAATTGAATGATTCAGTCAATTCTGAGACACACTTTATCCAGGCATGAAGGTACTTTTTTATGTCAAAACACTAATGTCAATAAAACTATTGACATTAATACAACTTGTGTATGAAGGAGAAGATAAATAAATGCATAGTGGCCCAGGTTCTGCAGGAAAACATCAATGTAGTTTTTCATAAAAATATACAGCAGGAACGATATTTTGTCAAACTGCACATTCTTTACGTAAAACTCCTAAGTGTTAATGTTTAGATTTAATCTTTATAGAAATCAAGCCAGACTTTCTTTGCAGAACTCAGACATTAAACATTTATTCTGTAAAATATACATTTATGTCAATTTTCTTTACTGCTTAAGTCGAATGATAGATTGCCCTTAATGATTACGTACTGTTATGAAGCGATTTGTTTATATTCTTTCTAACAGCTTGCTTGAATCTGAGCAGGCTTGAACATTCCGGCAAAGTCCGGGGTTAACAACACTTCAGCAGATTGGCTTTTCCCTAGATGAGGCACAGCTTCACGGGCCGCCGGAGATCAAACCGAGGTTGCGGCCAGCTCAGCCTGCTCCCTCCCCAGCCTGCGGGGGAAGAAGCCGGCGGAGGTGATGTGGAGCATCACTGTAGCTTGGGGTTGCACGGCTACAGGCAAGCGAATGCATGTCACCTTATTAGGTTGTTTATATCAAGGAGTGCTCTAGTCACCATTTAAACACTGCCCCCAGCTTTTAGACCTCCTTACAGAAGATTTCATCAGAAAATTAATAGTACTGCACTCCGGGGCTGAAACCGTTAACAGCCTGGGACAATCTCACAATGAATAACTCTTAGCTGCATTGCATTGTGGGGGACCCACGGAGCGAGCCCGAGTGTTTGATGGACCTGTTGTCTCCGCTGGGGCCCTCGGTACTCTTCGGTAGGCTTTCCTGTCTACACTGGGGTATTTTACACTTGGTGGGATGAAAAATGAAAGGGTGAAACTCCGGCAGAGGCGAGTCGAGGTAAGAGAGATCGCTGCTCTCGGTCTAATGAGGAGCCCCCACGTGACCTGCTTGTTTACCTTGTTGATTTAACGTCTGGCCAATGGGGCTCTGCATGTCGACCATGGTCACTGAACCCAGGCAATGTGCACGAAGCAACGTAAAGATAAAATGGAAGCGTGAAGGACCATTAATGGAAAAGGAAAGAAAGGGCAATTAGGTTCTTCTCAAAATCCACTTTAATTGCATTAATATCCTGCTGGATGATCCACACCGGTTCTTTTCCATTTACCTTTGAAAGCCTGTGCTAAAGCTTCGGAGTACAAGGATTATGGCCTCATTAATGAGTTTACTACTGTCAAAGACACATTCTATGTTCCGTTGAACTTCCTGAGAATGAAATGTTGATCCACTGTACATATTACTGATTATGTACCAAAGGAATCTCTTTTAACTCAGTTCTTTGAATTTAAGGATTTCATACAGGACACACAGAGCTCCAAAGAAAACAAAATATTCTGCAGGTTGAAGGCACTGAATTACCGAGAGTCCTAAAGTCAAAAGTCCTCGGTGTTTTAATTAAATGTAAATGACAACAGCTTTTTGCACTGTATAGCTAAGAAGGTAATTTCCTCTGCTGAAATATCCCGAATGCTTTAAAACATTTTGAGTATAGGAAGAAAAGTTAGCATTAAATGTGAATTTCATACCAATGATGGCTCAGTTTCAGATATGGAACCAAAAAATGAATATAAAATACACTTTCACAATCAGGAGACAAAGGAATTTTTGTGACTATCAGAATGGCAGAAAAATTGAATTACCCTGCCGACCTCCCACATACGCTCAAATTTTATTACAAAATCCCTGCCTTAACAATAACCAAGCACTTTCAGAAATTATGCATTCAGTACACCACACCCACTTTCAGAGAAAAAATGAGAAACTATCCAAACTCCACGTTTGACATGAGAATCACCAGCCACACCTGATCACCTCCTCTGCGTGTGTCAGTGTTACGAGCCTGACCCACTACACAGGCTGTATCCATACATGGACCCGAGTCAGAAATCTCTTTATCAGAAAAATAACACACCTTCTGCCAAAGGCAGTCATCGATCTAATTTTGCCACTCTGCACATCCAGTTCCACGGCATTTTTTTACTTCACCGTGGTGTCTGCTCTGAAATGATGGTTTGAGGAGGAACTGTAGGTGGAAAAGAATGACAGACCTGCATTTCTGCCACATGCATAAACAAATATTGTTGCCTTAAAGCAATTCATCATAATCGCTGTCAGGCAGAGGGACAGAGAAGCCATTTCAATTAGATGGTTGGTTTTCTCACAAAAGCATTTCCTTTTTCATTTTAATTCCAACCAAAGAAACCTAGATTTGAAAGCTAAATTAAAAAAAAATAATAAAAATTCACTTAAGGTGTAATATAAGAAAAGATCATCATAAATGACATTATCTTTTGGCATACTTAGCAATTCATAATGCCACTGCATGCTTAACATTACAAGGCAAGCTGTACAGGCTATTAAACTCTCGATTACAAAGACGACTTGTTTGTCAACAAGGACTAGTGGTGAATTTTTGCACCTACTCAGTATTGATTTTGAGCGTTGACCCTTTTACCTGAAACTAAAAAGTTTCTGTACGTATCTTGAAAAATCTTACACAGTACAACATATAGACTCAGAAAATCTGTCCAACATGCAACGCTTGTTTATACGTTCATAGTTATTTGCATATAATTTGTAAAGCAGTACTTACATGCAGAGCTATTTAAAATGTAAGTGTCGTAACACAGCAATTTAAATATATCGCATATAAGACAAAGCCATAACTGGGAAAAAATATTTCAAAATGATGCAGTTAAACAGGATAATGGCCATAAAATCAAATAGAGTAAAATTATTAACTTAGATATGGCCTTGTAAATCTTGTGTTTGTTTCTACTGTCTTTAATAAAAAAAAAGGCTATTCTCAGGGATTGTTAAGAATGTAGTAAGTCAAGTTTAAATGGATTTAATTTAAAATACTTGTTTTCGAACAACACACAATGCACTGAAACTTGAAAAAAAAACATTTTTTTGGAAATGATAATATTTCCTGCATATTCCCGAAAGCCTTGTTGTAAGACGAGCATCACTTTGGTTCCATTATCGCTCTTTAAGCAGACCTTATTCAATCACTCAAATAAAGTGTTCCTATTATTAGAAATGCTTCCTTCCAACTTCATGCTTTCATTCCCTGGCAGACTGAATGAGCTGTAGCCACACTCACACAGAAGAGAAGTGCGTAACCTCAGCCGACGTTCAAAAAACGGCCGTCACACTAATCACCGCACTAGAAAAGTGACAGCTGAACAACGTGATTCAGACCTAATCTTGTGGCCTGATGTGGAATCTAACCGGTGAGTTACTGCGCCCCAAAGGCAGCGTTACCTATGCGTCTTCCGCTTCATATCTCCACATCACTTTCTCTGGGGGCCAACAGCTCAGTATGTACTGTTGTTCTTTCCTACTAATAGTGATGCTTATTGCTTTGTAAAAATCTGTGCATAGAAATGACTGGAGGTCATTCGTACTGCACTTCGTGGAAAACGAACGGAGTCAAAACGTTGCACATTACATGCACATTACAACGAAGGCATGATATCAAACAAAGGCTTGGGATGGCTTTGAGCCAGATGAATTAGAAACTTTGCAGTTTCGTAGATCCTTTCATGCATGCACTAATTAAAGGCCTTGCTGTCATGGTGTATCCTTTGTAGACAACCAAAAGGTTGTTGTTTAACCTCTCACCATAATGAACATGACCGAAGAAGCTTTAAGCTATTGTTATTTTCACTATCCCCTCCGCTGTTCTGTTTTTAACAGAAATTGTTTCATTTGGCCGCCCTGTTCCAGCTCTCCATCTACAGTAATTAGCAACTCACGCTAGGAGCAGTCAAACAGTCGTGCTCGTGAGCAGACAAAAATGAAGAGGTGTTTAGGCACTAGCATGTAAATGGCTCTGGTCAGGTCAGCAAACAGAAGCACGGAATCGGGACGACGGCAAGGGCGGTTTCTTTGGGACGACGTTTTTGTCTTTCAGCGCACGTCCTCCCGTCAGGATGACAGAGTCCGACAGAGACAGACTTGATGCAAGATGAAGTGAAACACCAAAAAAGAAGAAAGATTTCCTGAAGAAAGAAAAATTGAATTTGGGTACATTTGTTGAGGAGTAATAAAACATAACATAACAGGAATAAGGACAAGTTTCCTGGGGGGGGGGGGTAATGAAATAGAACAACTGACAAGGAACTGGTGGAGTAAACAAACAAAACAATGGCAGTCAAAGACTCCGACCATTCAGAGACCTGTCCATCCAACATTCAGTGTCAATATGTTAAAATGATGGCCATTAATTTGCTGTTTTCTCTTAAGTTCTAATAGGCAGTAAAGGAATTCATTTAAATGAAATTAAACTAGCCCATGACGCTTACTGTAATTTTTAGGAAAATATGTGAACCTTTAGATTTCGTAACTAGCCGGTCTGCTAGAAAAATGGCTTAACACGAAATACGACTCACAAACGTTAGTACCATGTTACTCCTGCATTAAATATTCATTTCTAATTGTGCCACAAACTTTTGTTTAGGTAAAGGTCAGGACGTTGTCATTCCAAAATGTGGAAATTCTTATGAATCAGCTAGTCTTTGCAGATTTACTTTCAGTATGTTCAGGATCATTACATACTTTCTGTTTAGCGTCAGTTTACAGATTGATACCCTGACATTTTCCTGAGGAATTTGTTGGTACTCTTAGAGTCATTGAGGGAACAGCGATTCAAAGCCACCGAAGCAAGCCCAATCCATAATATTCTTTACAACATGCGTCATGGTTGGGCGTGAGAATTGTTTACTGGAATATGACAGTTATTTATTTTATTTTTTTTTACTTTCGTGCTTCTGGGAAATTATGGCTATCTGACAAATTTCAGTAACCATATACTTCTTTGAACATAAGTAGATTTCTTCCTTGTTATCCTCTCATAAGCACCTCTCTTTTACAGTTGGAAGTCTTGTTTACCTAGTTTTTTGTGACCTTGTGCAGTATTGAACACTCAGACCATGGCTGATATTAGTTGTACTACCACCGCTGTGCAGAATAACAATGGCATTGCATTTGTAACTTTTTTTTGTACCATGAAACTTGTCATGGACTTAAGGAGGCTGTCATAAGCATCACCTCTCTTCAGAAGTCCTCAGCAATTTCTTGATGATTCATGATGATTCACTGCCACAATCCTGTGTCATGGAGAGGAGATCCATGAAGACCAAGGGAAACTTTGAGACCCAAATCCCCCTGAACTATATGTCTTTGGACTGTGGGAGGAAACCTGAGTAATTGGAGGTTTCCTAGTCAGAGACAGAGAGAACTTCCAAAGTCTGTACATCAAGATGCAGGGCCAAGAACTCAGCCACTGACACACAATATATTTGAAACAGGACTTAACTGTGGTGCAAAAAGAAATTTTAACAACACATTAATACATTGATTTATCATGGAAGAAATCAATAGCATCATTTATGAATTAATACAGATGTTTTGCATCTGCCAAAAGCCATTTTAATGTTAATTATAAGCCTCGGTATTATATCATTTAACGAATGATTATAGAATTGTCAAAGGGGCATAATGATATGGGCTTTGTAAACTAACCACAATATTTATTTAGGATCACAGAGAGTATATTATCTTGGTTCCTGTCTCTCACTGTATACACTAGTACAGGGGTAACATCCTCAGCCTATTTACATGACCTCATTCACAAGAATGCAGTTTTCGACTCATCATTGTGAGCCCTTGAGGCCTGCTTTGACTGTGTATCAACAGTCGCTTAACTGTCTGACACAGCTGCGTGCGCTCCACAAACACACACAATCATCCTGCCCATTTCCTTCAAGAACCGTTGAGCGAATTGGCAAACGCCATCGAGAGCCTCCGCTGCTCAAATACACCTTTTCAATTACAACTCGAGTGGGATGCAGACACTGTCAAAATGAGCCTGGAACGGCCCAGATAAAAGCAAGACAGCGAACCGACTGAAGCACAGGAAGACAGCCTGAGCCACTGAACACCGGTGTCAGGGCGCACCAGCGAAAGAAAGATACCCGAATCCCCAGAGTCGGTCAAGGCCAAGGTCAATGTGCAAGGTATCGTGGATAAAAATTACATACCAACTCAAATCTGTTTTACCTGGCAGCTTTTTAAAAACGATTACTTGGAGTTAATCCGTTTGAAAAAACGTGGACGAATTTCAATAAAAGATTCAAATGAGCAACTTTTTTTTTTGAAGAACTGACTGAAAAACAGATCAGTGAAAATGCTACCAGGAGGTTGGAGTTAAGAGTCAGTGAAAGTTTCTTTCAGTGACGACTTCACTGAATATGGTGGACATTGACTTTTAAATCCAATACCTTAAAAAAATTGAAAAAGATATTTTTAGTTGGAATGATTGATTTTTAAACTGGCTTTCTTCTGTATTATGCTATACAAAATTAAACTAATATATGACGTAAATCTGATTCAAAATCTACCCACAAACTGTATCGATATTGAGACAAGGTTTAATTCTCTTATTTTGCGGGTCGTTTTTGTCCTTTTTAAATAATCTGAAATACTGGTTGCTGTCTATTTCCGCACGGAAATTTTTTAAAGTCATGAACTCACGTGCAAAGTGTGGTCACAGTGTACAGAATGTCTGGGTCCGATTATCTTTTAAGAGTAAAAAGAGCATTTCCTCGTCTTGTCAGTGTCTCAACAGTTTTTGTTGGGCCCGTATGCTAAAAAAATCGGCTCAAAAAGACTGACAGTTCAAAAAGTCGCGTCACAGATTAGGAAGAAAGAGGAAAAGACACCTCAGAGACGGGGGAACTATGTCTGATGATCCAGATTTTAATTTTTCTTAGGTGAAGGAGATTCAGAGGAGGAGTCTGCTGTAGCCTCCCCTCCAATGGAACACAGGAACCATCAAAAGAAGTGGGGCCATGGAAATCGTCACCTTCCTCACAGCAAAGCCAAGGTAGACTCTCCCAATTTCCAATGCAATCAAAATGTTCCAGGAGCTGCACCATTCACTGTCTCTGGAGTCCATAACATACAATCTGCTTTTTAGCTCTTCGTAATGCAACCAGTCAAAAAGATTACACTGGATATAACCAATTTGGAGCTGAGTCGTGTGTTTCATGAGAACAGGAAGGTCATATTGGCTTGCATGCATACTTTGGATTGCTGATATTAGCTGGCACATACAGGCTTAAGAGGCAAGAATCCACTAGGCTATGGAATGAAGAAAATGGTAGGCCAAGATTTCAGGCATCAACGTCTCTGGAAGCATTTCATATAACTTCCACCATAATTTGCTTTGATTACCATGCACTATCAACATGAAAGACAAACTAGTAGCAGACAAGAAGGTATTGGGTAAATGGGTGCTTATTCTAACTCCAGTACCTTCCTGGTCACTCTCGTTTGCAGACTAGTTGAGCATCAAAATATGGACAACCTGTGATGCCAAATCAGGCTATGTATGGAATATGGAAGTTTACACTGGGAAGCAGTGCGGAGGAATGCCTCATCAGCCACACCTCTCCTACCCTGCTTCACTTTCACCTGAGTGCTGACAGATGTTTCCAATTAAGTTAATCCTTCAAATTACTGCAGACTCCTTGGCATCACTGTGAGGCATTGTGTGTTTTGCCCCCCCCCACTGAGCAGTTCCTTCTTGTCTATGATTGTTTCTTTTAATCCTTTCTTCCCACTGACCAAGTTTGTTTCCTGGCTTTTTTGAATTCTGGGTTTGGTCGCTTTCTCTGTTTTGCCTTTCTGAATTTTTATACCTGTTTTACCTTGACCTCGCCTTGTGGATCACGTTTTCAATTTGTTTGCCCTGAAACTATCACTAGTCGACTATCAGCCTGTCTCTGGACCATCGAGTATTCTGATTGCCACATCAACAAATGCCAATAATCTCCACACTTGGATTCTTATAGTGTATCCCTTCCAATTATCAGAGTGCCAGAAATTTTGCCCCCCCCCAAATGTGATTTTTGATCTGCTTTTGAATTCATGTAAACTAGACAGGTCAAACGATGTAAATTCTTTTCAACAGAAGAGGAGGGCTAAGAGATGCATGATAATGTTAATAACAATAATATAGATTCAGATGGTGGTAAAGATGTTTTGAGGGTTTCAGAGGCACACAGTAATATCAGGAGGGTAGAGAATCCACACTGGTGAAGCACAACGTATTTCTTCAGTAACAGAATTACCAAAACTCACGTACATCTGTGGAGTTCCCTGGTTGTTTATGATGAGCAAACTTACTCAGTGTTACAAAGGATGCCTTCAGGTGCTGACCCTCAGCTGTCCTTAACTGCCATGTTCTCTGCTGCGTAGTATGGACTCCAGCTAATCCAGGAAGGCTAATTAAAAATATGAGCTTTTTTTTTTTTTTTTGCCGAAAGTTCCAATTCACAATATTGTTTATGTCGGCATTCACTTGCAAAATAATTCAAAGAGATTACTTAAAAAGAACCCTTAGGCTTAGCAATAGCGTGACTGATGTGTGATCCACCGGAGGTAAGTTAAACAATGCTTTATCAAACTAGTGGAAGTATGTTTTTACTTTACTGGACTCTCTGTACTTTGTTTTTATTTACAGTTACTGTTTTGCGAAAATGTAATCGTTTCGACGCTCTAACATTAATACGCTCTCAGGCGTTCCAGGCACAAATTAATGCATTAAGATAATGAAAAGGAAATGTGTCCCCAAAAGAGGAAATGCTAATTGTAATAGGCAGACCGTGAGAACATATTGCAGTCTCGACGCACTGTAAAATATCCATCCATCATATCAAATGTATTCAAGCTTAACCTTTCACAAAATTCTGAGTGGTTCAGGGGAAAAAAAAAAAAGAAATAGTCTTATTGTGCCAGTGTGCACTACCCAGGAGGTCACCCATTAAGTAAGTCCTCATTATTACATGATTGCCTGGTGATAAAATGATTACAGAATGGCTAAATTGCTCTGCTTGAAATGTCGCTGTAAAAGCGACGTGTAGCCATCACCAGAAAAAACCTTCCATGCCACTGCCAGAGACAAGGCGTGAATAATGGACGTGTTCAGCCAATCAGCTACATTCGACATGCCTCAGGATTCACAGACTGCAGACATCCTTACCTTGCCTTGATTAAGCGACGTAATTGAAACTTTGCTCTATACATATAACAACAGAGCACGCTCTCTCATGGTGTTTCGATTGCCTGTATCTTCTGTCTAAAACTGTCTAAAGCAACACCTCATCAGAAATCATGAAAACCTGTCTATCGCAGTATATGGAAATCCTTAAATATCCAAACTTTTTTTCCATTGTAATACCCCTGAATGACAACATCAATCAAATTTTATGTATGAACCCGCTTCAACTATACAAAGTTGCGTAGAACAAAACATTTCAAATTCATGTTTCATATTTAATTACGTATTATGACCCCCCCGTAGTGTAGGCTTGGGGTCTAATGGGTTGCTGACCAATATTGTGGGTACAAACTGAACTCCTTATTCCAGAGTATAAACTGACCACACCATTTTAAACCATCCCTATCCCCTAATGTTATGGTCGGGTGTTAGAAAAACTCTAGCGAAGGGGAGTGGCAGCAACATCAAAAGAAAGCAAAAAATAATTATCATTAATTAAACAGGGCCACTAAAAAAAAAAAAAAACCTTTTAGAATGCAGTCATATACTGTAGTTATAAAAAAAAAACAAGCAAATCCAATTCGCTCAAGCATCAGCAAAGCCTTCTCCCTCCTCTACCCCCAAGAGCTCCTCTTTTTCTGAGTCTGGCCAGGTGACCCTTAAATGCTGATCATACCTGACAAGAGCCAGCTGGTTGTCATTAACCATTATGGATCTGTGTTGAGCCAAAGGCCTTGTGTGGGCAGCTGCTGCTTCCGAAGGGGGGGGAACAAAAAAAACACCTTAGCACTTCCTGTCCCTACCAGTTGATACTTTGTGGAACATTAGAAAAAACTTGTTGATTTGATGTGTTATATTATTGATAAGAATGTTACACAAAAATCCTTGAAAGACTACCTATTTAAGATGCACAATACTAGACATATGAGCTTAAAATATTGTTTATTTGTTCATTATTGGTTTAAGCCCGACCCACACCAGGTGAAGCAATGCAAAGATAATGATAACAATGACTAGTTTATCCTGAACCTTCAACTTTGAGCACTGGCTGTCATTTTTGGTGGAAATCTTTGTTAGCTTGCCCCTTATCCACTTATATGAGACAGAAGATTATATTGCTGGTTATTAGAATCCCCTTACCGTTTCAACCACTGTCACTCTGTCTGTAATTATGAAGTTATTACCAGCTGTTTGTTTTATGATGATCTAAAGAAATCTTTAAATGAATGCTTCTCCTGATCATCTGTGTTTCTTTTTCCCACAATGCCACAGGCACATCATTCTAATGAGAAGCAAATATAACATTACACCTTCCAATCACTAGTTTCTATGGGGCCGCCACCTTTTTCATATTATTAATGGATTACGGCTACCTTCGGTGATTCGCCTTCATCACCAAAACATCACAAAGTGGCAGTAAGTTCTTTTAAGCTTGTGTCTGAGTCACTGTACACTTGTGGTCCTCAGAATCCATGATGTTAACGACCACCAGCGTTGAGTTTACACCACTAATTTCTACTCCTGGTCTCTGTGTGAACTTCACATTCTCACAGTGTTTTTGCGAGGTTCATCCTGGTGTTCTGGGTTTCCCCTACGGTCCAAAGACATGTAGTTAGGTGAGTCTGTTAAATAGGGTGCGTGTGTGTTTAATGAGATGAGCTAACGTCCCATCCTAAGTATTTTCTGCCTTTTCCTCTGTGTCTCCTGGTATCTATATATATGTAAAGTTTACGCGAGGGTAAAAAATAATACTTTTCTCCAGAAACATATATGGAGAATGTCATTGGCTACAGTTTTTAAATTTCATGTCCGTGCAACAATGATGACTGCAGCATTTGGTTAAAGTCGTCTAGTGTGGAAAAAAGTGTTAAAAAAAAAATTCTCACATTTTTTCCTGATATCTCACATTTCTGTTGGTTTAACTGTACAAACTGTTCACTTTACTGAGGAGTTCAGGCCAGAGATGAAAGGTCTTTAAATTTTGATAACAAAATATGTCCGGCTGGACTGCAAAAGACTTTGAAAATATTGAATTCAGACAATGGTGGCGGTGTTTCCAAAATGAATATTACCCTGTGTGATCCCATGATAGCCTGTCTATTGTAGGAAACCTCCTGAAAGACATCTCCTCCTTACAGCAGGTGCAGTCTTAATGACACTTTGATGCCATATGTCAAGTTTCATCACTTGCTGAGTGGAGTGACATTTCTCTTTAGGGCTCCTAGGAACAGCATAACAAAGTAATCAGTGCTCACCTCAAAATGTACAAATAAGCACCTTATTTTAGCATCTGTGCTAATCTGTGCATAGAATTCTCAGCGTCACGTTCACTTTCTACAACGCAGACGGTTGTTTATTGTGAATGATAGTTGTTTTCTGTCTCTAAGAGACACAAATCCCCTCTGTGAAACACAGCTGTAATTTTTTTGTGTATTTTTAACGAGAGTAAACCGTAATTCAGCAAAGACAAAACGGTGTAATTGTGGCAGATGCATGTCTGAATGAAATCTTAAACTGCAGTTACATGCTATATGTTTTCTGAACAGCAATATTATTCCACTCTCCGGTGCAGAGAACTGCATCTCAGTGGTTATATGTTGGACTCAGGTATTGAAATGATTCATCAAACTGTTATCGCGAAAAGAGGAGGAGACCGGACACTTCACTAGAGACGCTGAGGCCGTATGCATGATCATGGTTATCCTGCCGTGGTGAATTTTGACATGCAGCAATCAGCAATCACTATGCCTGAGGCACAACCGGCGGGAAGGCAGGAAGAATAACTGCTGCCAAGCCTGTGAACTGTTTTAAACAGAAGGCCATTCATTATTTAAATTTGCTTTGTTCCATGCAAAGGCATTGAATCCATCAATGCTTGCCTCTCCTTCATCCTTCTTCTAGGAATTGTGAGTCAATTGGCATGTACACTACATGCAATTCATTTACAAATGCTAGCCGATGACTGGAGTGGAAAAACAACTTTTATCTACTTCCTCGTGCCGACTGTCCACCAAAATAATCGCACAGACAGAATTGCTGAATAAAAGACCGGGACTAAAAGGGGGGATTCATCCATCATCTAATCACATACAGTATCTTGGTCAGGATCATGGGGGGCCTGGAGCCCATCCCAGGCACCACAGGGCATAAAGCTGGACTGCACCCTGGATGGGATTCCCAGCCACCATGTTAAGACATGCATAATCATACACTACAGGCAATTTAGAGACACCAGTTGGCCTAAATGCTAGCATTTCTGCAGTGGGGGGACACGTGTAACATGGGGAGATCAGGCACAAAGCACATAAAGAACAGAGGTGGGATCTGAACCCCTAACCTGCAAGGCAGCAGAGCTACCCCAGTGAACCAGCTTGCCAGTAAAAGATGGGATCTTATCACTTATTAACATGCATTTATGACACTGTCTGGGATGTACTCCAGTAAAGAGCATCAATTGATACTCCTTTCAGGGGTGTCTAAAACATTGGTACCCCAGGAACAGTGCGCTCAGTGACACAATGAGAAAATTGTGCAATGGGGGGCACACAAAAATCATGCAAGCTGGGCGAGTGGGGGGGTGGAGGCAATGAGAAAATCATGCAATGGGTTGGGAGGAGCACACAAAAATCAAGTAAGCAGAGCAGGGCGAATGGGACGGAGGCCGATGAGAAGATTGTGCGTGCAGGCGGGGGGGTGCACAAGAAAATATTTCAAGTTGTCGGTACTGTGGTGTTGTTCATTCCCGAGCTTATTTCAGACTGGCGTCCAATTGTTGTGTTTACGCATTACTTCTAAGACTTCCTCCTAGGTGCTTGATCATCTCTGTGGGTGAGTCTAGGCCCCAATGACCAAAGTTCAGATAAGCAGTTAAGAGATGGATGGATGGAAACTGCACTACAGTCATAAACAATGACACATCATTCACAGCCTTCTCTTAGAATTATCATAGAACAATAATTTAAATAATTAAGTAGATGAGTAACTATCTCCATGTCTTGGAAGGACCTTTTTACCTGAGAAGAACGTTTTCATGTTTTCTGTCAACTTCAGTTTTTGGTGTAATTATGGCTGCATTTAAAATTCCTGCCTCAGGAAAACACAATAATTAATATCTGTGCTGTCTGCTTGCTCAATGGACTCATATGCCGAAACAGCTGCAATAGTGGAAGGGTGAGGCTGTAGTTTTATTAAAAAAAACTGAAATTTTTGTTGCACAGTTTACCTTTTCAAAAGTATTTAGTTCATAACTGTGGCTGACTGGCCCAGCTCGTTGCTCAAAGAATATTCTAATCCCACAACACTACATTAAGGAACTCTCAGTAGTACATAGGGTCACAGAAACCCGTCACATAAAGAGACTTGTACAGTTAAAACGTGGGTTTCAATTCCTGTACTTAAAATCACCTTCAGCTTCTCAAGACCAGAGATTTAATGTGAGAATAACATCTGACAGCTGACCAAAGGGGCTTTTTGATGAAAAAATATATTTTTCTTAACGTGTACTCAACATAATCTATGTATAAAAACCTATGGGTATAGGAATGATAGATGTATACTTTTCCTTATTTATGAACGCTTAAAAAAATAACTAGCCAGCATTTCCTGTTACTAGACAGACCATAAAAACCTGAAAAAATGCTGATGAGTAACTGAGCATTGCACGCCACTGCAACACGCATGAACAATGCCACCAGATGAATGAATTTTTATTTAACAAATATGTCTTGCGGAAAAATTAATATACCTTTAATAAGTGCATGATTAGAGTAACGGTCTAATTACAGAGCCCTGTGATAGTGGTAAAGAACTACATAGAGAGGGCATAGAATACAAGGGTTTCAGATTTCTCCACCGTCAAGTGGAATTGGATGCTCGACAGCACTGCCTCCTGTCGCCCTAGAGTAACAGCATGGACAGAAAGCACTACCTCTATGGTCTGCCGCCTTCACACTGCACCCAGATCCCAGGGTTAGGGGTTTAACGGCCAAGTTAATGAACATCGGTACCATGTGGGACTCTGCTGAGTGCTGCAGGGTTTATGTGAAGGTGTATCATTTAATTACAGAGAACATTCTTCAACTCTCTTCATTTCTTTGCTGTTAAAACTTAAAGTCATCTGAGCTGGAAAGTTTTCACAGAATAACATGGCCCAATTTGGCCATCCTTGTCTCTGCTCCTCAGCAGCAGTCTGCTGCACCTGCCTTTGGCAAATGAACCTTTGAGACCTTGACTTGCCCTGCTGAGACCTTAAAGGTTCACTTCTGGCAACATCTTCAAATTGCCCTTGACCTGTTTCTGCTCCATGCAGTCACACGTCACATATAAAATCCTAACTGTGACCATTTTTTGGAAATTTCTATGCCAAACTTTGATATTCTTGTCTAATAATTTGCATTAGACAAGTTTTTCATTTTAAAAATAAAAGCACAGTGCTATCAAGATCTTTGATCCTCAGACACTGTGCAATGACAAGATTGCTGAGTATTAAAAATTGATAATCTGTCTCAGACATAAACCATAAATATTTCTGGAGAGTAGTTTGGCATTGAATAGACATAAAATATGTTGCTAGTTTTGTTAATAATGATTCTGGAGATATTCCTGCATCCTTTACGTGGCATATCAAATTATAATATTCACAGCACATTATTTTATTTTGGGTCCCATTTTACTGTTGGTCTGTAAACTCAAGATCCAATGGAGTAATTGGATTTTGTGCTGAATTTCATCTTCATACCCTATCCAAAATTCTGCAGAATTCCTCAGAGAGAGCTCAGTGTGACAAATAAACTCACTGACTTGAGGACCACCCCCAGATTACCAAGAGCTAGCATTTAACTAGCATCTGCATGATCCCAAACAGATCCTCAGCAGGAACATTGCTCCCCTCTCCAGCCTCCAGTCTCATCCACTCCCATCTCATTTAACACCTCAAAACCACAAACAATGAGGGAATATAGAACAAAAGTGCTTGTTAAGTTTTCCATTCTGAATCATTTCCCAATCAGTAGACGTGGCAAAAATGATGACAGTATATGAGCACCCATGATTTAAGATTCGTAAAATTAAAATGACCTTGGCATTTAACTTGAGTTAAATGTCAATAGAGTCTTCAGTAGACTTCCACAGGAAGGCAGCAAACAAGAATGGCATTCTTCAAAAAGATATAAGTTCATTTTAAATTCCCTGTGATATTCTCAGTGGGAATGAATATATTTTCTTCTATTATGAGACATGATTCTTGATTATCCCTGGGTAAGACAGAATAATTTTATAACACTATATTAAGGCGTATCATTTAAATTTCATCCTCTCTACAAGGAGAATATATTTCAGTACATTTAGTGGGGATTACAATACCTAAGCAACAACTAAAATGATAATTATCGAGACAAATCCACAGCATGGAGAGATTCAGGTGAGGAACATATACTATAACCAAAAAAGCAAATCAGTATGTGAGGGCTGGCATTATATAAGGTGAGCGTGTGCAGTGGAGTTTAGTCTAATTAGAAAAGGCTGACGGCAGTTAGCTGTGAAGATGGAGCACTCGGCAGATTGAGTCACTCTTCACCCTGTGTTCCTCAATCCTCTTCTGCTTCATCTCTCCACTTTGCCTCCCGGCTCTGGACCTGCAGCTTGTGACTGGCTCACCCCGCTATCATAAACAAGCACGCAGGGAAAGAGCCTTTGGGCCCAGTCGCTAACGTAAAGGAATGACATTATTTGGACCTCCGCTCTAAGGGCTTCTTGTTTCTCTTTGTACAGTTAGTGTTGTTTCTTCTGTCTGCAAATGAAGTACTTTTTGAAAATTTGCATGGCAGCATGTTGATGTTGATTGGCTTCAGTGCAAATACCAAAAAAATAATGAATAGTAATTATATGCCATATACTGTAAAATCATCAGAACGAATGTTATTATATGTCACTTATTTGAGACATATTTTTAATATTACTCTGTCTTCTATTGACTCTGTATAAGTCAGCAGAAACAGTGAAATGGCAGGTGGTCTTATTCCTCGAAGTGCCTGGTTTTAAGGAGCCCTACTGCCAGCATTACGGTTTCAAATGCACGTGGACCCCGCAGCACGCCATGCAGAGACAAAATGAGTGGGAAGAAAGTGAGAACAGCAGACTGCAGAATTCCAGTTCAAATAGAGGGACAACTTTGGCAGGTATTCCTGTCAGGTGGGAACCTGCTGGGAAACTTGGGGAGGCTGATCCTGGAACAGCAGTAGGAAAGAGTGGGTGGTGAGAGTAACATTAGAAGAACAGAACAATCCAAAACTGCTGCTTAAACCACGTATCATTTACGTTTAAGGACTATGAGCCACTGTTGCCGAGTGGGGTGGAAACGTGTCGAGAGAGCTCTCGTACGCATCTGTGAGATTTAGCACTAGTGAGTTTGCAGAGACAATGAGGTAGGGCTACACCAAAATGGATCACTTTCCAAATAAAGGTGAACGCTACTCTTTTATGTTTCCACATGTTACTTAAGGATAGTATACGTGCTTCAGAAACACAATTCCAAGAGACTCAGATGAAAGTGATTATTTCATAGGCTATCAATGAGCTAGACCTATTTTGTGAATTCACGTCCAATCAGCACTCAGATTGACCACACCCAACCAGGCCATACCTAAACAGAACAGCCCAATCAGGCCACCCCCAGCCTCACCTTAATACTATGGACACCTGCAGCTACTAATTAGTCTAAAGGAGATTTAAGGTACCTCACTTAACTATTTGTCAGGTATTAAGCTTGCTCTTCTGAACCTTAGTTATATCTTATTGTGATTACACATGGTGTTGCTCTGACTTTGGCCTGGCATATTGGCCGTGTCTTTGCTCATCTACCTGGTCTGTTTTCTGACCATATACTATCATTTCGAGCTACAGGTGTGGGTCACATTTTAGTATTGACAAACTCCGATGTCCCAGTGAAGAATCTGTATGGCACTAGGGTCTCTCAACCGGTTCATCACAGAAGACGTCACCACCATGGTCCATACACCTTACCTTCAAGCTATTTTGAAGATCCAAGATGAAAAGAAAACAATCTCTTGCATTTCTTATAATCTACCACGCCTGTTATTTAAACCGTTTGCCCAGCACCTTTCTCATGAAACCAGAGAGATATGATGGACGTCATCTTTCTCATGACATCAGGGAGGTATGATGGACATCATCTTTCTCATGACATCAGGGAGGTATGATGGACGTCATCTTTCTCATGACACCAGAGAGGTATGATGGACATCATCTTTCTCATGACATCAGGGAGGTATGATGGACGTCATCTTTCTCATGACATCAGGGAGGTCTGATGGACGTCATCTTTCTCATGATACCAGAGAGGTATGATGGACGTCATCTTCTCATGACATCAGGGAGGGGTAATGGACATCATCTTTCTCATAACATCAGAGAGGTATGATGGACATCATCTTTCTCATGACATCAGGGAGGTATGATGGACGTCATCTTTCTCATGACATCAG
>JAACJT020000028.1:16008901-16028845 GCA_009936485.2 Gymnarchus niloticus | reverse complement strand
GTGACTCCTGTCTTCTCATTGTGTGCCCAAAATATTTGAGCTTCGTCTTCATTATTTGTCCTTCTAATGAACAGTCACTGTGTGTGATCCCGGTATATAAAAGAACCCGGAACAAATACAACTGTTTACTTAGCATTCTGAGTGTCAACCTGCAAAACTATATCAATTTCTGTATTGTTAATTCAACGCTGATACAATTTCTGTGTATGTCTGTGTGTGTCTGTGTGTGTGAGTGAAGTCATGCCAAGTTTTGTGTAAAGTCAAGGGGGGGTAATATTTAATTGAGAGAGATCTTACTTTAAAGTTTGCAATTTCAATAAACCTAAGAAAAATGCTGAAAATACCTGATATTGCGTTGAAATAGAAAAAGCAAAATAGAGATTTAATACATTGAATTCATTATAAAAACAGATTTCCTTTGAGTCTGAGAAGTGGTTAATCACTTTGCGTAAAACTTTTCTTTGACTTCTCTACATTTCTTAGTCAGCAAAATTTGTGAGGCATCTCCTTTCGCGTAGCAGATGGAAAATATTTTCTCTCTCATAGTTTTTATTAAATCAAACACAACCAGCAACAAATACAATACAAGCAAAATAATTTAAAGTTCCATCAGAAATGATTCTGAAGTAAGAAAAATAATATTCAATGTTTACTTTTCTAACTAATGCATTTTAATATAGTTAAAAAAAGGTAAAAACGTGGTAATATTTGATTGGTATGTTTAAATTCAATTATAAACTGATCGGCAAAAGTAAACAAGATTACATTAATGGATTAATTACATTGATTAGGAGAGCTTATAAATGTCGTTCCTAATAAAACTGTTAGTCGTTCCTTTCGTCTTCTTCTTGGAGTTCTAATTATTAAAAATAAGACTTGCTACTGATTAAATTAGTGACTCATTACAGAACGAAGCACACTGACATCTGATTAAACACCTGAGATAATGACGGGCATGAAGATGATATCCATCCTGCTGATATCAGGAACGCTGATTGAAATGAATGCTTTTCGTTTTTGCCTCACGTGTTTACTTCGGCATTCTGCTGAAGATGTGTTGCGAGAGCATTGTTATGTTACTCCAGCTACTGAAAAAGTGTTTATTGTGTATTTTCAGACGTATCGGCTTGTGCGAAGTGAAGAAGCTGTACGAAGAATGTATTTTTAGCCGTGATCCTCAGTAGGTTAATACGCTGGTGTAGCACCTCAGGTGAAATATTCACAACGACTCTTTTGTGTGGGGCAATTTCCTGCTAATTAAACAGTGAGAACTGTCATAGCCTTGATCATGGTGGCTCCTGGCAGTGAATTTCACCGAGCATTTACTTACAAAGACATAGAATTAGCATCTGATATGAAAATAGTTCCTGTCCCAGCAACACCAAGCAAATCATTTTCTTTTTTAAATTTTAAAAAGTAGGATTAGGCAAGAGTGTAATGTTGGAACTTTTTACGATTAATTTCAGTCCATAAAGTTTTATCATAAAACAAACTGCCATTATGTCAGGCAATGAAGACTGAGGATGGATGATTGATGGAGAAATGACCAATGACAAATAACTCTGGCAGAGAACTGTAGATGGACACCAGCGAATCATAGTAAAGTAATCTTGACATGAGATGAAGGTAGGTGCAGAGGAGCACCTGAAACTAGTGATGGGACAAATGAAGATTCAAAAACCATGGTGGGTGGGAGTATACAAAAATACCAATCCACCCATCAGGGGTTTTAAAGCCTCATTTCTCCCATCACTACCTGAAGCACTCAGGGAGATGAAACTTTGGCTGATGGTGCTGCTCAGCTCCCAGCTGTCTGTTGAAAGGATGGGCCTCATTATACAGAATGGAGTAGCGTTTGGACACCATTCATCCCTCCGCTGCCTCTTCCAAGGAGCCCAAACTCGGTCATGTGACACAGCTAGCTTTCCTCTAAAACTTTTCTGCCATCTGGCCTCCAACACTTTAATAATTAGCCTCCAGCGCACAGCAGCAAAGAACATAGTCCTGAGTACAACAGACCTGTAAAATGTGTGCAGAACTTTGTTGCACCCTCTGGAGGACTTTAGTGTCCTCCAGAAAAACTGAAAAATGTTCTCACACCAGTCCAGTCTGTCACGGACAGATAGATCCCAAGGTGCTTCAGAGTATCGGCACAATTTTTACTGCGTCTTTGTGGATAGTGACAGTGGTCGATAGGTTAGTCCATCACCAGCTCCTTTGTCTTTCTGACATAGAGTTGCAGGTGATTTTTCTTGCACCCCTCGACAAAAATCACCACCAGATTTCAATATTCCACTTCTCGTCCTTAAGTGTTGGGCCCAACAATAGCAAAATCGTCAGTGAAGTCCTGAAGATGGCAAGAACCAAAGTTGTTCCCAAAGTCAACATTCACGGTGACAGTGCGGTGCTTTAGGGCACCCTTGCATTGCTCAGAACTGCATCAGATATGCAGATCCTGATGCAGATGAGAGGTGGCTGGCCGGTGAGGTAATCTGCCTTGACATCTGCAAACTGGTGTCACCTTGAGCTTCTTCCTGAGCAGGGCAGTCCAGATGGTAATAAACACATCAGAGAAGTCACAGAAGACAATCCTCATCACGGTGCTCTAATTGTCCGGGTGTGAGAAGATTTTGTGAAGCAGGTACAGGATATCTTCCTCACCGATGTGTGTTTGGTACGCAACGTGTGGGTGGAGCTACGGTGACAGAAATGGTCCGGCCTCTCAAATATTTTCATTATATGGCATATGACAGGAACTATGCTTGATGGGTAACAGAAACAGGGGCCTTTTGTGGCTGTAGGGACAGGACAAATATTTTGAGGGCTATTTTATCTTGTGGATGAAGTACAAAGGTAACCTGGTGAGACAATGGCTGCTTGATTGCCGATGTTTGGTTTCAGTTCTATTGCAAGAGGGACCGTGGGTTTGCCACATATCTTGTGAAATAAAAAAAAAAAAAAAACATTTTATGTCACTTTAGGCCATAAAGTGATGTAGTGTTAAAATTTAATTTGTCCGAGTTTAGGTGCAAATTGGATGCAAGTATCATGCGAAAGGGAGGGAAACAAGAAAATGTGTAGTAATTTAAATATTGATTTTCAGAGTGTATAGTAGGAGGACCATATATACATATGATATATACATCTGTATATATATGCATATAAACTCACACATCTGTATATGTCCCAGTTTCTTCAAATATTTACTGTTAAACAGTACTACACTGCAAGTTAAAAGCTATTGAACCCCCTATATTTTACCGGGTTCCTTTAAACGTCAAGCAACGCACTCATTGTGAGATTCCCTCTTAGAACACCTTGAAAGTGATGACGTGGCCTGTACAATCAGCTGACCTTTAACCCCCCGTGGTAATCTGGGATGAGACAGACAGACACATGGACAGACGGTCAGCGCAGGCCATTTGCAGGCTCTTCTCCAGCAGTCTTGCAGTGAACTTGCAAAAAAAATAACAGAAAATGAATGAGCAGAATGTCCATTTTGTTCAGCCGTAATCACTGTAGAAGCTAGTAGTTTTTTTTTTACGTGTGTGGTGTTGGTCATTTAGTTAATATTTTTTCCTTAATTTACATAAGACACTTTTCTTTTTTTTGCATGTGGCAATACTAGTGTTTAAACTGTAATAGAATGTATGAAGCCCCAAGTTTTCAAAAACGTTTGACTGCATGTATATATGAAATGTTTAGATAATTTTTCATATGTGTTTGCCTATTGCACGATGGTAGAAAGCCAACCGGCCCGACCTAACTGTGATGATGATGGTATAATGTTACCCCCGGCATCAGGGCAGCATGTCTGGCTCTGTCTTTCTGATGGCTTCATGATGCCTTTGCCGATTTACCAATAATCTGCTGATAGAGGCTGACAGTAACAGTGAGACCTTCTGACTCATTTTAATTCTCACTCTCTGCTCTTTCTTCCTGTCAGCCAGGGCTCTGACCTGGGACTTTTTCAGCCACTGTGGAGTCTTGTCCTCGATATGTTCAAGCTTGTCATGCATTTGAAAGATGTATGAATCCACTTCAGCGAGAGCTGGTTAATAGGGTATCTTTTTTTCTCAGCCAATGTCTAAGAGACCCATAACCTGTCTGCCAAAAAAGTCTAAAAAAGTAATAAAAAAATCTCATACAGGCTCATGGAGCACCTTTATAGGTAAACAGCAAAAATTGTATTTACCCGCCGTCCCGTTCTCCCGCATCCACCAGACAGTTCTGAAATCTTGGCTCTTGTGTTTACTCGTTTGTAAAAAGAACCTTCACCATGAAATCCAGACCCATTTTGTGATGCCAGCTCTGCTAAGGAAATGTACTATGCATTAAAAAACGTACAAGGCCTCGATCCCATTGATCTTGTAATGACAACCTCAAGAAACCACCTTGCATAATTATGAGCAACCGCTGCAAACCAATGTAAACGCCAGAGTTTATTTAAAAGGTCCACAGCATCAACTACAATCTTCTCAGACAGAGAGGTCATCGACAGTCTGCTGTTTCCATTACTGGCTTTTTTCAAAATGAGCTGTTTTTTTGTCAGTTGTTTGTGTTCTAATGTGGTTTTGGCTGATGTACACAAACCCAAATTTTAAAATCTGTCATTAGTTGTCAATTAGGCACATTTTCTAAATTCACTTTCCTCTACTTTGATTTTCCCGATTCACTGTAAATGCCAATGTATGTAACATAATGCCATAATCGCAGAATCTCAGGCCCAGTGCAGTTATCCCAGTTCAGATAGTGCTGGCCTGGAAACCAAACATGAGCTCATACCTTCTGAAGTTCTACAGGAGACGTGTTCAGGCCTTGTTCACTGAATGCTAGGTCATTTCCTTCTCTATATTTGAGCCTTCCTGTGTACTAGGTCTAAACAGATAACTCCCTGAGATCTACCTTTTCATTTTCTCCCTGTAGTCTCTGCTGGTTCCCCAATGATTCTTCTGCGTTCCTTCACTTGATGTCTGAGTGAAATACCCACAGATATGGCTTCAGACTACCACCTTAACCGATCCTCTCCCCGAGACGTTTGTCTGAACGCATCCGGCTCTTCTGAAACTCTTCCCCTGGTGGTGCCTTCTGTCGGCTGAATCTTTGACTGGGGATGCTGTGAACAAGTCACCTCCATGACATCGTACTTATCAGTAAAGTGGGTTTGACAGCAAGACAAGCGCCGAGTTTCTCACCCATGTCCAGCATATTCTTTCAAATGAAACAGTATGACTGCAAAGACAGCTGGTTATCTGTTCAGTCAAACCCAGCTTTCTGACATTTACTTACAGTATATAAAAAGATTCCTTGTCCATTTCCATTTGGAAGGTCGGGTTTTCTACCCGCTCTAAAGAAGCAGTAAGCATTTTTTCTATATGACTGCAGCTGTTTCACTGTGTCTCTCTTCTCTCGTGGTTTGTGATAGTAATTTGAAGGTGCACTATGGATGTATTACAGTTAGTTATCTGCTGTGCTTCTGTAGGACTGTTACAATTCCGGAAGAGCTCGCTCATCGCTCTGCTTATTCTGGAGTTTACTATGGCCTCATCAACGGGGCCAAATGACACATGAAATGTCTCAGTAACATAAGTCGCCCAATGACATCAAATATGTCTCACGATATCAAATTAGCTTCACTATTTTGAGCTGCACAAGAGATCTTTATAGTTAGACGGGGCCTTACAAGGTCCTTAGGCCGACTTCTTCCTCAAGAAAGATACACTTCCTCACTGAATGACCCTGAACGCACCCAACGACTCATACAGGTTTGTGGCCCAAAGGCCTTAATGAAAATAATTACTAACTATAATTAGAGTAATAGGCACCATAAAGAGCTCATTAAAAATGCAATCTATTCTAACCTAGGACAAATCAACCTCTGATTGTTTACATTCCAGCTTCCTGACTGGACCATTCACCATATATGGGGGGTTCATCTACAGATCTGGTTACTCTGGTCAATGTTAAGAAAATGGGCATCTTTTATCATTAAAAAATCATTTTTAATTATACAGGATATTTTTACAGGATATTCTTAAAGGGGCAAAAATGTTTCAGGCATGTTGTTTGTTTTATTTTTTCTGAAAAGGGACTTTTTTTGCAACAATATCCTTAGCATTTTTAGCAAAACATAAAATCACCATAACTTTCATTGTTTATTTTGTTTGTTTTTTTTGGCAATTTTGGTTCTGATTTTGTTTTCTATACCGCTATTAAATGTTGTATTAAATGGACTGGTATGAAATACACTTAAAACACATAATATTTTTTCTCTTCCATTACACTCAAAACGGAAAATGGAGAGAAATTTGACTTGTGTTTAGATTAAAACCGCATTTAAGGTGAGAGACAGCGGTCAGCCGACGCCTGAAGAGTCTCCTCTCTGCACCAGCTGCGTCCTAAAGCCTCAGCAGATAAAAACAGGTATTTCAAGAAAAGGTCACATTTTTACTATAGGAGAAAGTGTCAGTGATGTGTCAGCGTTAGAGGACACCGAGGTTAGTAAGAAAAGATTTAATTTAATGTCATATGTTCATTTAGCCACATTAATACCCTTTTCAGGCTGAAGGTATTTTGACAAACTACTTAGAATGCACACTCAGATAGGTAAAATGGCAGAATACAGTGTCTCTGTGTAAAATTAAGGGCTCGGTAAAATGGCTCATTCTATAGCCATTACCTACTCTCTGATACTTACCGTGCAAGTCTGAGCTTTAAGCATTTTCCTTTATAACTCCCCTCCTCCCTCGTTCACAGCTTAATGAAAGTGACCAGGCGGAATATGAATGTCCTCAGGTTTGAGACTCATTTGGCCTGGACGTGTACCTTCTTTATTGTTGGAGATTTGAGCTCAGCTCCACAGCAAGCAGGATCACGACATGAGAACATTAGCAAGCGTGGCCATAAGCTCGGCCCCCGCTACTCCGAGAGCAGACCCAGCTCTAGCTACTGTGCTAAGAAATGAAAAAAAAAAAGGAAAAAGAAATCTAATAGCTTGAAGAAGAATCCCTTAGGGAGAACAGGACTCAGTGAGAGAGCCTAGCCCTGCTTTATCCCCGGGCCACCAGTCAAAGCAGGCAGTCCAGGTGCAGCGGGGTTCGAAACCGCATCAGTAGCCCATGAGACCTTGGAGTGGTGAAGGAGAAATGAAACGAATTAGAAATGAGGCACACCGCATGGTGCTCATCACACATGACAAGGTCTCACTTTGTTTGCTGCTGTACTGTTCCATGTCTATAAATTAGTGGAGGTCCATCCTGCAGCATCCTCGTTGAGCGATTTGCAAGGGACCTGAGATCTACGATGGGGAGAGGTCGTCGCTGAGCTCTCTAGAATTATCCGTGCTCCCGCATTAGCTCAAAATAACAGTTGCAATTATTTTTATGATCTTCAAATAAAACCTGATAAGCAGATTGTGTTTAACAAAATGGCATGTTTCGTCATGGCTGTACTGAAAACACTGGTAAATGTTTATGATCGGTCAGGGAGGAAAAAAAATGAGTGTAACTCTTCAGGTTTCCGCAAATTTTCTTGTCTTTTGTCAATATGCCGTCGATTTTTTTTGTTGAATTTCTTATTTATACTGAAAAGTTAGGTTTCCATATCACCTGGATCTTCCCGGATCTTTGGCGAGTTTAAGAAGCAGTGTTCATTTTTGAGATCAGTAGCATCTTCCTTACTGTTCTCCTATGAGTAGCTTAATTACGGCAGAACCATAAACACTGACATTAGCAAAAAAAAAACACAGAGGCCTACTGTTTCATGATTGTCACTCCATAGTTGATTCTGAGATTATGTGGTATTGTACAAGTTATTCTTGTCATTTCAGTGTTGTACAGTCACTCCAACTGAAGACTAACAGTTATATTACATTTTCTGCCCAATCGAGTATCGCTGTGTGGTTAATACACTGTCGTGTACATCAACGACAATTCAAAGGTCGTCAGAGACGTCTTTATCTGTGGCCCGGATTAGTTACCCTCACAAACCTCTGTCATAAGCAGCAGAGTCTAATGATGGCAACCGAAGTCTGTGTCTTTTCGTGTGCGTATCTTTCACATCTGTTGATTTGAATGTCCAATTTAAAATGACCCCCGTAAAGAAGACCTATGAATGTACCGAAGAAGGATACAAAAAAAGTATGAGTTTTTTAGGTAATTCTTTTAATCAGACATGCTTCATTACGGGGACTAGGGTCATGTTTTATGCCATAACAATGATGGAATACAGGTAGTTTAACAGGTTTTATTACTGTGCCACCGAAAGGCAGGGCAGTGAAGTCATGCAGATTCTATGGATTCAGCTGCATTTTACACACTGGCTAACCGCCCCTCCACCCAGCCTTTAGACTATATTGCTATGCCAAAGCAGTTTCTCTGTTTATTTTAACCCATCTATTGTTTATGTGCATTTTTGTTCAGGGGCCGGGTTTCATTTTAGCATGCTGAAGATCATTATTAAATTTTAGACTTACAAGCGCATATTTGAAAAAGTCAGGAGTGTTGGAATTAGTTACTTTGTTATCCACACAAATTATGTTGCGTTTTGCACTTGTTAATGTGCAGCTACGATAAATCCGAGCGCCTACATATTCAGATTTTTTTTCTGTTTAGCTTACAAGGCTACTTGGACGACACGGGGTGTAATTGGATGTTGTTGTTATTTACATGTGGGAAGTGGCATGGGGGTTACGGCACTAAGCTGGTGACTAGGCACTGCCAGGCGGAAATCCCACAAGACACCCGGCTGTCGTATGTCTGACAAATTAAGCTCGACGGCACCTATAACTATGCAAATTGTGGCGGGCAACATCTGACATAAAAAAAATATAAAAACGTAATGTTGAATGTAACACCCATGATAGGTCAAGCCAAGTGGGTAATGGGAAATAAAGCGTTTGAGGACATGGATTTGTAACCTGAAGGTTATGTGTTTAAGCTCCATGAGGAATCTCTGAGCAAACCTGAACAGCTCCTGCTTCGTAAATAGGGTGTCAAACTGGATTAAAGGATCACATGAATGAAAGGTAGGGGGCTGCAACAACCTTGTAGATCAATTTTTATTGTACTCCCCACTCACACCAGCTGAAATGTAGGCTTCAATTCAACACACATTAAGCATGTTTGTCCCAAAAAAAAAATCAGCTGGACATAAGAATTCCTTAACGATACAATATTATACGGAATCACCTTTGCTTTGGAATGGAAAAAATATCAAATTTGGATCAATGTACAGTATGATCTAGCCTCTGACCCAATTGTCTATTAATTGCCTCATTTTTCTAAGTGCAATATTACTACATCCCACCTCACTAGCTTTACCATCCAATGTCAGGTTTAATTTACGTTCACATTTGTTTATTTGGCTGTCAAAATCGACATACAGGTGAGGTAGATAATATTTAACTTCCTCAGAGAATAGATAAATATCACGTAAAGGGTTTGAATGTATCTTTCTTAATTTGGAGCTGTCCGTGTCCTGCACCGTATGTAAATATATTTAAACTTAATAAACACTGCAGTGGCACGTTGTAAAAGCTGAGGGCATGTCTACTATCAGAATACGCTGCATGTGTAATGAAAAGCTATCAGAATACGCTGCATGTGTAATGAGTGAAAGCAACGTATCAAAATATTCAACCTCTGAGCCACTATGATTCCGGATTTGCAGTTTCCCAATTTGAGCATTGTAATTAGTTCAAATACTTCAATTAATCTTGGGCAATGCTGTAATTGGAATATACCTCTTGATTAAGAAAAAATGCCAGATCGCTATCGAGGAACAGTAACTGTTTGATTTTAAAATTTCCACGGGGTAATTCATGTATAATTGTAACATATTAATTTAATCATGTTAACAAGCCAGTTAATAACGTGACCTGATTGTCATTTAGACCTAATTCAATGTCTGCCACAGAGCCATTTAGTGGGTTATTATATCCGTGAAATGATTATATTGTGACTGCCTAGTTTGTCCTTTTGATTGTGGGCTTTTCATGTGCTGAATGACAGATAGAGGGATGCATTCTTAGTTATGTTCACTGTCAGCAAGGAACAGGCTGCAATATGGACTTATAAAACAAAATTCCGAAAGGTACGTATTCCAGAAGCCCTCTGCAGTTGTAACAGGGATAAAGTCACTCCGATGGGGCATTGCTGTTGTACCTTTGGGTCTTGCTTCAACCAAGACATCCAGCTACATTTAGGGTCTGCATACAACTGCACCCAAAGCTAGATTCAAAATTATTTCTAAGGTGATAAAAGTACGTAAGAGAAATGGGTCATCTTTTCAGTAACACAGTTAGTCTCACTGGAGCCATCTTGAGAATCACCCCATGGGGGTGGCCAATCGAGTCGGTATGTCTACAGCCTTACAGGCTCATCTTTTCTTTAACACAAGTGGCCTCACATCTCCCAGGTTAGTGATTTTATTTCTGCCATGGGCGTGTGTGCGGTGTGTTTCCCAGGGGTTTCCTGCAGCTGTTTCATTTCCCTTCTACGGCCCAAAGTTATGACCTGTAGTGGATTGGTGTCCCTCAATTACCCATCGAAACATACTGGCCACCCATGTACAGTGTCCCACGCCTCACACGCTTTGCTTAAGGATATTCACTGTGAACCTTGAAATAATAGACAGGGAGGATAAATAATGACATGACAGTTTGTTTTCTTATTAAAACGGAAGCAGTTGATTGTTGAGTGGTCTGAGTATCACTGCGATATAACTTTAATATCAAAGGAGATGCATCAGCACCAGACCATGATCAACATGCTGAATCGTTCCATCCCTTAAATCTTCCTAAAAATGGTTTTACGCAATAAAGGTGTGGGGGATAAGAGAATGTTCCTTTTTTTCTTCCTTTATGATCGGCATTAAAACTCGGAGGTTCTATATTACATTGAACATCTGTTCTCTGGCTTTTACAGCCCCAGTATGGCCCTGTAATAGACAGCCATACCACTGCTGACCTTGTTAATTAAACGGGAGAATTTGAAGGGAACAAAAAGTGTTGGATAACGTTAGCGTAGGAAGGTCTGGAGGAAGGCTATGCTTACATTGATACAAAGAGCAAAGGAAGCACAAAGTTGTATTGCAACTAATTCAAATGTGATCATCATCATTCATCATCATTCACTTTCGGCTGCTCCCATCAGGGGGCGCCACAGCCGATCAACCTTCTCCATCTCCTGCTGTCCTCCGCATCTCGCTCTGTCACACCAACCACCTTCATGTCCTCTCTCACCACCGCCATAAACCTCCTCTTTGGCCTTTCTCTTCTCCTCAAACTAATTCAAATGTGATAATTACTATAATAACCAATAATATTAAAAAGCACAATTAAAAGCTGACAAATAGTAGCTCAATTTCCATGACAGCGCCTGCCAGGAATCCACAAAGAAAGGAGCTCAACACGACACGCTGTTATGCGTTTAGCGGCCGCCGTACCGAGTCTGAGCCCTCTGATGGCCGCAGACCACTGATGCCTGTGCCCTCCGACACACGCAGAGCGGCTGGAAGTGGCGTACGCTGCAGCTCATAAGCCAGATGAAGGGGAAATACAAAGGTGCTTTTTCACGACGCTAAATTTAGCATTCATTAGCCGTCTCGTCGAGGTGGGTTTTTTTTTTTACTGTTATTAAGTAAAAATCATAAAGCTATTCTCTCAAGGCAAATCTAATTCCGCTTCCTGCGGTAGTTACATTGGCAAAGGGAAGGGAGGTTGTGGGGTGTAATGAATATTAATGAATGAATATATTAAACACTCAGAAAGGTGCCTCCCACATGTGGGGACAGATGATCTGCGGTTTGTCCCGCTGGAGAAAACCCTTTTTTTTTTTTTCTCGTGTGAAGGCCAAAAGAGAAATCGCTTAAAAAGGCCGTGTGTAAGTGAATTTCTCACCTATCGTACTTTGAAGCTGCATATTAAAAGTGTTTAAAGCTTAAGCAAAAGGGCACATTGTGGCTTATTTCCTCTCTCCTGCTTAAACTAGTTCGTAACGGAAAGATGTCGCTATCATTGCCGGCTAATTTTATTTGTGATGAAAGTTTAGGCAAAAAAAAAAAATAATAATATGAACAGAGTCAGGTACATTTGTAGACATCTGGCAGTTATAGACACCATTTAACTGTTTAACTGCTATGATTTGATTTTATAACTTTTTGTCTGTGCCACAGGTCACAGTTATATTATATGTCATTTGCCACGATTCTGGTGTCCTCAGAACCTGCGTCTGGTGTCGTCACCGTCACCGGAGCATCGATCGACTTGACATATTGCTGTGCATGCGTGCAGGGCAGGTGGTATGGGGTTAATTGCTCTGTTTCACATAACCCAGTGCCACCCAGGTTACCCTCTGCTAAAAACCTGCTGGGTGACAGGAGGCCGTATGCATACATCTGAAAGTGCAAAATGCATGCGGTACCTTCAACCCGTCTAAGCCACTGATGATGCGCTAAACTCCAGATGCACTGAAAGACAACAATGACTATTAGTTTTTAATTTTCCCTGATGTTTTCCGATGTTTCTGCAAAGCATCATGGGACATGGCATCTCACCGAGCTGCAGGTGAAATCGGGTGTTTGGCACACAGGGAGCACAATTTACCGTGAGCGGTTTTAACGGCCTCAGCAAAAACTACGTTTCATGAACAAGATACAAACAAGGCCTTTCATAATATTTCAAGATAAACGCCTCACTTTCTTGGGAAATTAAGCCTGGATTTTGTGCAGGCTTTGCAGAATTTTATAAACCAAATTATGGAGCAATTTGCCGTGTCTTTGATGTGGTAAATATGAAATCTGGCTGGAGAATATGCAGAACACACAATATCCAGGTTCCCGTGACTGAAAACTGGGGAACGAGACTCCACTGTCAGGCCTTCCTGTACGAAACTGCTTAGTCCGACATCTGAGGCATCTTCATCTGTGTCAATTACACCACTGTGAATAAGAAAATGATGAGTGTTCTAAAATATGCCGTGAGACACCTCTGATGAGAATGGACAGCTACATTAAGGTCAAAAGTGATGTGTACCTTGGGGGACGGTTTAATAAAGTAAAATATTAAGACCATAAATCAGTAATTATTATTACCAAAAAACTAATCAAGTAACCTTTATTGATAAATATGAACAAAAAAATGAAAACTTCAATAAATCGACATTGTTCATTTCAAGCGGCCATCGTAAAACTTCAAACTTAATTTCAAGCATAACCAGCTGTATTTGTATTGGATACAAATACGACTTTATATGCTGTTGCAACAAACTGAGGTAGTGAACATATTAAAAAACAAACATTTTCACAACTTTGAGGTTACTTGATTTTATCAGAGTCGTACTGTTTTCTTGAGATCAATGTTTTTATACAGGAAGACTATTTATTATAGTGCAATGGCTTTGCAAATATTTTATCGGAGTTGATCAAACTATGATGAAACTCTTTGGGAGATGCATAAATGGCCCATTCAATCAATATTGTCCGTGAATGCTATATACTGTAATATGCCAAATGGTCATTTAAGCCCGTCTTGGTGTTGTGCCTCTGAATTCTTCAGTATGGAAGTCGGAAGGTGGCAGTTGTTTGGAATTTAATTGGAGGGTGCGGGAGACAATGAAGATTATCAATCATTCTGTCTCAGCTATGAGGTTATTTGTGGTTTAGATGGGAATCTGTAATAATGATGGTTCACTCCTTTTTACCATAGAGGCTTTGCCGGCAAATTTAGTTCACGGTGATGCAGAGTTTCAGGGTGGGAGTTAACTGGCAGAGGCAAACAAAAAACTGTTGTCAAATCTCTGGAGAGCCGAATGCTGCCTGCTTGAGGTTCTGCTTTCTTTTCTCCTGCTTGGAATTTTATTTATTTTTTATCTTTGCTTTCGCCCCTTGGGGGTGCTAAATGTGATCTGCTTCCTCCAAACAGAGATTCTTCCACGTATTTTTGCGTTTGCATCAATTAACGGTATGGCATCATGTCAGAAGCTTGCTTTGACGGAACCAGTCCCTCTGATCAGCCCCTTAAACAAACAACTGCCTTGTAGTCTCAGCTGATTTAAAATGCCCAAATGAGAGAATAGCTGCCCCTTCCTGACATTTCACATAGAAACGCTAAAGGAAGGTAATCACCGATTCCTCCCAGAGCAGACTCTGCAACATTCAGTTACTCGAACAGAAACGGCACAGCCAGCACAGGTGCCAAAATGTTAAAAAGAAAACAAGAAGCTAGCAAAGAAAACAAAAATGCTCGAGGATAACAAATGTTCGTCTATCAAATATCTATACCGCAACAAATCTGAGTTTGTAGTACGCATGCTTTGTGGCAAGGGGAATAAATATGTAATTGTGAGTCGAAGTCTTCTAAATTTAGAACTTTTATATTTTTTAAACAGTGTTACATAAAAAAGGCCAGAACCTTTTGTGCTGTTTACTAATTTGTGTATTGATGCTCTCTTGTAGATGAATAACCCTCTTGGATGCCCAGAGAACCTTTACATTTCAACCGCTGTGCGGTGACCGGTACTTCCCTACAAACTAATGTCACAGTTAGGCCTTAGTTCTCTTGACGGTCCTGGATATGAGGTGGAGTACCGAGGCCTCTGGGACCTCTGCATTACAACCTACAGCGAGAGTGAAGAGGGGCGCCTGGGGTGGATCGTCAGCTTTGAGGGGGCTTCCCGTGATGAGAGCTGACGTTTTGGTGCATTTTGGCGGAGGTGTTGCATGAGGTAATGCACCAAAGCACTGAAACAGCTAGAGGGAGTTAGAGGAACTAAGCCAGCTTGCTGAAATGGACGGGAATATCGAGACAAGATGTTGTGGGCCAACACATGGAAATTTTAAGTTTTTTTTGCTTCTTTTTGCTACATTTAAGGTCGAGTCAAAGCCACTTTACAGGGACAGTTATTGAAAATCAAAATTTAGTCACATTTAAATGATTGTGAAACATCTATTTACAGTATATGAAAAATCTTGAACAGTAGGCTGCTTTTTTAACTGCCGTTTTTATTTGATTATTATAACGAGAGCCGTAAACAAATTTAAATAAAAACGTGAATGATTCTAGTTCAGCATTGTTATGCAAAAATATTTTTTTAATACCAACCTCAGATAAAATAATTATGGCAATATTTCATGGGAAATATATGAATATAGTGAGTGGCTTTATTTCAGATGGAGCATGTGTAATTTTTTGTCCTTGAGGCACAGATGACAAATTTTGCATAACAGATTACCATGTCATTACACTGCAAATTGAGCATCGCCTCTGAAATATTATAGGACAATTTTACAGTTGAAAAAACAGAACCTTTTCCAAAGGATTCTGTCCCTGTAATCCTAATCATGTTCCTCCATTACCCAGAGGCATTTTAGCACAGAAAACAAAAACTGGATTACTTGTGCTATTATTGTTTTTGTTTTTTTGTTTTTTTTTTTGGGGGGGGGCTTCTGTCATGGTAGTTGTACGTTTGCTACTAACTTACACATTAAGATAAGAAAAATAAGAACATCATAAAATAATCTTCTTTTTTTTGTGAGTGGTGTGGAGATGCTGTAATGTAGAATTCAGAGCCTAAACAAGCTCTAAAAACCTTGTAAATAAAGACGCCATTAAAAATGTACATTCTACAGACAATACTCTCCTAGAAATAAATGTGTGCACAAAAATGAATATGCAGAAAAATCAAGTTCATAATGAGGTGTTTCCTTTATGAGTTCCGATCGTTCAGTGAATCATTTGTTATATTCCTGAGTTATTAATCGCCCATTCGATTTGAAATGGCTCTAAGGTTGTTTTATGAATATTAACGACTTGCTCGTTCACAAGGGTACTTATTGAGATATTGTAAGTTAATGATCAGACACGGATGATGGGTCACAGCCTTTCATAAACAGTGATCCAGGGCCAGCTTACCAAGGTACGAGCAGGAGAGATGTGGGGGCTGTGCTGGGCCGGGATGGGACAGGACGGGACTACGGCACTCAGCTTTCATCGAGTGCTGGGGAGTTAGCTCTAAAGCAGGGCCTGTACAATACCTCTAGGCAAAGATCCTTGGTTTCATCAAAGATCTCATAAACAGATGTTCGAGAGGAAATGCGCTCTGCCGGTAATTAGAACGAGATGATGGTTAGCGAATGCCTTTTATCAAAAAACCAGACATGCGATTAACAGCGGGAGAATGCCGTCAAAACGTTTGGTCTGTTTCATTTCTCTCAGCAATAATACAAATACTGATGAGACCATTGATTCACAGAGATGGTCTTTGTCAACGTCCGTTATGAGAACGCTGAGTAACTGTACAGTCACCCTCCGATGTGCGATCATCCGACATACAGTACACTCAGACTCAACATCATCCTTAAAAACCAGACAGGTTATTTATGCAAATTATATGATTAATACATTTGGCAGAGTAAAATCAATGAGAATTATATCTTCTAAAAATATGAAATATAAACAACATATATTTTGAAAGCACACAAAGCCAACAGGATCAGCTTTGCTTTATTCCAGCGAGGTTGTTTTGCAGAAATTCATGGATGGAATATATTTAGACTGAACAGTCTCTGATGTAAATGACATCTGTCTCCTCTTCCCTCTTAGATATAACAAAGGAAACCTCAAGGGAAGATCCCTTTCCATGCTGTTGATAATGGCGGGAGACAGCGAGGTAGGCTGAGGAAAACAACAGATTTCACAGCAGCTTTTTTCGTGCAGTGATTCAACATTTTAGATTCAAAACAAATGTGAATGAACGTCATTTTAAGTTCCAGCTTCCAGTGCGTAATGACAGAAAATGACCCATCTCTGGGCTGTCGAAGAGGAAAATCCTGAGCGCTCACCAACTCCTACAATGGCCTCGTTCCCCTTTTTTTTTCTTTTTTTTTTAAATTAAACCTTTATTTCAGAGGATGGTGGAAATTATTCTATATTAAGATTAAATGCAAAACCTTATCCGATCAGATTTCGGATTTTAGATGAACAATGCAGTTTGCCACCAAATTTCAGTAATAACAGCAATGAACGAGTCACAGATATAATTTGAATGACAGGTATCTCTGAATTATTAGCTGATGAACGACATGACTAATGTGTATGTGGTTAACCAAAGCGTAGTTTCTAAGTTGTATAAGTAAACACTTGTTTACTGAACAAATCATGCTTTAATTTCTCAGCAGATATAAGACAAGAAATTATTAATATCTTATTCATGCTTCAAATATTCTGAAAAAGTATTAGTGGGGTGATAACCCTAGAGTTTGCTCTTTTCCGTCGCTCTTGAATCTGCATTGTCCTACTGCAGATTTATTCCACTATTTAATAAAATAATTCAGGAAAAATAGTGTGGCAAGCTTTTTTTTTATACTACAAATGTAGAGATTGTTATAACGACAGTCTACTCACTGGGTGTTTTGTGATTTTTTACATGGCTCCTTTTCATACATGGCTGTCTCCTCATTATACCCGTACAAGGCAATATTGGGAATACGTTCAGGATCCTTTACAGCCAGCATCCTGATGCCATTAGCCACACAGTGGAATGACTGCTGCCCAGCCTCGCATTTGTGTACACATTGCAGTCCAACGCAACTGGACGAATATTGGAAAATTGCTGTTTCTGTCAATATCCCTGGATCTCGGGCGAAGCGGTGATTTACATATGACTTGCCAGTTTTAAAATGATCTTCCTTACTGAGCATCCTTATGCAGTGCAGTGCAGTACGTGGGGTTCAGCTCAGTGGCCAAGTCTGCCGTACTCCAGCCCCGTTTGCGTGTACAATATGTGATACGGGTAACTTGAGACGAGAAGGTCGTAAACGGCAAGCGAGTGAGTAAAGTTGGCTCTTTCACTACCGCTGCAGCACTAGTCTGCTTTCTGCTTGATGGTTCTCCAAGTGGACATTTACTAGGCTGAAATTTTAATTTTGTAGGCTCATCTCGTTAGGTTTTTGGCACATTTCCCTCGCAATTACCCATGTAAAGCAGATTTAAGCCCCCCCCCACCCCCACAGATGCATGATAGTTCCTAAAATGGCTCAGAGTGTCGGCGGTTTATTCTTCAGCCTTAAGAACGGCTCCCGCGTGGTCCCCGCCAGATGAACAAGACACCCCAAAAAATCGGTCCCGTTCTAAGACCCAGGTATCCCTGCTTATCAGCTTGAGCCGGAACCTCCCGCTAGGCCCAGCCAGCTGTGTGCAAAGCCCCTGGAGTGGAGAGACGCCAAGTGGCATAAATCCGGGATTGCCAACTCAACAGTGACCCCTGTTGCTGGGCTGGCTGGCAGGAAGCGGTTCAACTCCATTTCTCAAATCAGGATGTCAAGAGCCATAACACAGCATCAAGACAAAACAGTAAACATGTGTATCTGTGTCAAGGAGGTGCTGATGAACCTAATCTTTCTGGCAACAGCGTCTGAACTATGACATTTGTGTAGATTAATCCTTTCCTATTATTATAAGCCAGAATTCTGAGAACCGGTATGCTTGCTAATACATTGACCTACATCAACGTCTCATTTTGCTTGTCATTATCCATGCCAGAATTATACAACAATGTAATACCTTCTTAATATTTGTAGTCCTGGAAAACTGTTCACGGAGCATTGTTGAATGGAATGCACTGTAGTTCCTGAATTAAAAATATTGTAGCTCTGGAGTTAAAGAAGTTTTCTTAAAGGGGTGTTTTTTAGAAGATGTATCATTTCTGATGTTTCTGATCCAGAAGGCTCTGGTCTTCATTGAAGGCAACATAAATCGATGTGTTTCATCCTGTCACCATGTCAAAACACAAGCTTGCTGGAGCAGACAGGGCTGAAGATTGAAGATGTGCAGTCATCGCCTATTCATACTGGGAATGGGAAGATGGAAGTGAAGTTAGCCCAGCGAAGGTCACCAAACACCTGCACAGACAGCTGGACTGTTTCTCAGTTTTCATCCATCCCACAGCCTAAGGGCACCAATCTATGTTTCTGCCTGTGGGTGTCCAAAAGGCCAGTTTTATCGCAACGAAAAAAGTTTGTGTGCGGGGCAGGGGGGTTTCATTTTGTGCATTTTATTACTTACATAGTGATGTCCGGCTGCTGTGTTTGCATGTTAAGTATGAGATTTCCCCATGGGTCCTTGCACCCCAGAGCCCGCGCTAAATTAGCACCTATGCTACAGCTGGTTTCACGTCCAGGATTGATGTTGTTATTCTGATGGCTTTCATTCAGACCCCCCCTACCCCATTTTCAGCTGCCATTAAGCAAATGTGCAACTTGGCACAGGAAGTATGTTAAAAATATTAATTGTCATCTGGAGGTGGGAGGGTCTCAGGGATCAGTAAAGCAACTGAAAACAAAATATCGCAGTAAAATAGGAATTGGATTTTGTGACATTGTATGGAACTGCATCCCGTCCAGAGTGTGCCCTAGATGTGTACAAAATACTGCCAGGCCTAGGGCTTAGGGGATGGATGGATGGATGGATGGATGGATGGATGGATGGATGGATGGATTCTAATGGTTTCCTAAAATTTGTCCAATCACCTATTTCACCACTCATGCAGTATGAGGTCACTGGGGGTAAAATAAAATGAATTTGTAAAATATATACATATTAAATGCACAAAGCTGATGTAATGCATTTTTTATTGAAACAGTCATTTTGCAATATCGCTGAAACTGTTAAGGATGCAAAGTATAATAATATAGTATTATTAAAAGGTAGAAGATTCCAGAAGCTTACTTTCACCTTCTGTCATACTTTGTCATGCTGGTTCATTTTACGAAGTCCCTTTTGCTATTTTCATGTGATGAAAAATGTGCTCTGACACATGAATACAGTGAGATGTGATTTAGGGCACTTCTATCCCTGTGATTTAGGACACTACTATCCCTGTGATTTAGGACACTTCTATCCCTGTGATTTAGGGCACTTCTATCCCTGTGATTTAGGACACTTCTATC
>JAACJT020000028.1:15996425-16008801 GCA_009936485.2 Gymnarchus niloticus | reverse complement strand
TTAGGACACTTCTATCCCTGTGATTTAGGACACTACTATCCCTGTGATTTAGGGCACTTCTATCCCTGTGATTTAGGGCACTTCTATCCCTGTAATTTAGAGCACTTCTATCCCTTCTATCAGAAGTCCTTGTCTCTGAGCACTCTGAATCTGGAATAGTTACCACTCTAATCAAACAGGGATATCGATATGAGAATATAGGTACGGCCTTTTAATTGTAAGCCAAACACTCATCATCCTTTGAGGTTCTAAGCTTTGTATATCTAATACAGGCAGCACACAGGCTTGACTTTAAATCGAATTTAATAACATAAAGAACGGGGAGTAACCCCCAATTGGGAGGGGAGACTCCTTGGATATGTTGCTCAAGGTTTCAAGTGGGGGTGGGAGAGCGAGCTAGAGAACAGCTTGGTAGCCTCCCTGTGGGACAACAACGCCGGCGATCTGCAGCTGGCACAGAGGATTGTCGCCTCCATATATTCACATATTTAATTACAAAAAGGTCCCCTTATAGACGACACTTTCACAGTCACTGTCACTTGATTCTGTCTTGGGATTTTTAGAGATTTTTCCATAAAGATCTGTGGCCTAGAAGAGCAGATGAAAAAACTGCATGCCTTTCTAACAGAAAGCGTATTCACCACATAGCAGCAGAACCCGTCACGCTGACTGGGATTTAACAGAGAACATTATAGATTTGGGTGTATTCAAGAAAGTGGGTTTAACAGATCCTATAGTTAAACCTGAATTCTAACTGGAGAAAACAAAAAAAATCTGACTTCAGGATTTGCCAAGTCATCAAATCTGCCTGAATTTCTTCAGTCATAACTCAGGTTTGACTATTTGTTATGTTAAGCCCAGGTTCTGAAATACCCCCATAAAATTTAAATATACACTGTTATATAGTTTTTCAGACTCAGACCCAAACTATGGAAAACTCATAAAATGTGCATCACAATCATCAGTAAACAAATTCTGTTAACAGCATTACATATTTAGAAATATGAAAACATTTATTATTTCTTATGGTTGTGATTATGGGTAAGTTTTCTGTAGTAAATTCATTCAGAATAAGATGGAGGTGGTTGTGTTTCTGAGGGTCTTCTTCCTGCTATATTAAATAAACATCTTCATGTAGTGCCATTTAATATGAGGAGAGCGAGGAGGGCTGACACGTCACCTCCTGAATTAGAATGGGGTGACAGAAAGGAACAAAAGTGCTGATTATTACACATAAAAGATTATTATGACATAAGAAGGAAGTTAAAATTGTGTGATGCAAGCCAAATCATCCATATTGTATTTGATGCTACATAATAGAGCATGGCTTATATTGAGTGTTGTTTATTTTTCTATGTATTGTATATACACTGCCGGCCAAAGAAAAAGTCACACACTTCAATCTTTCATTTGACCATCTTTAGCTCTGATTAAGGAGCATTCGTCATCACATTGTCTGGACGAGCTTCTGTAATGTCTCAACATTTTTTTCATCCTAGATTTGCATTAATTTTTCACCGAATCTTGTATTGTCAACAGGAGAGTTGAAACACTCCATAAAGTCTTCTCTACCGCATCCCAAAGACATTCAATGGGGTTAAGGTCAGGACTCTGTGGAGGCCAGTTCATGTGTGAAAATGATTCTTCATGCTCCCTGAACCACTCTTTCACAATTTGAGCCCAAAGAATCTTAGCATTTTTGTCCTTGAATACACCGGTGTTGTCAGGGAAGAAAAAATCCATTGATGGGATAACCTGGTCATTCAGGAGATTCAGGTACTCAGCTGATTTCATTTTATAACTTTGCTGAGCCAAGACCAGACCGTTGGCTCTTAAGTACTATATTTGCTTATTTAAATTGAAATGGTGACTTTTTTTTTTGGCCAGGCAGTGTATATTGCCTCAGTGATTAGAAGATGGATGGATGGATGGATGGATGGATGGATGGATAACACTTTAATACTACACATAATACAAGAGTGAACGTGTTATAAGATGGAACAGAGCATGTCAAATACATACCTCAACGGTGAAATTTAATTCGCAATTCTTATTATTAGAAAAACTGCTATTTTATATTGCGGTAAATTTTCATTGAATCGAATTTGCGCTGCAACATAAATCCCATACCTACTTACGTTTCTGTCCCAAACAGCTGTTTATTTTTCGCCTCGGCAGTTTCATGTTTTGTGTTTTACAAATCTCATACATGATCGCGATTGTTTTCGTCTAAATATAATGATTATTATTATTATTCGGAAGCCGTCCTCCAGTTTACCGCACTTGGGAATTGCATGTTGTTGCTAGATGTTACCATCCGCACTTCCAGAGTGACTGACACAGTATAGGACTGCTGTAGGTTTAATTACTCTAACACAGGAGGGACACGTTTTAACCCATTCATATTTAGCTGAATTTATACAGAAAGACTAACCAGTTATAGTTTGTTGTTCATTAATTTATACCAGAGAAAACAGATGCTATTTGTTACCACACTGATGTGTTGTGACAGTGCATTATGCAAAAATGAAAAATCAATTATTAAGGAGCTTTTAATAATTAACGGTTTATAATTTATTTATTGTGTAGTCTCGTGTGAAAGCAGTTTATGGCAATTCTTCATTTAAAAATAATAAAGCAAAATGTAATCTGATATCTTTACCGTGCTCAAACACTCCAAGGTTGGTGAATTACAGTGTGGTTATTATGGGATGAGTTAAGAAGGAGACAAAAAGGCAGATGATACAAATGATGAACAAGCATGTCTGTGCCTTTTATTTCAAACAAAAACGCATATTTTAGGAAAAAGGTCTTTAATTCCGCATGCGTGGTTTCCAGATAAAACTGTACAAATGATGCAAGGTCACATTATTCCCTGTCTGAAACTGTGTTGCAGTTTGCGGAGCAGAACTGTAAGAGAGCTGCACACAGCGCATTAGAGGCAGAATTGCAGCTTCTATTTGGCTCTTTACTTAAACTCCACGTCGGCGCAGTCTGCAGGATCGTGGCCTTACTGCACAGCTGTTTGCTTTTCCCACACTGACACGCAGCTGTTTTTATCTCCCGGAGCTTTGAAATCATGACATTGCTTTTCATCACTTCTAAACAAACAAAGAGAGTCTCAGAAACTCCAGATGCCTGGTGTTATGGGGAGAACTGGACTCTTTGACTTTTATTTATGGTAAAGTAGCTGAGAATATCTTCAACACTCAACCTGGCAGTATAATTATGTCTTTCTTACTGTCCCGCTGAATATTTATTTAGTTTTTCTGTTATTATTCTGCCGCAGTTCAAAATTCCCTTGAGATGAACTTGTTCTCTGTTAAAATGCAAATGCAAGCAATACACACACAGGAACATAACAGATTACAGCTATTATGGGTAGCATCACGTTGCTCAGTGAACACTGTTATCCAGACTGACACATAATTCTACACACCTGAATATTTCACTAGAATGGCGCAGGTTAATTGTTCGAAATCAGCACTCTTTCTGGGATTTGGATTGGCCCTTTGCAAGTTTACACATTCTTAACCACGGAATTGCCTCCTTCCTCTTCATCCCTTTAGCCGCAGGAGGGAACGACATTGTTTACAAACATGTAAAAAAAAAAAATCTGGTATTGTTCTGTTTCTGGCACTCCCCATGCAGAATGAGAATCTGTTAGCTCATTTTTGATGATCACACGTAATAATTTTCGACAGACGTATGGCATGTCACTACATTCCAGATGTTATTGTTTTAAGACAATATTTACTTTGTGCCGCAATAAAGTGTATGTTTAATAGCTACAAAATGTTTTTTCTCAAGCTGCGCCACCGTAATGTTTGTCATTGTCATCGACATGTTTTCAACCCCACTATGCGATTTTACCGATGTCAGAAACCATCAATGGCCTTACCACATTCAGGCAAAAACCGAAACTAAAATGAAACATTTACCCTTACTTAGAGTTTCACTGTATAATAAAATATTCATGAGAATGTGAAAAGGTAGGAAGGATACAGGGCCTCCTATTCATTAATGCCATGCAGAAATTAAAGATTGTGGCAGCCTTGGTAAAACGTCACACTCACCACACAAGGATGAGAAGTCACCATATAAAACTCACTCAACGTTCCAGCACCCGCTGCGCGGATAGGTACCTTCAATTAACCGAATGTGCTGGTCTTAACCTGTCAAAAGAGTATCATAAGGGCTTTTATCATCGTGCACACTGGTAGACTGTGGAAAACATCATCTTTAATCATTTTTTTTGGGGGGGAAAAATGTCCCTGCATATTGCGTACTCCCAAGACAGCCATGCTGTTTACTGCAGAATAACAAAGGAAAAAGTAAGTCGAGACTGTGACGTGAAGCAAAGTGAACAAGGTGGCAGAGGACCGGAGCAGGAACATGGTACAGAATGTAAAGTACCCTTGAGTTAGAGAACTTTTCCATCTTCTGTTACCAGCTTAGCCGTGCTGTATGCATGGACCAAAGTTAAATTAGCGGCTGATTTTCACTCACGTACACAGAGGCCCAACACTGATATTTTACACATAAAATGTGTTTAAATAGTTTTAAAAAATATTGACCATAGCATCATGCAGACAATGTTAGCAAGGCAGATTTCATGTTTTTTTTTTACTATTTTCCTTCATAAGGTGCCATATAATCATGGCTCAAGGGGGTGACCATGAGGGCCTGTGCCCCCACGTCCTGGACCCCTCCCCCACCAGCTCCCCCAGATGAGGGTTCGCTGACTGTCTAATGAAATATAAAAGGAAAACATGCTAATGTAAACAAGGTAATGTAGTCAGTAAGCTTCACTTGCAATGTTCAAATAAGAAGGCCAGAAAAAAAGTTATGTTTATGTATGAATTATTAAAAATGACTATTAAAAGAAGTGCACGGCCCCCAACCCCCTCCACATTTATCACACATGGAAGTCTCTAATTCAACATTGTTGTGGGATTTATAATACATGGTAATTACAGATATTAAATGCCCTTTAAACAGGAACAGTGGTAATCATAATTTTCGGGTTTAAACAGGCTTAATGAATCAAATACAATTTTACTTGCTGTGTTCTGACATGCAGTGAATGGGAGAGGGTACATTCGTGTGTAAACAGACATCTTAAAGCATGTCAAAACATCATGACAAGGATTCAGAATGTTCCGTTAAAAGATAATTATTAGTCCAAGACAGCACGGCCCAAACTGGCCGTCCGTCCATAATGGTAGGTTTTCTACCAATTTGTCCCAGAGACCACTGGACAGCACACTTCAGAGAACAGGATTTGGGGCTGCTGATTGGATGGGCAGCTTCAGGATGAGGTGTGTAAAAAGCAGACTTAAGTGCAGTGGGCTGGAGAACCTAGAACAGGAACCAGGACCGGCCCAGAACCATAAAACCTGGTATAGAAATACACTTTTTTGTTTCTGATACAATTAACAGAATTGCTGGAAACGGGATGATCACCAAAAGTCTTGCATTTATCATTTTGTTTTATTGAGGAAAATCCTGATTTCATTGCTGAATGGTTTATTAGAGTAGTCAGTAAGGAACAGAATATTCAATTCAATACAATATAATTGTATTTATATAGCGCCTTTAACACGGAGCATTGTCACAAAGTGCTTTACATAGTCCTGGGCCCAGGGTTACCAGAGAGTAAGCCAAAGACGACAGTGGCAAGGAAAAACTCCCTCAGGATGAAGAAACTTTGAGAGGAGCCAAACTCAAGGGGGAAGCCCATCCTCCTCTGGACAGCACTGGTCAGGACAGGTTCATTAATACAACATGACGAACATCTGCCAGAAAGAACAATCAAATGGACAACAGTGTATTTGGAGGAGGCAGTCAGGTGATCGAGTTGAAGAGCGGGGTTGAATATCACCAGGATTGGGAGCTTGTTGAAGATATGTTGAGTGAAATTACAGGAATCTGAGTGATTAGTGTATACCTCAATACCCGCATGAACCCAATTAGAAAAATCATTAGAAAAATATGCAATGGTATAGAATGTTATATTTAACCCTGAATATCAACTGCCTTGGCATGGCATGTTGCTTAAAAGTTTCAATGATACATATGCAATGTTATATGTAACACTGAATATCAACTGGCTTGACATGGCATGTTGCTTAAAAGATTCAATGGTATACAATTGGTATACAATTCAATGGTATACAATGGTATACAATCCATCCATCCATCCATCCATCCATCCATCCATCCATCCAGTCATCCATCCATCTTGTAACAACTTATCCTGGTCATCCATCCATCCATCCATCCATCCATCTTGTAACCACTTATCCTGGTCATCCATCCATCCATCCATCCATCCATCTGTCTTGTAACCACTTATCCTGGTCATCCATCCATCCAGTCATCCATCCATCCATCTTGTAACCACTTATCCTGGTCATCCATCCATCCATCCATCCATCCATCTTGTAACCTCTTATCCTGGTCATCCATCCATCCATCCATCCATCCAGTCATCCATCCATCCATCTTGTAACCTCTTATCCTGGTCATCCATCCATCCATCCATCCATCCATCCAGTCATCCATCCATCCATCTTGTAACCTCTTATCCTGGTCAAGATCGTTGGAATGTTATTTCATTTACTTTATTATGTCCTTACCTTTATAAATATTTTTCCAAATCACATTCTGTCAATTACGTGAATGCAGAAATGTTTGTGGCTGAATGTTTCAGCTTCTGAGTTTTGCCTGTTTTGCATGTTACTTTGCCTCTGTACTATGCATAACACAGCGTGATACATCCTGCTTCTAGTCATGATAGCTGGGAAAGTTAAAGAGCCTAGGACTGTATAATTTGTTTTCAAAGAGATGCAGTTGATAATGAGTCCCGTAGAGCAGCTCTTGGATTATGCAGACTTACCAGCTGTTTGAGATTTACCACCAGGTGACAAAAAGCTATGAGTCTAACCCTTTCTTATATTATCAAGCATTTCATGAGAAGGCTGAGAATTAAAGTGGAAAGAACTAAGAAATGAAGTCAATGTGATCTCAGGGGAAGAAAGAGAGGGTTTGAGAGAGACTGCTGGTAAAGAGTGAAGTTAACACATGTAATCAAAAAATAAGAGTTTTCAATGGAATACGAGGCCCAGCAGGGTTCCACTGAAGAGAGCAATGAGGAGGAAGAAGAGAAAGGCATTTGAGGGGAACAAATTAAGTGGATATTCCAATAAGTGACTGGGGAGAGAAATGTAGGACAACGTTCAGAACCTTCCAGAAAACCTGTGACAACATCCTGATGCATATCTCATGAAGTCTTAAGAATGAATCAAATTATCAGACGATGTCAGACATGGAAGGAGCTGGAGAGAAGTTTGCTTTGATCAAAGAAGTACTGAGATGTGTGCATAAAGCAAATAAGTCATTCTCTGATCATTACTTCGGTTGTGTTTTGGCAGTCTTTCTCAGTAACCGTAGATATTCACAATGTGTTGGAGTGTGACTTTTATTATGAAATCCGTGTGCAAATTTACACAATCCATGTAATTCTGTAAGTCTAGAATAACTGTATAAATTCATACTACTGGAACATTTCACCCAAGAAGGGCGCTGCAATTTTAGGTACAAAGGAAATGCTGATGTTGCATGGTATTGTAAACTCGTCATTAAGTCCTCATTACCTTTTCAAACTGAAATAAAAATGAAGCTGCACAGTTATGAAAACTGAAATTTTACAAGGCTGGTCGCAATACCTAACCTGTTATATTTTCTTCCAGGTTTTAGCTTCAATTAATAAGGTAAAACAAATTTTTCAGATAGTAAAAAAAATATATAAACCTGTCAGACATATAATGAAAGCTATTTATCAAAGAATAAATTAAGATTTGTATTCAAATGAATATTCATTTAAATCTGTGATCTTTTTCAATCTTTCATTGGAACTAAAAGACTCCTTACTGGAATTTCCAGAGAACCGAAATTTCAATTAGAAAAATAAAAATTCTAATTACAATTCAAAAAGCAAGCTAAAATTCAGTGCTAAACATTCTAGTGAAATGCGTTTAAATAATTTTGTTTGATAGTTATTATGAGTTTAAAGATATGTCATCTCTTTGCTTGGAGGACTCTGCATTTATTTTAATATTTCTAAAGGTTGCCCACGTCTGCTCCAAATTGCAATGTGATTTTTTTTTTTGGGGGGTGGGGGACGGAGTTCAGAAGAAAAGAAAGTAGGAGGAGATTTATACTAAGAGAGATGACACTTTACAGGATTTGTGATTCATGTATATAGATTCTGGGCATTTACTAGTAATGTGCTGATGTCCTTGAAGATTTCAGCATCCGAGCGTTTTTGAGGCAAAAAATATTGGTGGTTTCTTTGGCTGAATTTCTGAGTGTCACAACACAAATTTGTGTTCTTATTGTAAGCAAGTGACGTGATGCTCATTAGGTTCAAATGGAAGACTAATCAGATCTAAAATGAACAGCGTCTTTCCACTGCAGACTCCTCTAAACTGGAAATTGCAGTGTTGCGCTCACTTGTTCAAAAGTAGGGCGGGCCTATGTTATGACACTCATAATTCTACAAAAACAGCTCAAGAATGGCTTTAGAATAACATGCACTGTGCTGAACCAACATAATACACTACTGGAGGTGAAGTCAGGGTAAATCCACAGAGCTGATACAAATAGGATGAAAGTATGCCGCATCCCAGAGATGCCCACCGAGAGACCAGCCTTATTGCTCAAATTACCAGCTATAAAAAAAAAACAATCTGTTAAATTAACTGATGAATAATTCCTCCTGTAAATATGCAGAGTGTATTTAAACAATGTGCTTATGAAACTGCTGCCAGACACTGTGGTGCATTAGACGTCAGGCAGCTTTTTCTGATAAGACATTGCGATAAGCTGATAGTGCCATCTACACCTCAGATTGGAAATGAGGCAGGGGAAGCTGGAGAGCCCGCTCAGACAAAGCAAGTGCGAGAACTCACACAAGAAAGGCTGTTTTTGACACGTCACAAGCCATATCATGATAAGACCAAACGGCCCCACACAGTAACAGGCAGTGTCCAGTTCTGTATTTTGCCAGTGTCTTTTAGCCCAATACGTAAGTATATAGCTAGAAAGAACCAGGAAAAATGCTTGTAATCACTGTGATATCAAATATTCTTCTAACCAGTTGGTTTGATTTCTCTCTCCCTCTCTCTCTTTCTCTGTCTCAAAAAAAAACTGCATCCCTGCTTTGATAAGATCATGTAGGAGCATGATCTTATCTGTGTGTCAATCATGTGCTGTTTTTCAGATTTGTTGTGTCTACCGCCGTACTAATTTTTATGTGTCTGCTTGATGAAGTGTGATATTCTTCACAAAAACGCTGAAATTCTTGATGACTGACATCAGTTGCTAAACGAGGACATCTAGGGGACAAATTATGCATAACAGAACAAAATTACCACGGCACGCTGGCACAAATCCCCTCACCACATCGAAGGCATATAACATCCTACCAGTATAAATTCTAGCATCTGCCAACCTATATTTGTAATTGTATGTAATCAAAGCACTGGCAGTCTACCATCTGTCATTTCTGAAGTAGCATACACAGTCACAGATGACACTTTTGGATCATTTGTCGATAAGATGAGAACAGTCCTGGGTTCGAAACGAAAGATAGGGGTTCATTTGTATCCGCAGTAAATCAGTTCAGATATTCAGTGCTCATGTCTCTTAATGTACTTCTAACACGCCAGTTTCCTTGGTCAACCTACACAAGATATCGCTCACCACCGTAACATACAGCCATTACAGAAGACATTGACTGTGTTCACTTAGTAATGTTTGGCCAAACATTGTCCTTTATGATGGACAGTGTTTCACCTCCATTTTGTTTTAGCCTTATTCTGGATTAAATCTCCAGCTTTCCTAAACTTCTGCCCATATTATAAAATTTACAAAGTCAAATAGTTAAGCATATATAAATGATATCACCATACATATTTCTGTTATATAGTCGTTCACAACAGGGAAACAGAGCCTAACATGTGGGTGTTTTAAAATATACAGCTGAATATTTCATGCTCGTTTGGCAGGAAAACCCTTTATTCGGGCCAAATAGATTACATAAGCAATTATTAGTGGTGGCTGTAAATAACTTCAGATCTAAATTATCGGCACAGTCATTTAGGCAAAAGAAAAACATTATAAATAAATATTTTTTGAAAAGATTGAACGTTTTCAAATGTGAGCCAAGGTCACTGTCATTTTTAATGTCATGAAACAGAATGCATATGTATGTGTGTGTGTGTAGACAGGCTTCAGTTGTGGCTTTTAAGCTGATTGGGTAACTGAACAATGCCAGTGTTTATCATCCATGGATTCAAACAGCACCACTGGTTGTCAGCATTTTGGACATGCGGATCTCACTTCTGTAGCCACTCTGTCTAATTATGTTCAATAATGGAATAACAGAGATCCACAAGTCTTCAAATTTATTAAATATTAAAATGAGAAAAGAGCACTGAGAATTAACATGCACTATGGATGTGTGTATATATTTATATAAAACATTAAAATTCAAAAAGTTTAACAATCTACATTGACAGACACTATCATTATTGTTTACACATAACCATGGAGAGAAAGATATGCTAAAAATCATTACAAAAATACAACTATAGCCCAAAGCTATGCAAAGACGCACTCGCATTGTGTAACACTGCACCCACCAGACCGATGAGGCTACACGCTTCAATCTGCCAAATTATATCTGATGATTTTCATATGAATCCAAGGCCATTGATTACATTGCAATTCACTTTACAAATGTTGTAAATTCTGACTGAGATGACAAATTATTCTACAAATAGAGCAAGATGCGACCTGTCAACGGTGGGTTGTAAGTCATCGATACAGTGGACCATTGCTGCCATAGATAAAAAAGTCTGAGAGGAATATCTGCCTATCACCACTGACTACAGACAGAAAGAGTTTCAGATGCCATTAGATATCATATCGCTACAATTATCCTGTCATAACAAAACACGGAACTTCATGAGAAAATTTCAGTCTGCGGCTGCTGTTTTCCAAGTCTGTTTTCATTCCATTTTTGATAAAAATCATTGTAATTATGACTCAGTGACATTGTCCTTTTCAACATTGACGTCCATAGACAGACCTCAGACTCATCACGCATTCCTATTTAGCTTCCGCTACCAGCATGTCTTTATTTTACTTCAGAGGAAAGAGTAATTTTCTCCATAAAACCACGGAAATGTCCCTGTGGTGCAACACATTCTGAGTACTCTGGATTGTGGAAATGAATAAAAAATCTGCACTTTTCTTTTTTGCCAGCATTCATCAGAGGTGTACCAAGATACACGTTTCAACACACCACTGCATCTAATACATTTCAAACCTACAAATTTCTCATGGATCGTGAATAAGTTCAACCATGTCCAAACACACCAAACTATAAAGACCGTGACACCATTTCTAAAATTTTGGCTCTTTGCCTTGGCGGTTAATTTTGAGGGTACTTCCATTACAAATGGGTGATTGCTATAAGAATTTCAGAACTTGTCACATGCAGATTCCCTGTTATTAGTAACCAAAAGTAATTGGACAATTGGCTGCAGACAGTAGCTTTCCCACGGCCAAGTGTTCCCATTGCAAGTCATGCACAATTAAGTTGAATTAATGCTGAAAGGGTACATTAAATGCTCATATCTGCTGTCTCATTTCAATACCAGTCTGCTTGGGTAAAAGGCCAAAAAAAATGTATGCATTTTCACTGATATATTACAATTCACGCTGAGTCCCTGCATCTCTGTTGACAGTTTTATTCATGGTAGTCAAAGTAAATGTTATCATAGACTATTTTCCAACATGGGATTTATAATGATGAATCAGGGTATGCTTCAAGTAGCACAGGAACGTTTAGAGGTGAGAGGTTTAAGCCCTGTATTTTAGAATTGTCTGAATCAAGGCAAACTTTAATTTGTTCAGGAATGTTTAGAGTAGACAGACTAAACCCCGCATGGTTATCTGAACTGGCAGATTTCAAATAGTACAGGAATGTTTATAAGTGATGGACTAAACTCAGTGTTCTATATTTATCTGAATTAATGTTGATTTTGAATAGTACAGGGATGTTTAAAAGTGATGGACCAGACCCAGTGTTCTATATTTATCTGAATTAATGTTGATTTTGAATAGTACAGGGATGTTTAAAAGTGATGGACCAGACCCAGTGTTCTATATTTATCTGAATTAATGTTGATTTTGAATAGTACAGGGATGTTTAAAAGTGATGGACTAGACCCAGTGTTCTATATTTATCTGAATTAATGTTGATTTTGAATAGTACAGGGATGTTTAAAAGTGATGGACTAGA
>JAACJT020000028.1:15984301-15996325 GCA_009936485.2 Gymnarchus niloticus | reverse complement strand
CCTCGGTTCTGTACAGGTGTGACAGAAGGCTCTGTCACGGACTCTTTATGGGCTAGGTGAGGTATCATACACCCTCATATTCATTAAAACTTATCGACTCAGCAGGTGTTCTACTGCATAACCGCATAAATAATGACCATGCAGATACGCCACATTTCAGTTTTTCTTTATTCAGGTTATCTGTAATATCTTCTTTTGCAGAGCATTCCATTTTTCCATCTGCCTGCTATTCCTGTTTGTTTCTGTGTTTTCCGACGTCCAAACTAAGAGAGCATTTGGGCTGACTTTTAAACTGCCTGCTCAAAAATCCTCAGGTACCTTGCTGGGTGTGGCCGGGTTGGACCAAGGTGAATTGTTTGCGTGGAATAAATAAATAATTGCTTTGTTTTAATCTGTGTTTCAAGCAGATTAACTTCTCTTACAGTAATGGTAACATTGGTGTAATGGAGGAAAGAAAGGAGAGGAAAAAGACAGTAACAGCATTGTGTCATATTACTGCCAGGAGCCAGGAGACAAGGCGACTGAGGGTCCAGCCTGCAAGCCCAAGTTGTCTGGTTACTTTACATTCCCAAGGAGGGAGCCTTGAGTGTGGAAATGGTGGGGAAGGTTCAGCTTTGGACACTGTCAGCCTGAATGGTCAGAATATGTGAGCTCTGCTGGACACAGATAACTCTATGTCCCTGGTGAAGAAATGTCATTTGCCCAGCATGAACATTAATAGTGAAAGTACTGTTAGAATCCGGGGTATGCATAGTGACTCGAAACCACTCCCAATTGCTGAAATTACAATTGAGATCAATGATCAGTTGTGTCTGTTGAACGTGGGAGCGGTAGACCACTTCCTGGGGAGTGACTTCTCACTGATCCATGATATCATGCAAAATGCTGGTAATATGACCATGAACTACTTGTCCTTTGTTCTGACCCTCCATGCATTCTGATGCTAAATCTTACTGTGCCATATGTCCCACCTGACAGAAAACTAGTCCTGCTCTGCTCTGTCAGAGCCCCTATCCACCGCCTACATGCCATCTCCAGTTTTTTGGCTCATTGTGATGGACATCGTTGGTTCTCTGACAAGAATCAGTGTGGGGTAGAATTACACCTTGGTAACCTGCAACAATGCCACCTGGTTTCCAGAGGCTTTGCCCTTGTGGTGACCTGGAAGTGCCTTCGTCACAATAGTTGATCATTTGCCCCACCTCAGCCTATAGTTTTTAGAGCAGAGTGACTAATAGCTGTGAGAGATTCTGGGTCTTCTAACACATTCAACGGAAAAGGGTATGCAAAGCAGCAACTAGACTGAGATCCTGGAGGAACTCCTTGCTCCAGACCCCTAACCAAGGGGCTTACGTCATCCTTTGAGCCTGCGTGTAGTTCTAGTGTTTCTCCAATAATCTCAAGTGTGGAGGACCAAGGCCGCAGACTAAGACAAGGCTGAGTGTGGATTCCCACAGTCAATGTCATCACAAGGAGCTCGAGGAGGGATGGGCCCCAGTTCCACGTCTTTTATAGCAGAGGGCCACACTTAAACATACACTACTGGCTTCATACAAAGTCATATCATTCATTTCCATGATAGGAAATAGCTGATTTCATTAATGTTGCATCAATGTTTGGTTGCCGAATTTGAATTATGTGACGCTTGCTGCTTGACATGCATTCGTGTGACACCAAACAGCAAAGCCCTCAGACGCAGGCAATTTATTGAATTAATAAGTAACGTAAAACAATTTCTTTTATCTAGCTGGGCTCTCAAAAGATGTGTTATCTGACAGCTGTCGACATTTAACTGTCAACCTCAAACAGAATTTGTTTCGTTCAGTTAGATCTGTTCCCAAAGATCATTACTATTGCATGGCTTGTTGCTGGTCTTACTCAACAAGACTTGAATACATTATTCAACAACCAGAAACAATGCAAAAGAGGTACTTTACAACACCAGGGCCACCATAAAAAATAGTGTAAGAATATATTATTTACATGTCCTACAAGAATTACTCATTTCAAAAGTGCTGTGTAGTATGACATGTATTGCAGCAGAAATGATACCCAAAACCAGCTTTTCAAATTACATCTATCCTCCATCATTTGAGCAGGATGAGTAGTGCAATGCGTGTCTATGTATAGTTTTTTTTTCCCTTGAGATTAGTTGGTTTAACCAGACTTGCCTGATTTCTTCTTTTTGTATTGCGTTTTAGTTGCTTTGTCTCTTTAAAATGTTTCTCTTTCATGCCGTGTTCACAGCGTGGCCAGCAGACTCAGTGATTGCGTCATGTGACTTTATTATTGGCATTCTGTCAGCTTTTGACGGTCCTAATAATTCCCTTTCGATGGCAGCTGAGCTTGACCATTAGCGTCTCTTTATAACATTCTGTTTAAGTTAATTGTCATGTTTTTCTGTACAGGTGCAAAGCAGAGAAAGATTTGTAAAATATCAAAATGCTCTGTACTGTTTTTCTTGTGCCTAGAGGCACAGGAAGCCTGTTTGTAATAGATTTTATGGGAAGAAATCAGGTCATTTGACCTATGTCCAGTCAGTTTTCATTATTTAACTTCTTGCTGTGTAGGTCTGTGGAGCAATTTTAGATAACAGCTTTGCCATTGATTTGTTTTGTCATTCAGTTCAGTCATGAAGGAATCCAGTATAAAGTGTAGTTTATGTTAGCCTGACAACGAGGGACAGAAACATAACCAATTTTAACCATAATCTGCATATATAGTAACTCTCACAATTTTCCCTGGTTTCAACTGTATTTTAAAGGCAGCCCTTGCCAATTGTCATTTCTCCTAGTTATCTCCCATAATTTCCATAGCCCTCATAATTTATTATCAAGATGCAACTTCATTAATCTGGCTTGCAAATTTTTCGTGTAGCTACCCCCCCCCCCCCACACACACACACACACACACACCCACACACACACACACACACACACACACACCGGCAGGTATGGGAGGATGTCAGATAAGGGAATATAAAGAAGTAAGTGGGTTACACGTTTTAAGCAATATTATGAAAATAATACCTAATAACAAGAGCACTTAGCTAAAATGAATAATGGATAAAAATATGTTACCTAATTTTATTGGTAAACTCCTAGCTTGGATGTACTGACTATGATAATTACACAACAAATTAATTCATAAAATTGATTAAACGTGTCATCCATAGTGATTTTTGTAGCAGTCACAGTTTCAAACAACGTGAACATGAGAAATTCTAATTGACAGTATGATGAAACCATGTACTGTAAGAGGATTAAGGCACAAATGTTGTGCTGTGTGAGTGAAAAAGTTAGAATTTCGCAAAGAATAACACCAAATTGGGTTGAGGTGATCCTCCCCTGGAGAAGAATAGAGGGACTAAAGCAGAATTTTACATTAGCTGCATGACCACATCTGAGACCAGACCACATGCTGAGGTCCAGCATGACCCCTGTCTGATGATGCTTGACCCCTTCCAATGATGATTCAAACAAGGTGTGTGATGTCTGAGGGTCAGGCCAGTGATCACAAAGGCACAAAAAAGGCAAGCTTGATCTTCCATGTATGAGAAACACGTAAGAGAGCAGTCTCCCTCTCTTTAGGAGGAGAATCTCATTAGTCACAGAATGCAGGACTTCTGCAACAGCAACAATTTCTACCGTTATAGGTAATCGAAATTCTTATCCAATCTGCAACTTTTCAAAGAATGATCTTCAATTTTTCTCATATTGCATCTTCAGTCCTACCACAATAATGTACCGTGCGGTGCTTTGGGACTACTTGTTGAGGATGATGTCACCATCACTGTGACTCTGCAAATCAGGAGGATGTCCAAAGGATGCACAGGGGACACCGATCCACGGTGGGTACACACTCATACACAGTGGCTCCTGATCAACCTACAATAGGTGAATTCGGACCGTGGGAGGAAAGCAGAGCGGCAGGAGAAGCCAGTTTGATCCCGTGGGGATGATGTACTGTCCACACACGCAAGTTTGAGACTATGTCATTATGTGTCATTCATGATATTGTGTAAGTTGAATCGACGATCCCAGAGGTGAATATGATATTTATCGGAACAGCTACAGATTTTACACGTGGGTGGGGGGGGTGGCATTCACAGATTGTTTGGTTTTCCACTGGCATTTCTAGCCGGGTTTTTAAAACAAGCACGCAGTCTAATAATTCATTAAGTGCGTGTACACAGTGTGAAGCAGTGCTAAGCACAGCCCAAAGCACCGAGACGGGGCGGTGCGCTGGAACACAGCGTTTGGCATGCTGTTCAGCTGAATGACAGAGAACAGTAATGAAGAACCACAGCTGTTTTCAGTGCTCAAGCCAAGTGTGGGCTGTATTCAAGTCAACACCGAATCGATGAGTAGCGATATAACAAGACTACTTTTAAAACCCAAAATGGAAATGCTAATTTGCCCTGCAGTTTTGCGGGACGCTTATGTGGTGTTGTAAAGAATCCACAGTGTTTCAGGTGGAAGTTCTGGCTTTGTTTACTCTCTGGATCTGAAGGTCTGAAGATCCTAGATTTATTTTGGTCAGTCGCATAGCAGAAGTTTTTTTTTTTTTTTTTTAACTAAAGTGCATTGCATCCATTTTCGCACTTAATCAATGCAGATAAATGATTTCACAGCAGAAATACAGGTTATATACCTCACTGAAGGTTACAGCAGTAAGACACCTCCAGAGATTTGAACTGGTCACTGCTCAGTGACCATCTGTGTTCATATTGAGACTCTGGTTGCACTAGGCAAAACCTCTTCAGAAAATGTTTCTAGTGTGGTCATGTAGATATGTCCCACGGTGGGGTCAGACTGAACAAAAGCCACGAGACTCTTTCCATATTGTATTTTTGCTTATTTTAAACATTTTCCATCAAAAACACTAGTCAATTGATTTTCTGTGTTCATTATTAACAATTAACTGCAATTTTGTAGCCTTTTTTCTCAGCTTAAGCTATAACGGAATATTTTAACTTTAATATAGTTTCAGGATTGTTGCTGCCTTTGGAAATAACCTAAAAATAAACACTAAGCATTTTGTTGGAGGTTATGACATCTTTGATGAATAATTTCTTAACATCACAGTGTGTAAGAGTTAAGTAATCCCGACAGACCATGTTAACTTTCAGTCCGCTGAATTGCTCTCCAGACATTTATAGAAAGGAGCAGCGATATTTTGCCAGCAATGCCTTTTGGGCGCTGTGAGTCATCACTACTCAGGAACTGCAGGCAAGCTGGCAGAATCTCCACAAATTTTCTAAGCTTCGATGGATGGAGGCCAGGCTGAAAATGTAATCAGCACTTGCAATTTTTTGTTCCATGGTACAACATTCATGAATTGATTAGTCTGACCCCATACGGTAATTAAACCACCATTTTGTGGCAGCATAAATGGCAAATGGAAAACAAAAAGGAAATTAAAAAGACACATGCAACAAGGCTGTCATAATTAACTTCACTCAATTATGTAGAGTGTCTCCTAAATGCCCCATTAAGTTTGGTAGGGATTCATGGCAGCAGCTCTGACTGAAGGTGCAAATTAGCACTGATGTTGGTTAGCATGCTGAGAGGGTCACGTTACAAGGTCATGTGACCTATAACTATTCTTAAAGGCTTCTGCTTCCTCAAGCTGCCATTGTGTTATATTGCTCATATGAAAGCATTGATGTCTGGTATATATTTCAAAATTTACAACTTAAATATTTTTGATATTTTAATGACGATGATTGTTTTACTAATATGTATACTTGCCATCTTTATTATTATGTTGCAGTATATAATGCAATTAAGTTGTTGAGGCATTAATTTTATGTTCTTTTATCTTATCGCTTTTAAAGCACATTTTAAAAAGTCATCACGGTCATGCATTTCAATAGGAATCTGTATTCCTGGCTTGTTTTTCATTATTTTAAGGTGAAAGGCTAAATGAAAATTCTAATCTGCATACCTTTAAGGGACAGCGTCAACATGAATGAAGATCCCGTTTAGAAAGATGAATGCTGCCATATGCAAATATTTAGAATTGCATCAGTGTTATTTAAGTGTGCGTGAGTGTGACACGTAGATATATAAACTCATAACTAGCTTTTTCCCCAAGGTAAGCCCTATTAGAAATGTCCACTGTCACAGTTTTCAGCCGAAGATCTAAAACAAGACTAAAACTAAAACAAAGATGGCCCTTTAAAACGGCAAAGAGAAAGGTACATGGCACATGTGGGGAGCAACACACCGCCGTAGTCGCAGATTTGGAGTGACATCAATCAGAGGCCTGTTGAGAAGGGCTTTTGCTGACAGAGACATCCCCAGATCACTAGAAATGCCGGATAAAATGCTGCAGCATCTAGAGAAAGGCATTGCGGAGAGACGAGAGAGGGGAGCAAAAGCAGTAGGTGGCACGCGGGCGGAGGGCGGAGCACAGGTGGGGAGTGGCAGCAATACCCCAGTTAGCAACGTGAGCTTAGCAACGGTGGCATCAAGCCAGGTAATAACCACATAACATCCTTGACTGTCGGGGCACATCAATCAAGGCTGCTTTGAGTGAGCATTCAAACTTCCAGAAAGTTCTGCAGCACAGCGTTGTGTCATTTATGGCAAACATGGCTCAGATATGAAAAAGAAAATATGTTTTGGAAAAATACAAATAAAAAATTCCTTTTTTTGCTTAATAATCATGAAACACTATCCATTTAGCTCCAACTGGTAGAGGGTCACTGTTGTACTGTCACAGTTGTCACTGGGCCAAGAAACCAGGGAAACAAGGATGCAGGTGCAAGTACAAAGGGGTTATAATGTTAAAACAAGAGAACACAACCAGCAAGATCAGGACGAGGGACCAAAACAAACTGACAAGGACAAGGCACAGAACAACCAAACACACAGATGAGACAAAAGGAGAGACCCTGATTTAAATAACACAAAACACAGGTGGAACACATGAGGGCAATCAGGGTAACCGGAAAACACTGGATAGGCAGACAGAAAACCTCGGTCAGTACTCCGGGGACTCGGAACGCGAGAGCAGACGTGACAGGTTTGTTAACATTTATTTATAACGTATTAATATTATTATTACTATTATTCCTTCAGTTGAAAACGTCCGACATACTGTGTTGCTAAATTGATTAATGGAACCAGCATCTGAGGTGAACTGATCAAGCTCTGTCAGGTCCTGAGTCAGATTAGCTAAACATGCTCATATACAGCCTCTGTAAAAACTACTCAGCCATAGTGAAAATCTCAGTCCCTGACCTAGATTGATAAAACAGCCAGACGCAGCCGATGAATTTGATCAGTCAGTTATACTAAACCTAGGGGTTCCTGAGCTAGACAGACCAAACATGCTGAGCGTATGTTAGTTCATAACTGCCTTACAGTCCCTGAACCTCAATCCTGGTTTCACATTGCGTTACGGCTATTCGCTTACTCAGCCGACCGCAAACCCCATCTGACACCAAAGCCCAGAGGCCCGAGTTAGCTGAGAATAAAGACAAGCCTTGATATTAACAGAACAGCCTTGAAGTGACTAGTGATCATTGTAAGAGTGTTCAAAATCATTCTTCAATATAAATAAAATAGACCCCACTTTAATTCAATGTTTAAGCTTTATTTATGATGCACATGGAAAGATTTACACACATTTATGCTTTCGGCTGGATAACTGGATTCCCTCGTTGGGCCATTGGGTGCATCATGAACAGAGTTGAGGAGAGTCTGCTTTGGTTAGGGCCCAAAATGTGGTCCGACTCTCCGCCACTTCATTCTGCAGTCTGAAGAGTGAAATATGGAGTGCATGAAGGACAGGTAGCAGGGCGGTCCTTGAAGGATGGAGGCAAACACTTGTTCAAAATGCTCCCTATCCATTTCCTGACTGTGGCCACCTGTTCTTTCTCCAGCGTGAAAAATGAGCCCATCGCTGGGGAAAGAACAAAACATTTTTGCTGTCACAGAGTGCAGTGATGAGTTTTTCTCTGTCAGCCGCTGGCCTCCAGGCTCCATACGTACATCGTTTTAAGGGTGGTGCCAGTAGCAAATCTTCCAGAATGTTCTTCACCTTCATCCAGCCTCTAGGGATAATACCTACCTGTTCTCTATATTCTGTAATTCACAATTCTATGATAATAATAATTTTAGTTTTCCTCTACTTACAACTGAGTTTTACGAAAGACTTCTCAGCTTCAGATAAAGTATGCAGCTAATAGGCATATCTACAGAATGTTAAAATGAGGAGTGACCTTTTAGCTATAAACCGCTGTCCATGAACACCGTTAACCACAGTGAATGCTAGTCTCTCTCCAAACTCACTTCATTTGGTTGGACCCAATAACAACCTGGTGTGGTAGCATGCATTGTTATTAAAAGAAATTACAAAATATATGAACAGGAAGTGATATGTAACAGTGGGGTCAGAACTTTGTCAAACCATTCATCTTCAAACCAGTAATCCTAGTCAGGGTCATGGGGGGGCCTAGAGCCTATCCCAGGCAGCACAGAAAATAATTATGGGGTAGAGCCTATACCTTGGATGGGATGCTAGTCCATAATATGGCACACATGCAATCGCTCACTGCAGGCAATTTAGAGACCGCACTTAGGCTAACTGCTTCCCTTTGCACTGCGGGGAGAAACCTGCACAACACGAAGAGAACATGCCGATTCCACAAACAGAGAGCAGCGGCGGGGTTTCAACCCTCAACCCTGGAGGAGTGAGGCAACAGTGCTACCCACTGAGCCCCCACACTTCATTTTACTTCTTATTCATCTTTACCGGATGACTGATAGCTAATTTAGCATTCACTCGGCGAGCTTCCACATCAAAACTGTAGCCAGAACCCTGTGATGATGGACACGTGATCAAACTTAAATGCAGTACTGTCTGGAAGGAGATGCCAGACTAGACGAGTCCTGGAGGCCGTTATCTGTAGTGTTCCTCAAACTCACCGCATACCAACAAATTTTGCCTTTGCTTCCTTGCCTTAGGGCAGAGCTAAGCATGACCTTGACCAGCTGAGCTCAGGATGACTCAGTTCCCAGCATCATAAAATAATTAGTGTAATCAATAAACAAGGAAAATACATGCTCTTCTTTATTCATTTATTTTGAAAAAAGGAGAGCAGTGAATTAGACAAAACTTGCCATTTGATTCTACTAATAACAGTACCTATAAATTCTCTCGGTAATGACCGATGCACGGGCCGTGGTGACTACGGGGCTCGCCGGTGATAAGACCTTCTGCACCTTGGAAAAGGCCATCTGCTTGCCAGCAGTCATCTTAGGGCATATGATCATATGACAAACCCAACATCCTCCCAGCACGCCGATGGGAAGCTATATGTTCCCCTGCTTAGCCGAGGCTGCCTTCATCAGCCTTGGTTACCGATGACAAATGTGACTCCACACAGAGAGCCAGATGGCAAGACTACATCATAAATCCACCAAACAAGATGCCTGATGAATCAAGTCCTGATGAAAATGTCCTTTAATGGATGTGCTGCTGGCAGATGAGGAACACTATCACGGAATTCTGGGTTGACCTTCGATGTAAATGGCTACATTAATGTTGAAAGCAAATTAGCTATTAGTTATTGAAACTGATGAATAAGTTAGAACAATCCAATTGACATCATCCCCCAGATTTAAAAGAATTTCATATTTTCATTGATTTTGTGACTATCAGTCTTTAATTTGCAATAAAGATATCAAAAAAGTAGACAGTTTCTTTGTAGTCAAAGTAATCCCCATTCCGAAATGTTGTGAATTTTTTCCCAGATTACATGACACGTTTTATTACATAACCTGCATGCTGAACTGATGTCATGTGAGACTGACGTCAAAATTAAAATCGGGAAACAGCAGAACAATTTAGGATGGGCTAAAACACAGAAATATGCGAAAGGCCGTAGTGACCCTATTCCGTAAGGTAGTTTTTAAATCGCAAAGAAACAGAAAGTCTGCTGTGATGCATGTTCAAGCAGGCAGTAGTTCCAAAGTTTGGCCAAAGCACCGTTCATTTCAGCTATAACTACAAATCTCCCCTGATTTCTTGATAGGATGTCACTTATCATATTGCCCCACTGACACAAGAGTCAAAGAAATACAGAAATTGGCTACACACCTTTCTACAATCATTATAAATACCCCTACTTACTTTATGTAATACTCAGACAAGTAACATTCAAACGCCACACAGCTAGCAATAGAGGGCGCCGTTTTATTTAGATAAAGCAGCTCTGGGCACCACAGCCACACACCTTCATGGCTGCAGGTTTGACTCCTTCCCTCGGCGTGTGGCTTTCCTGTAGTTTAGTCCCATAACCGACATGGGCCACGGTTGTCATTAGTGTGTCTGATCATGGAATTGCACTGGACCGCTGTTCTTTCCAGCTACCCTGGCTGTACTTTCCTATGTAGGCTTAAGCCTTGCTATAATCCTGCACTGGATAAGGAGCCGTGTAGCCTGGAAGGATGGCTTATTAAAATACAGGTCAAGCTCAAGGCTTCAAAAGCACCCCGAGTGTCATTTATACAAAAAATAAAGAAACAGGTGTTGCGTAATATCAGACTAAGAGTCATGATTTCAAGCTCGGCATCTTACATAAACACCCAGAATGACATGCTCAGGATCAATAAAGTAGATCTATTCAGTTACCTTGGGCTTGTACTTCCAGAGAGCACGGTGTAAACGTTAAAATCAGGTCCGAAACAACAGGGTTTCTGTGGCACACATTCATAGCATGTGGGTGGAAGTTTTAAGCCAAATGAATTTGGGCAAATACACAGTCGGCTGCTGAGGACTGCCCAGCACCAGTGTTCAAATCGCACATGGTGCTCCAGCTTCCAATCTGCTGTGCATCGATTAATACATATATTTAATAAATAAAATAACATGGCCCATGGCGATTTAATTTCTTAAGGTGCGAGAGCCTCTTTTACTAACACCGCCGTCTTCTCCGCTTGTTCTGGAAGTTACAGAGCGTCCAGGTGATGCCGAGAAACCACATTCTGGGGACACGTGGAAATAGCTAACAGCAACCAGCTTCGCTCAAATCCATCACGGTGAGATCGGAACGAGATGCCAACCTGGCAAGAATGGCCTCATGAGCAAGGTCCCTCCAGAAGCTGAAGAATTTCCCACCAGACTTATAGAGGAAACCAAAGAATCCATATCCACATGGAAGATGCCAGAAACCACTGCTGGAACTAAATGCAGTCTCGCCTATGGCCCAATCCAGTACCGGCAGTTAGAAGATGGAAGCATGGATTCAGGGAGGACAATCTCTGTCAATGATTTAGTGGGAAGACAAAAAAGCAGCTAATATTTCTGCAGCTACTCTGAGGGGTGCGACAGCCTTCACAAAAAGCTTGTACTGTGAGGTGCAAAAGGCTGCATCCGAATACTATGGAAAAATAGCAACTTCAGATGGTTGGTGAGATGTTATAATGTAAGGGTATTTTCAATGCTACTAAATTCTATGCAGGGTGTATCCATTTATTACTTTACTTGGGATGTATCTCCTGCAGCAGGCACGATGTTTACAGAACAGAAATCACTACCTGCCAAGAAGCTGTACCTTCTCAAAATAATCTTGAACTCAGATCAGACACTCGCTGGAGAGAAGTTTTAACGGCTAACACAAGAAACACAAAAATTTTTCTACAATACAACTGAAAGTTGGGAAGAGGCCAACTCTCAGAATACTCAGCAAACTGTTCATTAATAAGACTCAGACTGCAGGACCACACCCAACAGTAAATCAGAGACATAACATTTTTGGCAGCCCTCAGGTTAGAATATCTGGAAGAAATTAACGTGCTCAGTTGTAATAATTTGAGGCAGACAGTAGTAGCGGATACATACATGTACAGCTCATTTATTAACTTTGACTTGACAGTCAGGTTTCATTACTGTTTTTTTTTTTTTTGGGGGGGGGGGGTGCGCCTTCAAATCCAATTTTTTTTTTTTTTTGGCGTACGTGTTTATGTCGACGTCTGGAATAAGGTGTTCACAAGATATTAAAAAAAGGCT
>JAACJT020000028.1:15961585-15984201 GCA_009936485.2 Gymnarchus niloticus | reverse complement strand
TTGCGGCAGAGCAGTGATGGCAGAAAACTAAATGTAAAGTTCTTTTTTTTACTTTAATTTGACAGTCAGGTTTCATTACTTTTTTTTTTTTTTTGGGGGGGGGGGGGGTGACCTTCAAATCAAAATAATTCCAGTAGAATGCACAAATTATTTAGAAGACTGCATGTAACAGGTATTGACAAGATTATCAAACAAGTCCTTGAGCATTAATATTTTAAATTTTTACTTAATATACTTTAAAATAATTATATAGTAATGCAAAAAAGAACATGCATTTTGAGAAGAGCGGTAGCCATGTAAAACAATACTTTAAACAAAAAGTAGATGACAGGACTGATTGTTTACTAAACGGAACATATACAACACACATAAGAAATGCTTGTGGATAAGTTTATTTAGATTTTGAATCAGTGGATACAAAAAATTGAAAAGTGTATCCAAAATGTGCAAGGAATTACTATAGATTCTTTCAAAAAAAAAAAAAAAAAAAAAAAAAAAACATGGACTTTGAGTAACAGATGAGGAATAAAATGTAAACCAGTCTAGGATCTACAGATGGCTTTATGACTGTCATACTGATTGACGCATTTCCAAAAATCCAGATCTAGCAAATTCTCCCAAGATTACAGCCAGTCATCACATGTATGTACATTAAAATTGTGACATTCCATTTCTGCCATATTAGTTTCAGAAAGGCAATTATGAGAATAGAGCAGCACAAATGTGTATAAACACATCGGAAATAAGTTAACTGTACCGAAAGGTTTCGGGAAAAAAAATTAATGACACTGGTTCAACACCATACAATGTAAACTTTGACCTTTACTTGCAGCCTGAAGTCAACTCGTAAAAAAATCAAACAAAAAATATTAACTGATGGGGCTTAAGTGCTTAACAGTACGCTTTATTCTAACAAGCAACACCCTGTAACATTAAACATAAAAGCAACAATCACATGAATTGGGGGGGTAATCACAGCAGACTTTTAATATGAAGATTTGTGTTTGTCCAATTAAGTGTGATCTGTGTCAAAAATGTAATGCTAGTCATTCAGACATGTATAAGATGTTTTTAGTTTCACATTTTTTTTTTTAATTCACAGCCACATTACTTTCATATTTTACTGTTTTTTATTCAAGGCTCTCCTTATGACAACTTATTTTTTCCTATTTTAAACACGTTTACATAAAATAAGGTCAACCCATTATCAAATAAAGAGCTACTACACTGATTGTTCTGGTCGATTCCTCTGCTTTCCGGCAGCACAACAAGTTTGTGAAACACAGTCCCTCTGTAAATTAAATTTCATTTGCTGCCCAGAACAGATCCTTAGAATCCAGAAATGGTAACCAGAATCAAAGTGAACAGCACACCTTTAAGCTATTAAAACATAATAACTTTATTTCAAACAGCATTTTAGTGACTCAGGTGTGCAGCTACACTTTTACAAATGCGTTTTCTCCCCCCACACATGAAGGTCCTTGGTGGAACAAAGAGTATCCTCTGAGAGGACCTCTATATGGGAGCCCTGCAGACCCCTTTGTTTTAAACGGATTGCATTATTTCAGAAGATTTTAGTTCTGAGGGGGGCATTTCTGCACATTGAAATGTCAACTTTTAGTAGGACAACAGTCAATATGACTGGAAATCAGCAACAATACATTTTGTGAAATATACTGTAAGGAATTAAAGGCTATTCTAAATAGTAAGTAAATGCAATCAAACGCAACGGTCTAACGTGACTCAAAACTAGTAGGAGTAATGACATACTCCCATTAAAAAGAAAAAAAAGATGTGCTTATCGTTCTTTTTATAAATCGTGTTAAGCCTGTGGTTCCTCTCCGCAGAGGAAAAATAAAATTACTACAAAGTTAAACATGCCATCAAGCTTGGGTGTGAGGGAGTTTCCGAGACACCGAGCTGCAAATAAGTGAAAAGTCGACATTGGTTTGTTTAAAACAGTGAAATATGTTAATCCCTGTTATGAGTAATGCAACCCAAACTGCTAACATCAGTCTCAAACACTAACATATTTAACATGTTAAGCTTGGGAAATAAATTAAAACAAAGCTGAATTTCAGTCTGGCTATGAAATGGGCTTTTCAAAAAAAAAAAAAAAAAAACTTTTTCCTGGAGGTGAAATGTCAATGACTGAGAAAGATGTGTAGTATTAAAGAGAGAAAGGTATGAAAAAGGGGGCATTCCCATTCATAAATGTATTACCCTTCCCTCATACTGCACACATCTCACACAAATTATGTACCAGTTTCTCAATTTGTTGTTGCACAGATATTTAAATACAAGTCAACGATACCAAAACTTTTTCATTAAACATTTTTGCATGTACACCAGGTTTGCACATAAGTGACATATTTCAAATAATTAATTTGCCTAGTTAAATACCGTATAAAGCTTGCACAAGGCTAAACACTTTACGTCAGATGATCAGCATTAGAGCCATTTTAAATGTAAGAGGGAAGTTTCTCTACAGCTGTTCCGTCAAATTCCAATGTTAAAGATGAAGTTTAACAGCAGCAAGAAACAAGGTTCCGCTTACAGGGTATCCTGGAAACCGGAAACACTTTACCGTATACCATAAAGCTTACACAGAAAATGGGTCCAGTTAAATATAGAAGAAATCATTGAGCTTCAATGGCTTAAAATTTTGTTTCAAAGTGTAAATTTTAATCCTTTTACAAGTGCCAATAAATACACAACAGCATGTTAATTGCAGCTATGTGATATGACTTTAGATGCTCAGCTATCGTACACATCACATTTAATCACAAACTTCACAGTCCTAACAGCAGGATGCTCCAGTCGGTACATGCCTTCTGAATACTATAGACACCTGCAAGCTTCTGAAATTTCGGGATTTATCACCAGATGAATGCTGAAGCAGCAACAGTCATAGGGAGAACAGCATTAAATAAATTCGGAGAGAATTCAAAAGTGTCATTATTTTAGCTCTTGTGACCCTAGGGGTGATCCTGCCCCTCACAAAATCTCCTGCAAGGCTTTCTAATGAAGTGCTGTAATACATTTTCAGGCAGCTGAACAAGACCACAAGCAGACTTTCTGCTAATATCATTACCGATTTCATAGAAAATTCCTTCGTACCACAGTTATTTAAATAACAGCATATCACATAAAAAGTGTCAAAATCCTCTCTTCTTGAACAAATACGAGGTGTTTCTCTATTATGAGTGAAGCATGACAAGCTTATTTATGACAGTATCACAGCATACAGCCCACCCCAAGGTTATGCATGCTACACACTACTCAACTCTGGTCTTCAGCGAAATCTTAACTAGACAAATGGGTGAGTTTGTGTTCAATAACTTATTGGGCCACTGATTAAGCCAACAGCTTGACCAGAAGTAGGCCAATATGTGATATGACATCATTTATATATATATTTTTAACCACTTTAAAGGTTATATTAAGCGCTTTATACTCATGCACTCACCAACTCTTCCAGCCTTTAAACAAAATTTTGTACCTTTAAATGTTCAATCACCCTGTCATGCCCAGAGGTAAACTAACAATCAAAACAAATGACAAACACATATTAATAAATATGTTTGGTCATCAAAAGTGATGCAGATCACCTATCCAAGCAGATCGCCCACAGACTGGGGAAAGAAAGCATTGTGCTTTTAATTTCTTGTTACAAACAATTCATCACTGTTTCAGGAGCTCTCAAGTGAGTTCAATTCAACAAGGCAATCAAAGACACACAAATGAGATCTTCATTTAATGCTGCATGCTGATTAGATATACACTGACTTTGGCTTCAGAACAGGTTGCTTAATTCCCCTTACATTTGCAGAAACTGCAATGTAGAGCCCTCTATTTGGTTTTTACGTTTGTAAAGGTCTACATATAAAGTTTGCACTGAACAATAAGTATTAAAAAAATGCTTATGTAGAGAATCAGGTTGTGCCAAATTAAAAGTAACTAACTGCCAAAAGACATACAATGAAGCACTGTTTTAAACTAAGGCAGACAGGATTCTCTTGGATTAACTTTTAAATTTTTTTTATGTGCATTATTTAAATGTTTGGTCAAATACACAAAAACTGATTCATGGCTTTTCCACAATTATCTTGTTTTCTTGGACTTTTGTTTTCCTGAAGAATTTCCATACGAAAGCAGGCAAATTTGTTTAACCCCATTTCTGCTTAAGAAGACATCTGAGCAACAACAAATGAGACTGTTCAAGCTAAAAGCTTCATGCCGTCAGTCCAGTATACAACAGTCATCCTGACACAAAAATGTAATGGCACCACACATTTTTAAACAATGAATGCTTGTAAACCATGTTTAAATTTTATTACTGAACCCAAAAAGTGCAAGTTGCAAATATGTCCCATTTTAAGTATTTCAGTAGTGCTTTTCCTGCAAGTAATCTTTCATTCTGTTTGGCAAAGGCAGTTTCTGAATAAGATCTATCCGTGTATACTGGCGGATAACAAAGCGACACAGGTATTGAAGTGAACGCACTTGCATAAATCGGGAAACAGGGTTTGTCAGTCGAACGGGATATGTTGCAGACCCTGGTAATCGAGACCTAGAGTAGCAAAATGCTCCATTTTCAGAATCTTTTATAGAATGCTCAATGAGGTCAACTATAGAAGTGTGACCTTCTACATCAGGCTGTTCGTAAAAACTGAACCTGCCATTTGAATGTTCGATCCTTGTGTGAAGTGTCTTACCCTGGGAACGAAAGCTCAGGCTCAACAGATATCGATCGTCAGAGCTGTCGCGCACCAAGAATGACCCATCAGGCAGGTTAACAAGTTTGTCCTCTGCTTCCCAGCGAGTTATAGGCCCCCAGTACCAACCCTGCTTGGCCAGTTTCTTCAACTCCTCCGTGAGACTTGTCACAACCAGCGGCCCACTGTTCTGAACTGAATCATAGACCCGGCCGACACCTGGAACAGAGTTGGGATCAAAATTTAGATGGTGTCGCATTCTCTCCACGACCTGAGAGTCGGCACTGCTCAGTCTCCGAAAGTTCCTCTGAATCTGACTGCCAGGGAGTGGAGGTAGCAATGGCGAATGAGGTGGGCCACCCAATCTAGAGCCCTGAAGCACCACACCTGTGGTTCCAATCAGAAGACCGTTAAGTGAGGTTTCCATGAAGATGTCAGGTGAAATAACTAAGTCGGTATCAATGTGACCATCGTCCACAGGGGGAGAACCCCTCTCCACTTGTGACACCACTTCCATGGGCGAAGTGCTATCTAAGCAGTACGAATGTGATCCCTCGACAGGATACATTCCCTCATCTAAAGGCATTGTGTACTGAATATAGTCCTGAGGAGCAAGTCCAATAACTACAGGCACGTCTTCAATGTTTAGATGCAAGTCGTCATTCTGAGGCTCAGAGTTTTTCAGAGAATCACTAGGATTTTGGAACAGCCCATCCATCTGAAGGTCATGAAACTCCTTTCGAACACCATTAAGAGCTGGGCTGGGACGGGGTGAATGCACCAAGGCTTTCACCTTGGTTTCCAGTTTGATGCATGTCTCCTCCGAGTTCGCAGGCCTAAGAGGCCACGGGGTTGGACTGTAGTGATGACTACAGAGAGATGTAGATCTTAAGGGGCGCTGGGCTTTCACTTCATTAAAGCTTATTGGGGCAGAGTTGGAAGAAAATGTGTCATCATCTACTGAGCCAAGCGAAGGGGAGCTTCCTTTAACTTTAGATTTTTGTTTTGCAGATAGTCGCCGTTTCAGTGTACCCATGAGACTCTCACTCTTGGACCGATTCTTGTGTCCCTTGTCCTCTTCAACACTAAGCTCACAGCTTGCAAGGTCTTTGCCGTAACAACCTCCGAAAACAGGATCTTCCTTTGCAAAGTCAGCAGCCAGCGTCGGCTGAACCACAACAAATTCGGCCTCCTCTTTACCCTTGCTTATGTTAAATGATTTTCTGATCGTTTTAAGGCTTATCTTCTTCATTCTGAGAGTCCCTCCTTATGACGAGGGAGGTGGGTGAGTCAGTTATGATGGTTAAAAGAAGCTATCCAAACTGTTGTTTCATTAAGTTACCCACAGCCTGTCACACAAATAGCAGTACTGCCATCACCTACAAGAGATTTGGAAAAAATAACAATATCCCATATTAGTTAACACTATAAAAAATGTCTCCTGATATAACAAAAACTGTCAATACATTGCACTCCTGTGAGGTCACACAAATCAGTGAGTCACATATTACAAATACACAAATTATAGTGGAAAACTGCTTAAACTGACACACAACACAGCTGTGCAAAGTGGAAGTACATTAGCTTATGTGCATGGTACTGAAGTACATTAATCTGGTGGAGTGGTGTATTTAGGAATTTCCAACGTGGTACATTAACTAGACCACCTGTACACTTTGCTTACTGGTTTATGAACAAGTGTAAACCAAGGTATAATCTAACAAAAAAAATGAAAACAACGCAATGCTATAAAGCAACGTGTCAGATACAAGATTCATGACGATTCTAACATGGCATCACCTACACAAACAAGACAGTTCATCTAGCAACGTGTCAGAGCAATTTCTACTCAAAACGACAAAAATAGCCCCATCAGAACACATTCATTTACCACTGATACAAATCAGTAACACATCTTACCACTGCCAAACATTAGTGTAATTTGTAGGCGAGTTTGCTGAGATCTTGCCAGACATAGGTTCTTCATAAACATTAATCTATGCTTACAGCACCAAAATCTTCTGATCGTTTGGATACAGTCACCTTCCTCCAAGTCTAAAAGCCACAGAAACTGTAAACATTTCATTTTTCAAATTTGTCCACAGACTAACAAAGCAACTTAACATATTAAAGCCCCTTCCATGGATCTTCTGAACAAACGATCAGCCTATATTCAGGCATCACATTGGGGATATTAAAAAAACATGCATGTCTGCCTGGCCAGCATTACCGTCATCACAAAGGAGGCCTGGGTTCAAGCAGTACCTCGGCAGGTCAAGCTGACCCTTTATTAAAAAGCTGCTTCAGTAATTCATCCAACTAGTAAAAAAAAATAATAATTAGCCCTGTCAATAATTAGGTTTCAAGAATTTCATCTCATTCCCATACTGGAATCTCATTCTGTTTCAGCATTGCGTGTCCACCAAAGACAAAGAAACACCCTGGGTCACAAGCCTTCAGCATAACTCGTCCCATTCCCTGCTCTTACACTAACATCCACGGAGGTTTTGCACATACGTAGTTACAGTCCCCCTTAGGGGGCATTTAATTTGGCACAGAGGGCTTGAAATAGTGCTTAACAATAGCTAACTAAGGTCCCAACTCCACTGCACAGTATGAGGAGCATGATTCAGATCCTGGCCGGAGGAGGAGGAGGCACCACACATTTCCACAGTCAACCTGACCTGGTCTTTCCAATTAACTATCCATAGCAGGACGTGAGCCAGTGGACTAGTGACACCATTAACCCTGGTTAGTAATAATAGTTAGTAAGTCAATCAGGCCTACATGTAGGATCGGCAGACCTGGACCTCCATCTTGGGGCCATCACGGGAGACGAGCATTAGCCATTATATTGACAGACACATCCTGACAAGATGTGATGAAGGTCTGCCCCATCTTCAGAGACCCGCAGGAGCTCTTTTAAACACGTTTCGTGAACTTTTTTTTTTTTGTTTGTTTGTTTTAAAGCTCTCCACATGTAGGCCCTCCAGCCTGCGGCTAACGGCTAGGCTAGCGAGTTAGCCGCACACCAAGTGGCGGTAAACCGACCACCACCGACCGTGACGGGGTGGCAAAAACTTCCCGGGCGGACACGTCGGGACCAAGGGCCCTCCAGTATCGTGTCAGTATGCGGACCGTGTCGGGCCACCTGGACCGTCCCTTTGTTCCTCCCGTAGGCGACACCTACAGCGACATAAGACGTAGCAACAGACAGCATTCTCTTATGGGGAGAAAGCACGGCTCTCAGTGTCGGTATACTTACTGCTTTCCTTCTGCAGCCGCGATATGGGTTCCTTTGTGCTCATTAAACGTTACGGGTGACAGCCGTGCTAATGCTAGCCGGCTAAGTGCCCGTCATATTCGCTCCCAGCGGAGGGATTAGGCTAGGCTAGGCTAGGCTAAGCTAAAATAAGCTAGGCTAGGCTAAGCTAAGCTAGGCTAGGCTAGGCTAAAATAATTCAGGCTAGCTTATGCTAGGCTCATTTTCGGGTCTAAACACACATGGCCCCGGACAAAAATAATAAACCACTGAAGCGGTAGCTGTCAAATAGCGTATGTTCTGTTTAAAAACACCTTAAGAATAACAGCATTTGTCTAAACGTTTAGCTTTAAACGTCCACAGGACCCAGTTAAGTTGTTTGACTTTTCTGTCGCTCCCCCCCCCCCCCGTCTCCTCTTTGCCTGTTGCATTATGGGAGAAGGGGTTTACAGGTAGGAAAAATGATTAGATTTTCGAAGCGGTTTTCTTTTCCATCACGTTTCTTTAAGAAACACCCACGCACAAAAGTGCCTTGTGGATAGCCTGCTTCAGAAGGAATAAGAATTATATTTGTTTGATATGTTTCTGTCACCTCTCCAGCTTCAGTTTTAATTTGTTTCGGTTTCAATAGCAGCGCTTGAAATGACGTCATCGCTTTAACCCCCTCCCCCTTCTGGTATGACGTATGCAGAGACGCAATATTTTGGTCACTAATAATGTTAATCTGGATTAGGATGGGCTCTTCTGCACACGCTCAGCCTAACACGAAACGTTGTCATGCATTTTAAGGCACATATCTCATGGAGTTTCTTAAACTGTAAAATTTCAAAGATGCAATTCAATTGAGTTTGTATTGTGTACACTATAGGTTGTGATGATGTCACGGATTCAGCCTTGGTTGTGAATGTTTACTGTAACTATTACATGTATTTAAATTTTTGTTTTCTAAGTTGTTTTCAAAGATTGCCAAATGTTATAGGTTTGCTATTATAAATGCTATAATAATTAGTTTTAGATGAGATAATTACCATTTGTACAAGTATAGGTATTCATGAATTGTGCAGGGTCACAGCTAGTTCATTACATGCAAAACACATTTACTTTGCTTGTATATTTGGAATATGACAAACATGAACAATACATAAACAGACAAACAGCACACATGCATCTGGACATAGGTTCTAATGTTGTATTATTTATTGTGTAGAGGTGTATGCATTATTAATGATTAGGGTGGGAGGATGGTTCAGTGTGTAGAACTGCTACCTCTCTCCTCTGGAGTTAAGGGTTTGAATCTCACCTCTGTTCTGTGTATGTGGAGTGCACACATTCTCCCCGTGCTCTGCACGTTACTCTGGGTTCTCCTGTTTCCTCCTGGGGCCGAAACACATGCAGTTAGGTTAAATTGCGTGTACTGTATATGTTGCCTTGTGATGTAGTGGTGCACCCCTGCCTTGTTCCCTATGCTGCCTAGGATAGCCTGCACACCCCCCGACCCAGATAAGCATTTGGAAGATGGATGGATGGATTATTGCTAGCAGCACTATTAATATTAAGCAATATGCATAATTCATGTAATAGCATAACACATGAAATGTATTCTTAGATGAAACATCTACATCTCACCACCCACTGAATGCTCTGCAGAACAGTTGGGTCTGTTCATCTGCCCCACCCTTATAAGAGAATCACTATGGGTGGTTTACTCTCACATTCAAATAGTTTACTGTTTGCAATTGATAAGCATCGATAAATTATCATGACTAAAACAGACTGGATCTTTGGAGAGACAGCAATCATGGGATGTGACTGGTGCAGGTATAACTGGACCATTTGTGTATCGTGAATGGTCATTTTGTGACAGACGTATGAACTCCTAGGTAGCAGCTATAAAGAGGCTATGATGGATTTCCCCTATTTACTGGCTCTCCGGGTACTCCTCTGAGATATTCCAGTGTTGTCGAAGCCATCTGCTGGCTTGCCGCTTTGATGCACCACAGGGCAATATCAACAAGCAGTCACTGTCTGGCTGGGCTCCCCACCGCAAGCTGGAAATTCAGACTGCGTTAACATTAAACAAAAAGCACTTAAATGTGTGTATGTAACATGACACATTTAAAAGTCGCCATGGAACTGGAAAAGTTTGTTACAGGCTGGTTTAGAAGAGACGGTCCAAGGCACAGTTTATGCAGATGGGACACTGAAATGTGAGAAATGATGAGATTGCATCAATGTTGAAAGTTAGTGCTAATCAATGTATGGGCGAGCTTTTTCACCAGTGGAGACTCACTCAAATATACATGCCCTAAACTCTATGGTAAGGTGGTTATAAAAATGCAGTCCTGTTCATGAAGAATTTTCAAACTCATTGCTGAAAGATATAAATATATTTGAGTCATCAAAGGATTTTAGATGGCCACACGTAAATCAAGTCTACCCTTTCATGAAAGCCTTGCATTATCAACAAATTTTTAACTTTGTGTAGGATTTATGTGAGAAAAACTGCATCCATGCATGATTCTTCATTAATAATTAGCAGCCACAATCAGTTTTGATAAAGCAACTTATTGTCTTTATCAAAAATCTGTTCTGCAAGAGGTCTTCTTCTTAAAGTCAGTTCTGATGAAAGTTGGGCAGGAATTGTTTCACAAAATAATTTTAAGATTTTACAGGGCAGATCGGCAGACAGAGCAATACTTCATCAGCAACTTACTGAGATCTGCCTGGAAGCCCACATCCAAAGAACTTGTGAATATTTAAAGTTTCATGCCCCTAGCCATGAATATTTTACATAAAAAAGCATTTTGACACTAACAAATACTGGGGCCTCAGATAAAATGTTGTTTCTCCAAAGTCACAGTGGCTTGGTAAATATGTTTCTTTACATTTTATTCTCTGGTCCACTGTGCAGGAATGGTACCTATTACCTGTATAACATCCACATGGAACAAGTTATTATTCTACTGTTAAGCCAATTCACTTAAAAATCAGCTTATAGCTGGATTTTTCACTGGAGCAGTGCAGACTAAACACATTTCTCAGGGCTGCAACCATCATGCTCTGTAAGTGACACTTTGCACTTAACATTGTTAGAAATAACTTTTCTATCCATTCTAAAGAGCTGATAGTGTTTCCGTTACCCATGAGTTTGTTGGATCCTTTGTATAAAACTTGGAATTGTTATATCAGAAACTAAACGATGCAATGGAGGGAAAATGTTTTTTTTTTCCCTTACCCACTTCTTTTTCTTTTTTTTTGCGCATCTCAAAGTGTGACACTTACAGCAACTTTGGGGGGAGTGAAGACCGGTGAGCAGATTTTCCCCAATGGCTTCCGCCTGCTTCTTTTTACTCAGTGGGCTTCGGGCATTATGGAGTGATGTAAGATGCTTGGAGCAGATTGCTATTCACCTGATTCCTCAAGCACCTGAGGGAATGCCAGCCATTTTGCATTCGCCAGGCCTCCCAAACACAGACAGCTGGTGTGCAAAAGAACGTCTCTTTGGCCAACTTCTGTACTTTGCTAATATAAGCATGACATTGGGGGTATTAATTTAGAATGTGGTAGATCAATCTTACTTGAGAGTCACCCATATCTTTATGTGACTCTTTCATGGCTATTAATAAGACCATAAATGAATCTGAATCAGAATCACATTTATTGGCCAAGAATGCATGCATATGAAGAATTCAACTCTGGTTTTTGACGCCTCTTACATACATAATCGTTACATACAGGACATACACACAACTGTTAATCACAGACTTGAGATAAAAGACAAGACAGAGAATGTAAATATGTATATACATACAAAGTGCAGAGTGCAACTCAGTGCAAGAAATGCCAGAATAAACACTGGAAAAAAAATTATTAACAATATATAAATCGTATTGCGAGGCCTGGGGGAGGGGGAGCCAAGCCTGATTAAGCTGAATTTCCAATTGTGAGCTTGATGGCCTGTGGGAAAAAACTGTTCTTATATCTGCTTGTTATACCTGCCGTATATAAATCTATAACGCTTGGCCGACGGAGAAGTTCAAAAAGGTTGTGGCCTGGATGTGTAGCTCAGTGATGATTTTTCCTACCCGTTTCATGAGTCTGGAATAGTACAGGTCCTGTAAATGAAATGTGTTGTCATAGCGCTTATAAAATAATGCTGCAATATGCTGCATTAAAAATACACTGTGCTGCATTACAGAATGACATCATGTGGGGAATGGTGACCCTGGAATGGGGAGGCCAGGGAAGATAGGGTTTTCAACTGAGGAACATAAAGCTATTTTATGATTTAACAGGGCTGCCTATGGGTCAAGTTTGGACAATGTCATTAGTGCCAGTCGACCTTATTTGTCAGATCTTAATTCCGCATCACGTCGCGAATCACGATCTGTGGCAAAATCAAATGTTGGTCGAGGCTCAGTGGAGACTGACTAGACCAACACAGTAGTAGATGAGTCCAGCAAGAGTCATGAAAGTAGTTTATATTCAAGAGGACCTATACTAGAAGATCACGGGACTAACGAACATCGTGGATCTCGACGAGTCAGGGAAGGGCTGGCAGGAAACCATATAACAGAAGTTAAACCCAGTTCAGGAATCTGATCTGCTGTCCTTTGCTGACTTCTCATCTTTTGATCTCCTTTATGTCCACTAGTCCTCTATGAGCAGGCCCTGTAAACTGACAGGACATCCTGTATTACAGCAGTTAAAGCTAATGATGGGACAAATGATGCTTCATAACCCATGGTGGGCGGGAGTATCCCAAACTACCAATCAATGCTGGTTCCACCCCAATAAGAAACAACACATTAACGAAAAAGAAGGTGGTAGAGCTAGCACTGATTGGTAGTTCGGGATACTCCCACTCACCATGGGATTTGAAGCTTCATTCAGCATCAGCATTGATTGGTTTGGTCGGGATACTCCCACCCACATTGGAATTTGAAGCCTCATTTGTCCCATCACTAGTTAAATTCAGTCCAGGACTTCCAGCTGCTTGACTACTATTCATTTGATGGTCTCATAGACATGAGACAACAATCTCTCCCATTTGTAGGTGGAGACATGGAAGCACTTCCTTCAAAACAGCGAGAACCAAGAAATTAATAAGAGGTGGAGTCCTTGGCTCTTTGAGGACTCCTCAGGGGACATAAACTAGCTGAACACCAGACAAGCAGAGCACCATCTCTTCACTTAGACAAGCACCAGCCACACAAGAGAGTCTGCAAGGTGTAGGATTGTGAGAGTTCCATAAGAATTGTACCGAAGTCACCTGCAGGTTATGAGTGCAATATAAAAGACCTCACAGAGGAACGGCTTTCTGCCAGGGCTCCAAGGGCCTCCAGCCCAGGAGAGCAGCTGTTAAACCAGCCTCAAGTGTGAGGACTCACTAGGGAGGGCAGAAGACCATGACTCTGAACCCTCCTCCTGACAGACTGGTGGCTAGATTGTCAGCATCCATTTTAACACATACCATAGCTTAGCATATTACACAGACACAAACTGGTAAAGGCTGTCTTTGTTACTGTGAAATGTTGTGTTTTTCAAATTAGGAAGTGTTGTTCTATAAATGCCTCTATCACATTATGTTATAAAGACCAAATCTTTAATTTTGTCAAATTTGATTTTACATACTACATTTTAGGCAAAATCATAAAATGATTTACTGTTATTTTCACTCTTGCTAGTTATAATTCTCCATGAGCATGTGTTTCTCATCACAGACAAACAGCTACCTCTGTCTACGTGTCATGACCTTCATAAAGGCTGGAATAAATGCAGGATCTGCCTTGTACTATCTAATGGTATGAAAATGACCACTAAGCTGATAATGAATTGCTCAGAGCAGACAATAACAATACCATTCCATCTTATTTCGTCAAAAAAAGACGTGATTTTCTGCAAAAGGTTGCAGAATGGAAATAATATGGAAAGCAGGCATTTTCATGAAAAAACATACAGCAAGCTAACTATTTTTTAACTGTGTTGTGATTTACTTTGAATATGAAATGCGAGCTTAATATGAACTTTTAGGCTATTCATCTGTTGCCTAATTAGTGTCAATATCACTTTAAATGGGTAATAGTGTTTCCTGCTGCTGGGCTCATTTAGGCCATACACTGTGAGTTATTGTTTTTTTATCCATGCTATTTAACTGACAGTCTCATAGCAAAGTGTGGCCAAAAGCTCTTTACAGCAGTGCTGTAGAAACTGTCTCTGTGAAAAAGCACTAATTACCTGTCCTTATTATGGCTGATCAAGCCGCCTCTACCATGACTCCAGGGGGAGGAGGGGCAGGAGGGCTCTGCTGGCCTTTGAAAGTATATCCAGAGCACAATTCACAAGGTACAATATTAACAATGATCATTATATATATTTCTCTTTTTTGCTGGTGGAATTTACTTTCAGCTAACAAATTACTGTTTTGGTAAGGCTTTTTTACATTTGCTCTACAGTTCAAACTTTGTTTGGGAAAAATGTGGGTGATGATATCCGTCCAGAGCTCTGCTTAAAGGAAAAAAAAAAGCTGAATTTTTAGGAAAACATCTGCAATTGCAGTGCGTGGTAAATATAAACATGAATGCAGGATGTGGTAAAATGACATTAGTGTACCTGATGAAGTGATTTACATTATTTTGAATGTGGATGACACATTCGCGCACTTTACTATCAGAAAGGACAAAATCTTGTCCAGAACTAGCACAGATTTTGGACAATCTATGAACTAAAACACATGTACCGTCGGACCTCACGCTGTACTAGGTGTGGAAGAAAGTTGAGCTGGGATCATGACAATCAATTTTCAGCTCCACAGCTGCTCTGTGAAATACCTCGCTGGGTGATGAGCCGTGAACTGGAATAAGTCTGTGATAAGATGGCCCTCGCGCAGGACATCGAGTGAGACGCCACGATCTTTGTGAATATGCAGATCTTCGTATACATGTGTGGATGCACAGCCTCACATAACAAAATGGGATAAAAATGAAAGAGTCCTGCGGGAACAATAAAAATAAAAAGGCTGCTACGGTATACTGAGGAAGAAGTGGACAATCCTTCCATCTTCCTAAGATTAGGCCTGTTGTTGTGGATGGCCCCTCCTGTGGTGCCGCAGACCGGCACAAAACACACTGGAGCTCTGCTAGTGGAGATCTACTGCTTGTGCGATCATCAGCCTTCCAGGTTAAGAGAGTTAGTTAGCTGTCCTGTGTGCTCACACTTGGTCTCGCATGTAGCTCTGTGAGCAGTTCACTTCAGATTCTTTTCCTACAGGGTGATACACTTCAGAGTGCATAGCTCACTTCAGAATGGTACACTCCAGTGTGGTGAAATTTGAAATGGCACACTTCAGAGTAGCTCACTTCAGAATTGTACACTCCAGTGTGGTTAAATTTGAAATGGCACACTTCAGAATAACTCACTTCAGAATGGTACATTCCAGTGCGGTTAAGTTTGAATTTATTCCGTTCAGAATGGTACACTCCAGTGTGGTTAAGTTTGAATTTATTCTGTTTAGAATGGTACACTCCAGTGTGGTTAAGTTTGAATTTATTCCGTTCAGAATGGTACACTCCAGTGTGGTTAAGTTTGAACTTATTCCGTTTAGAATGGTACACTCCAGTGTGGTTAAGTTTGACTTTATTCCGTTCAGAATGGTACACTCCAGTGTGGTTAAGTTTGACTTTATTCCGTTCAGAATGGTACACTTCAGTGTGGTTAAATTCAAAATGCCATGCTCCATTGTGGCTCACTTCTGAATGGCATGCCTCAGAGCGGTTAAAGTTCATTTTCTAAACCATGTCCTCAGTGTTGCACCTGTTGATATCAAGCAAAAAAATATCATTTTTAAATGTTCACATTTATTATTGAATTGCACTGTTTAATCAAAAAGAGCTTACGCACAGAGGTAAAAAGCAAAGTGTGTATTATTCACTGGGTATGTTGGAATATCATTTCAGAATTGAAGAATTAAGCTTTGTTCTTACAGACCACTAATCATTCACAGTGAAATAGTGTGATAAATCGGAATACATAGCTGTACCTTACGTAACACAGTCTACCTCGTTGGAAAAGGTGAATTGGTGAATATCTGCTTAATGCCAGTTTATTACCTGAAACTGATACTCTGAAATGCAGCGACCTTTTTGAGTGTCAAATTACCTTCACTCATTGAGACTCAATTCTGTGATTTTGATTAACTGTGGTGTTTGTCAGCATGAAGAATCATCTAAAGCATGGACTTAAAAAAGTTAAAAGATTTAAATCTGTATTATACATATACTGAAGGTCAAATTCTAGTGAATTATATTCAGTTAAATGTTTTCACCGATAATGAAGTCAGATCATTAGGTCTGTCACTCCACAAACTTAATTTGGGTGTCCCTGTTTAATATGACCAAGCTAATTAAGCTTTATTTTGTTGTTTAACTCAGCAATAGTCATGATGAGCATGTATAACGAATACAAAGCTGTTTCTCACTATACTGATTTAGGGACTATAAGTAAGAAAATGCTAATTCAGGGAGCCACTGGTTTACAAAAACATTTTTTTAATGAGGCCGCATCAGGCCTGAAGGGTGGCATGAGTCCTGTGGCTTACCGCAAGAAGAACCATTACTCTGAGCATCCAGTCAGCTGTCAGACCTGAGAACATATTGTGGGTTTGTCAGCTTGTGGCGGGACCCCTGGGATTGCCTTTGCTTCCCATTCCGGAGGTACTGCCAAATCTCTCCTCCCACAGCTGCTTATTTTGTGGTTAAATACTCCCCTTTCGCTTAACATCCTATATATCTTTGAATTTGTGCCGACAAGAGAAACGTCTTTCCGAGAGCTTTCGCAGAAGGTTAACTACACTACACACCTGCACAAGGTGCACATTCATGGGATGTAATGGAAACAGAGAACTTGAATAAAATGATCTTTCCTGAGAAAGGTAGCAATAATACAATAATTCACAATAAAATACTAACTTTTGTGAATAATGTGCAGATGTTTCCCGATTCTGAAGCAGAAGTTAAGTCTTGGATTGACAGGTAGCACTGTGGCTTTTATGCTTCTCAAGAGGATATCTGGCGTTGTAAAGATAAGACAGGCCTCTGTGTTTTATGGCAGAAAACAAATCCATGGAGAGGACTGGTGAATCATTGCAGGCTGATGTGTTCCACCCCAGGGTACATTCTTCAGCAGTCTGACAAGTGAAGCGGCTCTCCTTGTCAAAACTGTTAAATGCAATTTAGAAATTGGTCAACGCAAGCCATCAGCAAGGCACTCACGCATGTGTGCATTTTTATGTCAAAATAACGTGTTAAGCTCATCACCTACAAAACGTTCAAACCATCACCGCACAATGAAGTGCTTACGTGTTGTTAAATGTGCATGTTTATCGTAGCACTCAAGCTGTTCTCAGGTCAAACTGATCCGATCAAACCTCAGAAGAACGCTGGCAGCTGATGGAAAGGTCACGCAATGGTTGTGGCCTTTGGGACTTCTGCGTGTGGTGTTCATATCGTGACACACACAAGAGAGATTGGTTGGGTGGACATGGGTGGCATTTTAAATGTCATTTTGATGTCGCACTGTCACTCAGATACGGTTGCTTCACACACTAAATGATAGCTTACAATGTTTATGTATTTCCTTGCTAACGACTGTACGTTTCGGCAGGAGATGGAGTGACACATCACCACATACAACAGAATTCTGAATACATATGAAGGCATGTAATGTGTTAAGCTGGTTCAGAGGATGCCAGGTGTTCTCCATTTAACTTACAATATGTTTGTCAGAAGCTTGTGTCACTCCCTCAAGGACTGCATAAAGATGGGTTCTCAACAAGTATGTTTCTTAGTAACTTGGCAGACCTTTACTAACTTAGCTGTCTATCAATACTCCAGATCATTCCCCATTAGGCACACGCAACTGTAAAATCTAAACACATAGTCCTGGCCTTGAAGACACACTGCCAAAAAGAAAAAGACAGAAACATCTAAATGACTGCATCCAAAAAAAGGTCAATATCCAAAGGGGGGTAATTGAATGATTAAATGATGAAGTCAGGTGCACCGGCAGCAGGATGATGCCTAGTGAAACGTTCAGTGCATCTTCAGGCAGGAAGAAAGGCAATGGGCTGCTCTGTTTCAAATACCCAGTGTAAAACAGTAAGGTCAGACAGGTAGCCGTGCAGAAAAATCAACACACAAATAACCGACAAAGTCGGCATGCAGAGATCCTTTAAAGGTCGCTGCGGCTGGCTGCACTTTACCGTGTATTTATGGAGCGGGCTGCCTCCAACGGTGCCGGGGACAATGAGGGTGATTGTAATGATCATGCTCAGTTTGGAGCAGCCGATGACTCACACAACAAGCTGTTCTGGTTTATTAGAGGTGAGGTCTTCCTCTAGCTCCCAGCCCTGTGAATGACTGATCTCACATCAAGACTGATTACCTGCAGGATCTCTCATGGTGTCTGCGAGATGAAAAATTAAACCCAAAACTTGGGTACAATGCTCAAATAAAAGGTGGGCTTTTGGCTCATATTTCTTTGTGACAAAGCAAATTTTCTCCTTCAGCCAGACTGCCTATCAGTGTTTGAGATCATTCCCCAAAAGACACGTTAGGCACTTTAAAACCTGTCAGTGCTGAGGCTGTCCTGTATTTTCCTTGTGGCAGAAGCATGTCTGAAGCTTGTGTCACTCTCTGACAGAAACATCACTTTGTGCAGAGGTCTATACAATCGCTCCCTTCTGGAGTGACCTAGCTAGTTTATAAGCAGCTACAGTGTAGCACTTCCTGTCAATGCATACCAAATCAAAAAGGATATGCTTCAGCGATTTGTCTTTCTGTTGTGTGTAATATTTCTACATTTTCACCCTGCCTTAGGAAACGTGTCTTCCATGGCAGGACAAATGCACTTGTATATTGATTCTCCAGCATACCTGCCTTATCGAACTCCTCATTGACAGCAAAGCTTTCCTTCACTGAACTCAAGAAAGCAGTGTAATGGATGAAGTACTCCTGAAATACGTATGTCATTGTGGAACTCGCCTAAAAAACACGGCAATGGAAGAGCGGCCATGCCAGCCGACGGATGAATCGTCTCAAGAACGCTAAAGTCGCCGAGCAGCACCTGCGTGTGGCCATTTTAATGCTTTACAACAGCATACTTAGAAATCATTTCCCAGATTTAGAAAAGGGGGAAAACCTTGTCACACAGGCACTGCATATTTATAACAGAATTTTTTTTAATCGTTTTACAGCAAATGTACATAAGTATTTTAGTTACGCTTGTACGCATTAATTTACTTATTCATCATACTAGTCTTGTTATCGATTTTTATACATTAACACGGCATTCCAATCCGCTCCTCGGTCGTTGCGATTGACCCGGAAGTGCTGCTTCTCCGGGCTCAGCCCCCATCCGCGCTTGACCCGGAAGTGCTGCTTCTCCGGGCTCAGCCTGCGCCTTCTATGAACGCGAGCGCGGGCTGCCTGCGCTGGTTGCGACGTGCCGTCCGTTACGTGCCGTCGGCACTGTTGTCGAGTCCTTCTCAGCGGTATGATGAGAGCGGCTAGTTAGCCGTCATGGATCTGACCACGCTTATTAAGAAGACGGGTGGGTGACCCTGACTGCCCCGTTGACAGCCTTAACTGGCCTCACTCCCTACTGTGGTTCTTTATTCTTTTAGGCTCCCCGGTGCAGATTTTAAAGTCGACTGGTCGAGTGTGAGCGGATTGGGTGATTGTTACTCTTGACTTAGTGTGGGTTAGACCTGACATCACACTGTTGTCATCTTTAAGGATTTATAAGTACTGACATCAGTTTATGCAAACTGACCTGTTGTGGATAGTCATAGGTCGGTTGGCAGGGGGATAGCTATCCTGCAGGTGTGTGATCCTCATCCTCCTCCTCCTCCTCATTGTCGTTCTGCTCCTCCTCCTCGATCAGGTCACCGGCTGGCTGAAGTCAGGGAGCGGGCGCTGAGGAACCTCCTGTGTAAACTGGAGCATGGCCTGCTCTCTGTGCCCGACTTGGCTCAGGAAAAGCTTCTGCTGATCAACCTGCTGGAGTGGTTCAACTTCCCCGAGGTGCCCGTCCCAGAGCAGGCGCTACAGCTGCTGGCCACCCTGGCCGAAGTAAGGGCGTCAGGGACAGGACGTCTTCGGTCAAAATAAGAACCACTGTGTCGTCCGTACACTAGAAGCAGTCATACTGTGTCATTCATGAATCAGTAGGATAAATGCTGTGTAATCCATATATGGGACTGTATAATCTATAGATTTGATTGATGAACAGAGTATGAATAAGTAGGCCTACTGTATAATTTTTGTATTGATGGATAAAACTGTATAATTCATATATGGATAAATACGGTTTATTCATAGTGTGATTGGTAGTAACATGCAAAAGTGTTATGGAGTAGAGTGCCTCTTTCCTCAACGCACGGAAGTAAATTCCCATTATGTAAAAAGACAGCACAGTGTCATCAGTTGTGTTCAGTAATTATGTGCGCGATCTGACTTGAAGTGTAAAACTCTGCCTTGTTCCTTTTTGAAACCCTGACATTTTACTGTTTAAGCGGATGATCCTTGTCGTGTCCAGCACCCGAGCGCAGCACAGACGCTTGCAGATGTCGGGGCGGTGGAGTTCCTGACGCAGCTTTGCCTGAAGGTGGAGTCGAGGCTGCGTCCTGTTATCGATGGCGTCCTCAACCAACTCTTTCACCTGCCAGACGTGCCTACAGATTTTCCTACACAAAAGCAGCGGCTCGGATCTTCTGATGCAGGAGGTGGTCCTTCAAGTTGTATAGTTTTGTTACTGTTATTATTAATGCTCAGCTATGGATGGTTTGTAGTAGTGATGGGACAAATGATGCCTCAGAACCCGTGGTGGGTGGGAATATCCTGAACGAACCAATGAATGATGACAGTAAATATGGTGGCCAGCATTGATTGGTAGTCCAGGATGCTCCCACCCACCACAGGTTTTGAAGCCTCATTTGTCCCATCACTAGTATGTAGCTGTTATGGATGAACTTGGGTGGTGATCTGAACGTCGCAGGTTTGTTTCTCATTTGGGTTTTGCCGTTGTACTTCTGAGAAAGGTACTAAGTCAGGTCTGTTTATGCTGTAGTGTCCAGCTGGACAAATTTGCACGGTGTTAAACTCCAGTGTATATTGTTGGGTCTCTGGCATTGTGCGTTAGTGTCTATTATACGATTTAATAAAACGTGAATGGTTTGAGGCCTAGCTACAGAGGACAGCTTGTGGCACAGTGGCACCTTACACCTAGCGACGGTGAGGTGTGAGGTTCCCCTCGGTGCTGTTCCGCAATAGCATGGCACCCTGGTCAGGAGAGCTGGTCACTCTAATCTGCCCTCACCGTGAACCTGTGTCTGTGTGTCTGTAAGTACCCTGTAAAAGGCTGGAGTTCCAAGTAATGCGTGTCCTTCCTTACTGTGGGTATGGTTACCGTGTCCTTACTAGGGTAGCAGTGCAGGAAGATAGCAGTGGTTAATGAGATCAGGATTGGTGACTGTTGTACCCTTAAAAACCGTGGTCTGGTCCATGAATGCTGAATGCCTGTATCTTTGCTCTGAAAGCTGTTGCCTTTACACACTCAGTCAACGATGAGTCACCGCTGGCGGGCTACTTCCTGAGGAGCCCCTGCAGGCCACGGCAGTCCCATGCTCCTTCCCAGAGCGGGCCTGGTAGGTTGATACCACAGCCCACCAGTCAATCGGCCTGGGGCTTTCAGCTGCTGACATGTTGTCTTTTATCAAAAATACCCTTCAAGCGGATAAATACTGGCCATGATGTGAAACATGCCGTATGTTTCCTAATCGGCACTTAAACTGTGCGTCTCTGTGCTGTTTTTAACTGAATTTTACTGACTACTTATTTCTGTGTTGTGTTTGACTGTGATGGGGCTCATAACTATGAAGTTTGTTCTTCTTGACCACCATTTTTAGTGAGCGGTTCTATAAAATGCCTCAAGTTCTCCACTTTTCCCTGGCTGGCATTAACTACAACTGACCGCCACATTTTGGCATCCAATGAAAGGTACAGAATAGCCCTCTCGGTTGTCATGGAAACTCTATATAAACCACAGCATCTCCTCTCGGTCTTGGTCTTTCGCTTTCCTTACTAACCTTGCTATCCACCATTTTCAGCAGCCAATCAGATTGTGCCGTTTTAAGTAGTTAATTCGAGGATAGCACTGGCTCTTGGCAGTGCTGTGGCCCCACGTAACCAGGGTTCGATTCCCAGCGTTTGTGTTTATGCAGAGTTTGTATTTTTCTTTTTTACTGAACTTTATAACTGAACTGTATTTTACTGTACTGAACACAGATATGTTGTCTTTTGTCTTCTTCCTCCTTGTCGTTTGGTTCAACTCGTCTCCACTCCCATTGGCAAATAAAACAGTGAATCTTAGAGTCACCTGATATCCTTTTTCCTAAATGAACCCTCATCCTCGGTTGTGTGTATGAGCTGAGCGTTCGTTTTGATTTTTCTCCTTGGTATCAAACCCATGTTGTCTTCCCCCCCCCCCCCCCCCCCCCCCCCCCCCTCCCCCCCCCGCCCCCCCCCTCACCCCCCCCCGCCCGCCCCCGTCCGCCCTGGGTTGTTGTTGCCGTTTTCTCT